>RZOE01000083.1:260000-419105 GCA_003992445.1 Leishmania aethiopica | reverse complement strand
TACGCCGACAGCCCTGTAAGCGGATGAATGTTCGTCTCGCTCAGCGAGCGCACCGCACCGTTCAGCTGCTGCCGTGTGCGGCGCACCGCGGCAATCATGTGGGTCAAAAGCCACGACAAAGCCAGTGTGTAGACCTTCTGCTTCACGGACGGCGCGTGAGGCCCGACCTTTCGAGCCTTGTGCAACCGCCACGCCAGCTGGATGACGCGGGCAGAGCGGCCTCGCAGACTGTGTGCGAGTTCGTGACATTCCATTAACGTCTGCATGTTGTGCGAGCGGTCCGACGCCTGCAGCAGCGAGTACATGGTGATGATCAGGAAGGCCATGGTGACGTAGCTCACGATCCAGGCGATGAAGGCAACGGCGCGGCCCGAAAGCGTGGAGGGGGTGATGTCGCCGTACCCCAGCGTCGACAGAGACTGAAAGGAAAACCAGAGGGCATCACCGAGGGAGAGGTTCTGGGTGCGTGCGAACAGGCAGCCGACCGTCAGCCACGCACATATCACCACCGTCACCACGACGCGCGTCTTGTGGTGGAGCAGCCCGGTGCGAATAAGAAAGGAGGTGGAAAGCGGCAGGTCACTGATCGCGGACATGGCGCGGCAGAAGGTTCGGTGCACGTACATAGCGTTGTTCAGGTACACGATGACGGAGTACAGGCGCAAGAAGATGAAGTAGTTTAGCAGCTCGAAGAACTGCTTGCCAACGAAGACAAAAGGCGGGGTCTGGATGTTCCACAGCACGATTTCGGCCACCATGTGAAGGAAGTACGGTGAGGTGAAGATGTTGCGCCCCTCGAACAGCAGGTTTGTCACGCCAGAGAGCTGTGCTTTCACCTGGTACGTTTTGCATATGACGAGGGCTGCTGCCTGGGAGACGATAAAAATGGTGCAGTTCACCAGAAACGCCGAGTTCCCAATGCTCAGCAGCGAGAGCATGAACACGGCGATGGAGAGCAGCGCCTGCACCCCGCGCAGCCAGCGGTGATACACCGAGAGAACCTCTAGCGCGGTCAGTTCCCGCGCCACCATCTTCGGCGGCGCCTCCTGGTAACTGACGCTGATGTACAGATCGTCCTTCAAGAAGTGCTTGATACGACGTCCGAGAAGTCGCGGCCCTTTTGTGATGGATCGCTTCATCTTCGCGAAGGTGCTGCGACGCCGCTTCGCTGCGATGATGGTGCCGCCAGGAGCGGCGGCGGCCGCGGACGTGGTGGATCTCTGCTCATCCGATGATGCGGCCGCAGGCGGAAAGGAGCCGTCGAAGCCGCCCTCCGTGATCTTCGAAGGTGTTCCAGAGATCATAGCAGAGCGCACGAACGGGAGAGGAGGAGCAGCAGAAGCAGCAAAGACGTGGCACACGTGTGTATGTGTGCGTATGTGCGCAAAGGACTAGGCGGAGGAGGAGGAGGAGAACCGGGGGTGGGGATGCGACTGCGCGGGTATTGCGAGTTCTCGTGTGTGTGTGTGTGTGTGCGTGCCTGGTATGGGCGTGTCAACACCGGAGGAGGAAGGGGGCATGGACGACCGGTGAAGGGCACCGATACGATGACGGAGTCGTTTTTTGTTTTCCTTCAAGGTGCCATTCCACCACGAACAGCTCCATAAATATATACGCGTACACAAATACGGCTCATCTGCCGCCGCAGCGCCGTGGCTACATCCGCGTCGTCTAGACGAACCATCTTGCCGTTGCATCGGGCCGTGCGGCGCGATTGGGCCAGACAGAGACCGGGTGGGCCGCGCGCATCGAACCAGGCGGGCAGTGTCTAGGTCCTGCTCGAGGGCGGAACGGTAGCGTCCGTCTGCGGGATAATAGGGGCGGTTCAGGTGGCTGCCGCATGAGCGCAGGGAGGATGCTGGAAAGCCCAGCCAGGGCCCTCTGGGGACCTTGCACATCCTGCCTGCATGCCATGCTTCTCCCTCTCAGTTGCTTCAAGCCGCGGCATGCCGTAATACGGTGTGGAGTTCTCCACATGGGAGCCTGGAGGACCCGATGGTGCAACTCGAGGGAGCTCTCTTCATGCTTCCGGCATCTGTGCTCCATCAGCCCACCCGGTCACCGTAGGAGATGCCGCATGGTTTGCACGCATGCACTTGGGGTTGATTGGTATGGATTCCTTCGCGCCCTTCTCCGTCCATCCCTCCTGCTCTTCTCACCTCTGCATTCTTTCGTTCCGTGTGATACACCATGCCAGCTGTGCTTGACCGCACGTGCGCACAGTGCTCGCTGTCTACATCTGCCATTCGCGTAGCGGAGCAAGGGACAGGAAAAGGCAGAGAGGCATCCGCCATTGCACATCGAAGGAGGAGGATAAGGTGCAGGGGAGAACCGAGGCGCCTCGCATCACAGCCGAAGACGCAACAAGAGAGGCACGCGCGCGTGTGAGTGTGTGTATGCGTCCGCGTTCATGTGGAGTGGGTGGTGGGCAGGACACATGCAGGCATCACACGTACACGCGCACTCAAGAGGAGAGGGGGAGAGCAAAACAAAAAAAAAAAGTGATCGTGTAAGCACGATTGAGTTCCTCAGAAGAGAAAACGCAAACTGGGAAAGGTAGCAGCAGCGACGTCTAAGTGTGCACATGTGCATGGATGCCTATGTGTGTGTGTGTGGACGACTGCATAGTGGCGATGATGACAATGTTGCAGGGCGTATCCTCGCAGGCAACAGGAAGAGGTGAAGGCAGCGTGCGTGGGAAAAGAGGTTCGGCTTCGTGTAGTAGGCGATAAACTTCCGGCTCATTGGCATGCTGCCCCTTCGTGAACACACACACACACACACACAAAAAAGAAAAGCACGCAAGACCAAACTCTATTTCACGCGTTCCATTAAAGCAATGTGCACATCCACACCTCCAAAAAGAGAGAAGATTTGCCTGTGAGAAAGGAACAGCGATGCCTGGACATTGCCCAAGTGTCGGGCTCACATGCACACGCACTCGTCCATGCATCGCGTTCACCACTTCGACATCCTCAACCGTTAAAAAAAAACGAAGAGGAGAAGGAGCGGGTGAGTTGGCTTCCACGAAGACAAGAACGAAACCAACGAAGACGCTCCAGTTACGGTAATGCACATGAGGGACATCACCAGCTGACACGGGACAGCAACCAAACACGCGTCAAGCAGTCAAGAGGAGGCACTCAGAATGATCATCAACAACAAAGATGAGTGTCGACATCGAGCATATTCGACGCGTGCCTGTTGCGTAAGAGGCACCAACAGCTGGGCGAAAAAAGCAAAAAACAACAACAAAAAATAACAAAGGAAACCAACAACCCCATCGTCCAGAAGGTGCCAGCGTGTGCGTGCGTGTGATGGAGATGAGAGGGAGGGAGGGAGGGGGGGGTAGGGTAGGTAGGCCAAGTAGTTGTACAAGCGAAGAACACGAAATCCGTAATCCGATTCGAATATAAGCACACGTGAACACACACACACACACACACACACAACACACACACACACCACACACACACACACACACACACACACACACAACACAGAGAGAGAGAGGAACGCATAGGCAGGGGCTGGCGAGGACAGAAAGAAGGGAGGTGAGGGTGTTAGGCATCCTTCAAGTAAAAAAAAAGAACAGCAGCAGCAGCAGAGACACACAAGCACTAGTGTTGGCCGGAAGGTGCAAGAGTGGAGTGCCTTGACAGACTCCAATCACATACAGGAAACCCATCCTTTCAGAACTTTGATCACACATAACTGCTTGAATGTATGGGTGGGTGGGTGGTTGGGTAAGGAGACGATGGGAAGGACATACATGTATGATGAGGGACGTATAGAAAAAAAAATAAAGCTACCATGGTGTTACAGATTCAAGCGCACATCTCCACGAGTCACAGAGGGTGGAGATGGACACGGATACAGCGAGGAGGGGAGGGGGCGGGAGTTTGCCTTCACGATCGCTCACGCCCCAACGCCAAACTACCCCTTGGTGATACGTCTTCGCCACCACGACCGCTCTACAAACACACACACACACACACACACACCTATGCAGAGATGCACGCAAATAGCAGCGCACATGCCTGTTTCTTTCGAGAGGTTCAACGTTGATCGAGTTTTTCTGTTCCAGGTTGCTGGTGCTGCCGATGCGGGGCCACAGTGTGTGACGGTCGCCGTGGACCAAGGCCTCGCTTGGTGCATACAAAACTAGACATGTGACTCAGACGAGGCGGAGATTCGCCGGCAGACCCCCGGCAACTACTGTCCCGGCTGGGGCGCGAGTGGCTGCAGAGCTGCGACCCCGTTCCTGCTGACATTCGACTCCTTCTTTGACTTGCCCGCGGCTGCCCCGTGAAAAGAGACGGACCTCTGCCGCTTCTTGTCGACTTGGCTACCACTTTAGCTGCCGCCATCGCCGTTGCCGCTACCGGCGCTGCTGCTTCTGCTTCGTGACCTCATTCGCGGGCTGCGGCACTCCTCTGAGCTGCTCAGCTCGTCGAGAAAGGCACACGCACTCTTTTGCGGTACTGCGACACGAGTCCACAGTAAGCAGCTGGAGCTCGCGCACCCGTATCGCTGGCCGACCGATGCTGTAGGGTCCTGCAACAACGACGAAGAGAAAGAGCAGCAGCAGCAGCAGCGCCTCGACGCCGCCGGCGATGTGGACAGTGATGATCTTGTAGAAAGGCTGCTGTGACCTTGTCGTGTTCGTGATGGCGTCCTGCGGGTTTTCGCCAAAAATGGGGGCTGCGCTCGACGCGCTGCGGTTGATGGCTGTCTCGAGAAGTGTGTAGGTGGTCACAAGACCGACAAAGCGCCACTCGCCGTACGCGTCCATGGCGAGATTGACGGGGGAGGCGGGGCTCAAGAGCGGCTTGCTGCAGTTGCGGTTGGCGTCCAGGTACGACCGTGAGAAATTCGTGTAGAAGCCGTTCACGCTCGTCGCACCGTTCCAGAAGAGCGTCTGCGGGATGACCTGGGCCATGGTGGTGCGCAGGCCTTGGCTCTCGACGCGCCAGAAGAGCGGGCAGCAGAGCTTGTTCGCGGCTGGACAGTCCGCAGGGGGAGCGGCAGCCAAAAGTGACTTGAAGCACGCTGTCCCGTCGACGGCACCTAACTTATTGCCGATGCACTCGTGGAAGCCGCCGCCCACCGCGCTCAGGTTCGACTTTACAGAGGAGAGGAACCCGTTGAGCATGGCTACAATGGCACTGTTCATGTCCGCGGAGAAGACGTAGGGGTACGTGGTGAGCCCGGTAAAGTGAGACTTACCCGTCACCGCGCTGCCGGAGTACATGGTGTAGTTGTAGGTGCTGCCAGCGCGTCCAAGAAAGAGGTCACGCGACGGCAGCAGCGCCGCGGCGTGCAGGACGCCCGGGAGGATCAATGAAGGCGAGGAAGAGGAGGGGAGGCACACTACAGCGGCTAGAAGCAGTGCGAGAAACGTACAGGGCCGCTGCTGTATGGTGCAGCGCGCGCAGGGTGCCATTCGCTCGCTGGCAGCTACTTCGCGGATCACACGACTACGCACAAAATCACCGGCAAACAACAGCAAAACATAAGTTTTTTTTTCCGTGATAAACACAAAGGGCACACGCGCCACTGTTGCCTTTTCCTCTTCCACGCTCGACCCTTCCGTGGCACACACGCACACACACACGCGCGCACACACACACACACAGAAAGAGGAAAGGAGAAGAACGAGAGAATGAAGGCAGAGGTGACTTGGAGAAAAGAGGTAGGGATGGGTTCGAGAGGCACATGTGCACCGAGAGGAGGTGGTTCGCGTGTGTGCACGTGAATTCGACTGTGCGTGTGGGAAAGGGGTGGGGTGTGGGTACGGCCCTTGTCGACGCGCACCGTGAGGCCTACGCGCAGGCGGGCAAGGAGCTTGTGCAGGGGAGCGCAAGAGGGAGGGAGGGGGGGGGGAGAGAGAGACAGTAACCGAGCAGGATGAAAAGAAGCCGAGGATCAATGTGTGGACGATGGGTGAAGGGAGGCAGGCATTCCTTCACGTGTGCGCTAGCGCGAAGATACACAAGCACACAGCGACACACACTCTCAAGGCAGACGGGCAACAGCACAGCTGACAAGCCGTCTGTGATGGGAGGAACCGTGTTCACAAGTGTTTTGGTGCCACTGACCGGCTTGCGTGTGTATTTGTGGAAGTGAGCGCGAATGGGGGTTGGACAACGCAGTGCGTTGCTCTGCCACTTTCGATGTCTTTCCGTTCGTGAACCTCAGACGCGGGGAAGAGGAGAGAAAAGGAGTGCGACGATGTGCAGTTCAGATGCGCCCTTCAAACCCATACTCCTCCTCACAATACGCACAGCGTGATGCAGCAGATGTACATATATATGTGGGTGTGTGTAAAATGAGAGAGCGATTCGGTGAGTTGGTGGGCGCGGTAAAGGTACAACCAAAGAATACAAAGAGCCGTGAGAAAGGTGAGGGAGAAGGAAAGGCGGAGAAGTCGATTGCACAGAGTGATACGACCGAGCGGTTCCGTTGTGCGCCCTGGTGAACGCTGGGATGCCGGGATCCTTCAGAAGGGGAGTGCCATAAGATACTCAGAGGTGTTCTTGCATGCCCCCCGTCCTCTTCCTCCACCACCAAAGCTTTCCGCTGTTGCCTCTCCTCTCCCCTCCTCACACACACGCACATACGCACAGTGTGCGTGTGATAGTGCGTTTGGGAGAAGAGGGAGAGAGAGGGGGGGGGGTGGGGCTGCTCCATCCCCATCGAGGCAACAGTGTATGAACGCCGACATCCGGAAAAAGCCGTCATGTCTACACCATCGACGGTAGGTGGGGGTGACTGGGCAGAGCGTGTGTGCACACGTTATTTTATACGCGCCTTATCGAATCATAATAAAGAAGGCAAAGCGAGCACACAAAGAGCGAATCACACCGTCAGCGAAGGCGGTGAAACAAACAAAAAAGGGGCGATGATCGACATATACACACATACATATGTGTATAAATATATATACATATATACATACACATATACATATACATACATATACATATATACATACACATATACATACATATATACATACATACATACATACATACATATACATACACATATACATATACATATACATATATACATACATATATACATACATACATACATACATACATACATATACATACACATACACATATACATATACATATATACATACACATATATATATACATACATATATACATATACATATACATATATATATATATATACATACACATGCATACATATACATATACATATATACATATACATATACATGCATACATATACATATACATATATACATACATATATACATACATACATACATACATATACATACACATACACATATACATATACATACATATACATATATACATACACATATATATATACATACATATATACATATACATATATATATACATACACATGCATACATATACATATACATGCATACATATACATATACATATATATATACATATACATGCATACATATACATATACATGCATACATATACATATACATGCATACATATACATCGGGCAGAGGATAAGCACCGCCACACGCAACATGGCACAGAGACACGGACAAAGGGTGGTGGTGGTGGGGGGGGGGCGTGTGTGTGCAGAACGTGTGGTGATGGTAGTTGTAGTGGCAGAGAGAAAGAGATCGCAGAGGATAAAACATAGCGGCTTAGGTTTTATTGGCGGTGGACGTACACGCGCCGCGCACCTCCAGTCCTTCCTCTCTCTCTCTCGCGCGCTCTCTCTGCGTGTGCTTGTTCCGTGGGACATCTTCTACCGATACCGTCAAGCGAACTCATCCACATGTGTGTCCCCACCAAGCGCTCGCGAGGAAAAGGGGGGAGAGGGTAAACGCACATAGGTAAGTGATTGGAAGCAAGAGCGAATCTAGCAGGTGGGCACCGACCCCCAAAGCAGATACGCACGGAGGCGCCACTCAGGCACATGCTCACACAGGCGCAGGCCGCTCGATCGCACGCTCCTTCAACCTGTCTGAGAAAACAACACAAACAGCCGTGTGGGGGGGGGGGGTGGAGGCACCAACGAAAAGAAACATAACGACGTCGACGCGGCGGCCACGACGATGAAAAGCACACACACACACACACATTCACACATCTACCCACCCACCCACGCGCCGATGAAACGATGAAGACATCTAATACACTCGAAGAGGGAGAAGGGGATACGGTTCCACCTGGCAGCAGAAAGGGAGAGAATAATAATAAAAAAGCATATACAACAGTGGTGAGGTAGGGATACAAGGCTGAGAGAGAAATAAACAACGTCCCTGCCGGTGCATGCATGCATGCATGTGTGTGTGTGTGTGTGTGTGTGTGCGTACAAGAGAAAGCCGATCAGAACTTCGAAAGAAAACAAGGTACAGGAAAAAAGAATCGCATAGAGACACACACTCAACATCGTGTCAACCGTGCAAACCACAACGAAGGTGAAAAACAACCACGGCGCAAAGCCGCCGCCGCCGAAGAAAAGGGAGGGCTGTGAAGAAGGAGAGGAGGGCGTTCGAGGCCGCCGCCGCCGCCGTGGAGCGCGAGGGCTACAAGAGGAAAGAGAGGACGAACACTATGCTTAGCATAGCAGGAAGCTTACGTATGCAAGAAAGGAAAAATAAACAAGGCCGAACCTACGCGCACGCCTTCTACTACCACTATAGCTGCGCATGCGCCTGTGCGACTGTGTTTCAATGTGAACGTACCTTCCCCACCGCACCCTTCGCTCTGCTTTCCGTCGGCCACGCTGAGGTAGACGAGACGACAGAGGCCACCACCGGCACACCACACACGAAGACGAAAGGAGTGTCCGTCCCCACAGACGGGTGCAAGAGCTTAGATGGAACATGTACTGAAACGACATCCCTCCTTCCCCCTGGCGTACAATGTGTGCAGCCTCTGCGTTCCACGATGCGAGAACACAGAGACGCACACGAGCGAGGGAAGGCACACGCAAGGGCACATCGTTCGCCTTCATCTTTTCGCCGTTGTGCGCGTGCGTGTGTGTGTGTGCGCTTAGAAAGGCTTCATATGCACATGGGGTGTGAGGGAAGGAGGGAGAAGGTGCGTATGTGTGTGGATGGGGCTGTGGGTACTGACGGGGAGCATCGTCGAAGGGGCAGAAAAACACACACACACACACACAAGATAGGGATGAAGGGAGCTGACCCGCACCCACATCACGCCAGCAACACATCCAAGGGGAAGGGAGAGAGAGAGAGAGCATGGATGAGGACATCACTCATTGTAACCGCCACACTGTCCACAGAGTGTCGCGTAACAGAAAAAAAATAAAGCAATGAAGAAAATAAACACATGAGGGGAGCAAGGAGCACCATCACACACGACTGAACGCTGACAGCGCAGATAGAGAGAGGGAGAGGGGAAGGGCGAGGAGAAAACCCGAAACATAGGCACATACGTATATATATTAGGTATACGTACACAGACACATACACACCCAGGAGCACTCGCGCGAAAGCCGCACTTTCAAGTACGCTTAGTCTCACAGGGCGAAGATGAAGAGCTATAGGTGGAGCTAGAGCTTGATGGAGCACAAAGACGAGGACAGGGACAGAGAAAACACAGCAACAGACGAGAAACACGGGCCGCTGTACACATGGCGGCGGATGCCGTTTGGCTTGTGATGGTGCGGGGGCGTTTTTTTTCTTCGGTTGCTGTTTTGACGCCATTTTTTTTGGTCTGCTGCACGCGCGCCATAAAGGATACACATGAGGAGGGAAGGAAGAAAGGAAAAGGCCGCGTGTGCCTGCGTGTGTAAAGGTGAGCAAACAACAGAAATCAGCATGGTTGAGAGTACGCTGCAAAAAAAAAAAACGACTGAGAGGATGCATGTGTGTGTGTGTGCGTGTGTATGAGGTGGGTCTAGCGGCGGGTGGATGGGGGGGAGAGCTGGAGTGGGCCGAGGATGTTTCGTTGCCCTTTCTGTAATCCTCATTCGCTTGCGCTTCTGCGGAGGGGGGGGGGAGGGTGAGGAGTGAGGGATGGAAAAAAAAGAAAAAGAAGAAGGGCGAGCGCAGGACAGAGAAAAAGGGGAGGACACGCACACCAGCGGAGCTGGCGCACTTCAAGGCAAAAAGAAGGGAAGGAAAGGGAAGGAAGGGCGCGTGTGTGTGGGAGATAAGAGGCGGAATAACAAATATGCATACCTATATAATGCTCAGAAGAAACAACAAAACAACCAAGAAGAGAAGGGAAGGAGAGAGGATGGGAGACTTGCCAACGAAGGCATTCTTGCACGCTTGACCACAGCGCAGACATACACGCCCACAAAAGCAGCCAGCAGCGAACTGGGTGCATGCAAAGAAAGACAACACATCTGGAGAGTGTGTGAGGGAGGGAGGAAGAGAGGTGGTGTGTGTGTGTGTGTGTGTGTGCACGACCACGACCACGACCACGACCTCCCCACCCCCTTCTGTCGTCCACTCGTGGGGATTCAAAGAAACATATCTAGACGCCAAAGGTCTGTCGCCCAATGAGCGGGTTCTGGAAGCTCTGCGGAGACTGCCGTGATGCTGCCGATTTCATGGAACCTGTACTTGGCGCGCGTTTCAATATCAAGTTCGCCGGTGGATCATTGACCGTCGACGCCGCGCTGGTGACAGGGCTGCTTTTCCGACTGCAGGCGCTGTCCGCTCGGGATGACGGACGCCGATGCGCCGCATCCGTTCTATTGCGCGCAGCCATCAAGCTGCCACGCGTCTGCAGCTGCGACTGAGTGCCTTGACTCGGGAGCGACGCCGCGGCGCAGGCGTGCTGCTGCTGATGCGGCTCAGAGGAAAGCACGTGGAGCTGGGCAGATTTAGGGCTGATGCTGTGTGAGGAGGAGCAGCGCTGGTTCACAGGGCTCAGAGCCGCCGCCGACGAGGCGACAAAGCTGCCCCGTGGCGTCCGAGCAAGCGAGCTGGCGGAGCGCTGATGTCGACGCCGCTTCGCTGCGAGCTTCTCCTCGGCTTTCGCCGTTCGAGCCTGCACGTCTTCGATTTTGGCGCACAACTCCTTTTCCGCCTTCACGGCCGGTTGGTACCCGCACAGGTACATGAGGAGGAGAGAAATGAAGAGAACGACGACGAGACCCGCTAACACGACGATCGGGACCAGTAGCGGGATGTCGCCGAGCTGATGCACCGCCGCCCACGCCGGGGTGGAAGTGGTGTCCAGCAGTGTGAGCTGGGCGGCTGCCTTGCCGGTCGGGCTGTCGACGCGGTGCTCGACATAGGTCAAGAAGGGCATGTAGCGACGTGTGTAGCGCCATTCGCCATTGGCGTCTACCGCAAGCGTAGAGTTGGCGCCGTAGGTGCAGGAGCACTCCGGCCACGGCCTGAAGGATGAACAGTTCCAGTAGTGGGCACGGTACTTGTCGGAGAAGTTGGTGTAGAAGCCGTTGACCGCCTTCGTGCCATCCCAGAAGATGAGTCGGGGGTCGATCTGATCCGACGGCAAGCGGTCCGGCAGCGACGTCGGATAGCGCCAGTACTGAATGCAGCAGAGCGGGTTGTCGGCGACGCAGTCGCCAGCGATGCCCGCGTGCAGCAGTGTCTTGAAGCACCCCGAGAGAGTGTAGGTGGTGTTCCAATCGTTCTGCGGCAAGGATAACAAGTTGCAGTGGTCAAAGCCATGCTCCTCTGCGCCAGTGCCGAAGTTCGCCATGACGGAGCTGCTGATGAGGTTCTTGATGAAGATGTTCATGTCCTCGGTGAAGGCATAGAGAAAGCTACATGACGCGTTCGGCAGTAGGCCGTCAATGTTGACGACGGGGTCGCTTTTCGCCTCATAGGCAAACCTTTGGCCTCTGCGCTGCGCTAGCAGGTACGCCGGTGAGGCGTCCACCACCACCGAGGTGAATGCGGACGCGCACAAGAGCAGGGTGAGAAGAAGAGCCTGCGCGGCGTGGAGCGGTGCCGCAACGGCGAACATTTTTTTTTTCTGCTGTGAGCCTACAGAGGAGGGCGATATTGGTCAGGTGGAGGGAGGAGGTATGAGATAAGGGCGAAAGGGGAGCAGACACAGCAGGCGGCAACAGATCGAGTTGTGAATGCGTGTTTGAGTACGTCTGAGTGTGAGGTGAGCGGGGGTGGGGGGCTTGGGGGGGGGGGGTCTAAGCGGAACGCCGTATCTCTGTTAGCTTTCTGCGGGAAGAGGGGGGGGGGCACAATCGAGAGGGTGGCAAAAAAAGCAAAAAAGGGCGAAGGGTGGGTTGGGTGGCGATGGGATTCGGAAATCACGCGTTTTCGTCGTCATTGATCGCGCGCGCCTACAGCGTCTGACATGTTTGTGTGCGCTTCGGTGGTGGTGTTGGTGGAGGGTGAGGGAAGGGGGCATTCAATCACGAAGCGCAACGGTCATGGTTGGCGAGGAAAAGTGCGAGCGAGGCGAAATGAGAGAGAGTAGAAAGACAGTAAGCAGCATACATTGCGAGATTGGCACCGCTGTGGAGCAAGGAGGGGTGGTGGTGGTGGATGAAGAGCAAGCAGCGAGCCTGATGTTCATCACAGTGGCTGTGCAAACCACGCGCTTCGCATTCCTCCATAAACAGAAAGAAGACGAGCAACGGACACTGAGGGCTCCAGGCAGCGGCACATGATGAGCATGTCAAGCCTGTTATTCTTTTTCTCGTCCCTGAGTGGGGAGTAGTAGCAGTGTCGACTGCAGAAGGGTAACGCCTGCTCACAGACGCAACGACCCACTCACACCTCGCAGATGCATCAAATACCCGACACAGCGCCGTGCATCGCTGTCTCCGCAGGCACACTTCACTGAGGGAACACGCTCCGCTTGGTGTCAGCGGGGTCCCTCCTCTCACCCGGGAGCAAGCTATGAGCCCGCAGATACTATTGCTTGAAAAACGACGCTAACTACGCCCTCTGTTGCGAAGACAGGCGAGCGGAGACGATTGAGGATGCAAGGGGTGCGTGTGTGCGTGCTCAAGAGGGAGCCGCACCCTCCCTGGCTTCCTTCAGTATGTCGCCAAGACTCTTGCCAGGAAGGTCGACGTCTCTCTCGCCACACACTTCTTCACGCGGTGGACCTCTCTCATCGCGCTCGCGAGCCCGACACGACGCCAGTGCGCATTCCAGCTGCACCTGGCGCTGCAGAGCCGCATCTCCGAGTCGCAGAAGTGGCTGCACCACACGCGCATCGACCTCTGCGAGCCGCTCGCGTTCTTGCTGGAGCGCATCGGCCAGCATCTTCACCTGCCATTCTAGCTGTTGCACGTACCGCCTCGTGTGGGGGTCCATAGGTAGCGCTTGGGCTGGCGCACACGCTGTAGGTGACGGCTCAGACAGACCGCTGCTACCGTCACGTTTCGCTACCTCGTCTTCTGAGTCGCACTTGCTCTTAAGCTCCGTGGGTGTGGTGGAGATGCCCGCAGCGACACGCATGCGCGATTCGTCGGGCGCCTTTTCAGCCGAGTTTCCATTTTTCTCTCCCGGTGAAGGATTCTGGATCGATGTTGGCGAGTGGAAGGGCACCGAGACACGCTCCAATGGGACTCTACCCGGATTTGCGTCCTCGGACCCTTGGAGAACGTTGTGTAACCGGTTAAGTGAGGCTCTTGCTTCGCGCTGACGACGCCGCTGCAAGATGGCCTCCGCACGCGCGCGGTACGGGGTACTGAGGTAGTCGTGCAGTGTCGCAAGCTTGTCCTCAAGCTCATCAACTGTGAGCGACGCGCCGCTTCTGACTGGGCTGCCCTTCGACGTCATCAAACTACTCGCGGGTGAGGAATCCACCTGGCAGAGGTCAGAGAAGACGCGATGAGGCGCAGGTGGCGAAACGAAGGGCGAGGGAGACCGAGAGCGGTGGAGTGATGAAAATGACGTGCTCGATGGAAGCAAACGGTCAGAAGGGAAGAAGGGGAGGAGGCTCGCGCCCACCTCACTATCTAATAGAGATGCTGAGAAACTGCCCTCTTTTCCTTGCTTTGGCGACGTCTCACAGAGTGACGAGGTGGTGGGGCGGGCTAGAGGGCGGCGGGCCCTGGCTCATTTTGGTTGGCCTGGCGACGCGTGAGCGAGTGGATGGTAAAAGGAGATGTTTGGTGTAAGACGAAGAGTGGGTCCGTGGCGGTGGTGGGGGAGGATAGGGAGCAGAACAGGGAGCGGTTCGTCGGACGTCGTGTTTGAAGCTCATCGTCTACACACACACACACACGCAGGGAGAGCGGGGGAGGGGCCGAGCGAGCGAGAGGGCGAAAGACGAAAAGGCAAAGGTGCGGTTGCGAGGCTCAGTAGAAGACCCGCCACTGCAATGAGATGCCTTCCTCCACACACACCCCTGCCTGGGTGCCCGACACACACGGTGAGGGAGGGAGAGGGGGGGGGGCAGAAGACGAACGCAAGCAAGAGAGAGGAACATCGATGCACTGCCGTGTGAGCCCCCTTCTCTTCATCCTCGATTTCGTCGGCCTCCCTCGCACGCATGCATGATCAACATCCCACCGACACCGCCACACACGAGCGCGCTTCTCGCATCATTCGTGTTATGCTCGTAGAACACCGCACGGGGGTGGGGGTGGGGTGGGGCTGTTCCCTCTTGTTTCTTCGGAGTTGCATCACGTCTTCCACCGCCCTTATTGACAGACAAGGGAGGGAGGAGGGGGACGGTTTTAGTTCGCTTTACAGTGCATAAAAGAGAGAAGGGGCACAAGGGTCGCGGTGCGAGCAGCCCGTGGCAGCCAAGTAGAGAGGGAGCAGCAGAGGCAGAGGCCACGCACGCGCGAACGCTGGCACGTGCACCCACACCCACACCCACGCCCACACCCACCTCTTACTCTCTACCTCTGGCGCTGCCCTCTGTCTCTTGCAATAGCTTATTCGCGTCATCGAGAGTTAGGATACCAAAGAAAACTCGAAAGAGAAGAAAACCCGCATCCTACACCAACACGGCTACCGCCTTCGGCGCCACTACGCTGATCCTAAGGCTTAGTGCTTGTCCTCTGATGTGGACAGCGCGCGGCTGTGGTACTTGCGCTTGTACCCTTGTGCCTTGCTGCAGTCGAAGAATTTTATTTTTTCGGTGTCCTCGAGGTGTTGGCGCACGAGGTGCAAGCCGGCTACGCTGTAGTCCATGCGGCTAACGCTCTCGTCCAGGCCCTCGGAGATGCGTCGGCGAAGCACGGCGAGACGACGAGCACCTTGCACTTCAGAGACCTCGCCGCGGAGGGCGGCGGCACGTAGCCCCTGAGTGGACCCCGACTCTGCGGGCATCATGACAAGCGCGAGAATCATCTTCGACGCCATCTCGTAGTTGAGCACGGCCTTCTCCGTCAGCATCGATTCCAGCGCCGTCAGTAGCGCATCGACGTGTATGCTGGTGAGCGACAGCAGGGTGTAGCGCAGCTCGCTCGGCCGGATCGTCTCGATGGTGGACCAGAGAAACTCCCACTCCGACATATTCAGCAGCATCGGGTGACGCGGCGTCGTATCGTCGCCGCACTGCTTGCGCTGCTGCTCAACGTTCACGATGTCTAGCGCCTCCATTAGCCGCTCCGCTGCCTCCGCTGTTGTGGCCGTCTGCTGGCCCGCAATGCCCACCTCAGCCGCCCCGGTGCCATTCACGTCCGCCCCGTCGAGCTTCTGCAGCGCCGCACGCTTGGCGGCCTCCTCGTCCATCGCTTCCTGCGCCATGCGCTCTTCCTCTTCGTGAGGGAAGACGATGTCTTGCGTGCGCAGGAAGCAGCGGATGCACCGGTCAGCGCCGGCCGTCGCGACGCACGTGCCGTTGGCGGTGACGGACACCGCCCAGAGACCGCGCTGGTGCTGGCGAAAGAGCTGGATCATTGTCCAGTTGTCGCCGTCCCACTGCTTCACAGACCCGTCCATGGACACAGTGAAGACGTAATGCGTATCCTCGAGGAACTCCACCTGCGTGATGTAGTCGTCGTGGGCGTGTATGGCGCGGTGGCAGTCACCGAAGTCGGTGCCCCAGAAGCGCAGCGACTTGTCCATGCCAACCGAGGCTACTAGTGTGCCGTCCGTGGAGAAGGAGAGCGACGTCGGCGGCAGCTTGTGGCCAAAGAGAGAGAGGTACGGCTTCATGGTATCGGCAAAGAAGAGCTGGACGTTGTTGTTCTGCAGACCCACCCCGAAGAAGCGGCCATCCGGGCTGAAGGCGGCGCACAGCGGCACCTCCGTCAGTTCAATCTCCTGCTCCTGCACAAGGGTGGCACCGCTGCCTCCGGCCCCAGCGGTCACTGCATCGTCGTCATCATCACGATCTGCTCCAGTCATCCGTGTCTTCTTGGCAGCGCCACGGCTGCCCGCGCTCTGGACATTTTTCTTGTCCTCGGTGAGCCCGATGGACCACAAAAGTAGCCGGCGATCGGCGCCGAGCGTGACGAAGCCAGCGCCGTCCGGCTTCCGCACCGTGTGCTTGACACCGCCAACGTGGATGGCAGGCACACAGAACAGCACGACCGACGACGCCACGTCGAGCAGCAGCACCGACCCGTCCTGCTGACCGACGCAGCAGAGCAAGGAGGAGATGGCGGACATGCAGGTTGCGTCCTCGACGTCCACGCTGCCCACGTTGTTCAGCGCGCCCTTGAAGTCCACGCGTGCCAGGTTTGCCTCCTTGGCGTCGTAGAAGTCGTGATGGTCCAGGTGGTCGTTGTCGAGAAGGTCCTCCTTCACCGTCAGCGACCACATCATCACCTTCTCCCGGCTTATCGACAGCAGCGCTGTGTCGGTGTCGATGAATGCCAGCTCGCGAATGTCGCTGTGATGCCCCTTCCAGTCGAACGTGTGACGCGGCCGTAGGTCCGTCAGAGTCGGCACCGACGCCCCGTCGCGGTCGCTCGTCGTCAGCGTTGTCGTGAAGGTTTCCATTGTGTTGCTGCTGTACGTGACGGCGATGTGCAGCGTGTCGGCCTCGCTAAGCTGCTCCCGGGACGTCGGCGGCACGAAGCACACACTGCGGATCTTCTGCGGGAGGAAGAAAGCGCGCAGTGAGACGACTTCCTCCGCAGCTGTGGCCGCGACGACGGTGGCGGCGCTCGCGGTGGTGCCGCCGTGCGACGGCGCCGCATCGTCCTCGTCGCCGTCTTGCGCACCGTCGTCCTCGGCTACAGTGTCGTCCATCTTGCTCTTCTTACGGCTTGCCTTCTTCTTACCCGTCTGGCGCCCGGAACCTGCGCTCGCCTCCTCGTCCACCACCTCAGCGCCATCGGCTGCCGTTCCAGCCTCCGCTGCCGCCGCACCGGGGCCACGACGTCGCTTGCGCTTGCGGTACAGCTTCCTCTTCACATCCTCGGCCGTCAGCACGTGGAACACCTCCACGGTGCGACTTGTGCACCCCACCATAAACGCGCCGTCGTGCGAGAAGTCGAGTGCCGTGATGGGCTTGTGATACTTGCGTGGCACCGTGCCATGGTCAAGGATCGCGCCGTCCTCCAGCTGCGCCTCGGCGGCGGTGCCGTTGCGCGCGTTGGCGGCGCCGCTCTGCTCTGCCGCGGCCAGCGATGCCGACGCCAGCAGCGGCTCTGTGTTGTACACCTTCAGGTAGTTCTCTCGCAGGCCGCAGTAGAGGCGGCGACCCTGCGAGTCCGCTACCATGGCGGTAACCTGCGTGTCAGAGGCGATGACGGTGTGGAGGCACTGACGCAGGGTGAGGTCCCAGCTCTTGACCAGGCCATCGGCCGATCCACTCAGCAGCAGCGTGCGGTCACAAGCGGTGCCGCTGACGTTGCCAGGACTGCCGCCCGTATCACCAACGGTACCGGTTCTCATAGACAAGGACGGCACCATCGCCAGCGCCACCACGCCACCGCGGTGCCCGCGCAGACGGAACGACGCCTCTTGACTTACGAGGTCCCAGACCGTGATGTCGGTGTCTTGTCCTGCTGAGCACAGCGTCGAGCGGGGCGAGTCAACGGCAACAGCCAGCACTTGCGTGTCCACGCGGTGGCCCAGCGCGTAGAAGCGGCACACGGGCAGACCGTAGTTGTTGGCCGCACTGCAGGAGAACACCGCCACGTATCCGTTCGAGTACCCGACAAACAGCATCCAGCCCGTGCTGTACTGCTGCGTCGCGGTACCGCTGCCACTGTGCGCGTCTGCGTCGGCACTGAACTTGCTGCCACGTTGGTTCGCCTCCATGGGCACGACGTGCAGGGTGGTGACCTCGACCGGCATCTTGGCTTCGGCAGGGATGAGAGTGTGTAGCAGCTCTCCGCTGCGCACCGAGTAGACACGGACGGCCTCGAGGGAGGGCACAAAGACTGCCGCTGCCGACGTGGCGATCACGGGAGAAAGCGTCGTACGACCACTGGTGGCATGTTCCCGACGTCCGTAGGACGACCCACCGCGACTGCCACGACCAAGGGAGCCGGTGCGCGGGCGGGCGCTGCTGCCGGCGGCGGCGGTGTAGCGAGACGGCACCACAGCGGCATCCATCGCGAGAGAAGCATTGCTCACTACAGCGCCGCCTTGTGGCCCGACAACGTAGCGCAAGTACGTCTTCTCCACCATTGCCGCCTGTCGAATCGAGTTCAGGTGGGCAGAGGTAGAGTTGCAAAGGAGGGGGCTTCGTCGCGGTGGCGAGGGTGCGGGTGCGGGATGTGCTGCCGTCACGCGCGACTGTCAAGCGAGCGCACTCTCTCCTCCTGTCCTTTGGCAGTCAACGAGCGAAGCAAGGACCGCCGCCGCCGCCGCCAGCGCACAAAGTGAAAAGATGGAGAAATGCACGTCGCCCACGGCTCGGGTACGCTGCCCGAGAAAGAGAGAGAGGAGCGAGCTGGGGAGGGAGGGAGGGAGGGGGGGGGGAGAGAGAGAGAAGGAGGGGGAGGGTGGGTTCAAGACGCTCTGAGCCGCCGACACTGCCCGCGTAGACGGACCGAACGCAGGTGCGTTGTGCATACGCGCACGTGTACGCGTGCGTGTGTGTGCGTGTGTGTGGCGCGAGAGGAAAGGGAAGGGCCGGCATTCGAGCGGCTCCGCAGCACAGCTTGCAGCTCGAAATGGCAGGCTCTCCCGCAGATCGACTGCCAGGCGCGCCAAGCCACACGACGCACGTACACGGATACGCACCTGCACAACTCTTCGTATGCGCGCCCAGATGAACCACACAGAGGAAGCAGTGGGCAATGTCTTTTCAGCAACAACGGAGAGGGACACGTGCGTGCGCGGCAACGCTACTCCTGATCATTATTGGCCACGAAAAGCTGATCCAGCGAACCGACCTACTCGACAGAGAGAGAGAAAGAAATGCGACACCGGTTGTCGGCGAGCATCGCGCTTTCACATTTTCTCTCACACAAGGACTTCTTTGCTTAGTGTGTGTGTGTGTGTGCACGTCAAGCAAACACACACACACACACACACACACGTACAGCCGCCGTGTGCAACATCGCCGACTGCCGCTGTTTTCCTCCTCCGGTATTCACAGGGTGACCAATCCGCACCAGAAAATGGCGCGAAGACCATCAGACAACAAGCACTGCTCTGTGGCTGCAGAGATGGAGGAGAGGAGAAGTGTCGAAAGACACGTCCAGACAGAGAGAGAAAGTGCGAGAGGAAGAATGGGCCACATGCACGAGAGCAGGGCGATCCTTGCGGCATCTCTTCTTCAGCATCCTTTGCTGTCTCTCCATCACGGTCCTCCGGAGACACGCACACTAGAGAGAAAAGACGACGAGAGGCAGCGGCAGCCATCACCACAGCACTAACCTGGTTTGGACGCCCGCACGTACACGCGCAGTCGCCCCAACGCGTGCTCAGCGTCGCTAGAGCATGATGGCCCGGAGGAAGCGCGCGCTAGATGATCCCGCCGAGCTTGTTCTCCAGCATCCAGTGGCCCTTTTCAAACATGATCCCCCGCACTCGAGAGCTCGTCTGGCGCGAGGTGACCTCGAGCTCGTAGCGCACCTTGCGGCGGTAGAAGTCCTTGTCTGTCACCACCAGCGTCTTGTAGCCCTCCTTCAAAAGGCGGCGATAGAGGTGGCACGCTTGCTCGGCGGTCGGCTCTATCGGCGGCAGGTACTGACTCGACTCGATGCGCTGCTGCTCCAGTTCCATGCGCCGACGGTTGGCGCGGGTGTAGTCCGGAGGCCCCTCCTTCCACCACTTTCCACCGGCGCCGAGCACAGACGGCGTGCGGCAAAGCTGAAGCCGCACAGGCGAGGTGCACAGGGGCATGGCCCATACGCTGTCAACACGAGACGTATACAGCGTGGCAGTGCCGGTGGTGAGCAGGCAGGGGCGTCGAAATTCAATTCTAGAATCTGTGCTGGAGCGCAAAACACGCGCCCGTGTGTGTGTGTGTGCGCTGACACCTACAAGCGAGGTGTTCTGTGTGGGCTTGAACAGGATGCGCTGTCACCCCTCCCATGAGGCAGAAGAGAGCAACGATGGAGAGGGCAGGGAGTGCAGGAATGATGCTTTTGTGTGTGTGTGTGTCGGAGGGAGGGAGGGAGGGAGGGAGGACATGGGGCGCAGCATGTTGGTCGCACTCGCTGGTGAGCAGTGACCGGGGCCATCGACGGTGCCATCGTCGACATCAGGGCAGTCCACGCCGTTGACCGGACTTACGCACACGCACACCCCAAAAGGAAAAGAGTATGCGCTCCGCGTAACGTGTCTGCTCCGTCACCTTCGTCTTTGGCGCGCTTCTTCTCTTCAATGACCCGCGTTGGTCGGACAGTCGCAAGCCGGTGTATCGGTTGAGGGGTGCGCAGGGGAGAGGGAGAGAAAGGAGGCACCGTCGTACTTCAATACTGCCGCACATCATCCGACCACGTTACCACGGGCGTGCGAAGGCGACGTGACGGGACGGAAGTTGTGCTGGCTACATGAGTCGCGACATGCGTAAGCACAGGTGGGGCGGCGGAGACGCGTGGGCCAGCGTGCGTCGCCAACCTCTCCTTCGCTTTAGAGGGGGCAGGGGGCGCGGTGCAAGAGGGGCACCTCTGCTCTCGCTGTCCGCAAGGCTGCACTTCACTGAGGCAGCCGTGCGAATTGCCTCTGCAACGGCAGCCGACGCCCTCTCCCCTGCAGATGGTCGTCGGCGCGCTGCAGTGTCGCAGTGGGTGTCTTCGTGTTTCAGGAGCGACGCTTTCCTACTCGGAGTCTCGTGATCGACGAGTGCGTCGCTGTCCTCAGCCAGTAAGCGCCAGCGTATTGCAGCAGTGCTAGGGGGTGATACGAGCTGGTGCGATGGCGCGATACGGGCAAAGCCGGCATCCATCCTACGGTGGTTGAGAGGAAGCTCGTTTAGACATCGGCGCGTTGATGCACGCGCCGGTGCCGAAGGTGGCGTCTCGCATAGCGAGATAGACAGGACAGGAACTGCCGAACGGGCAGCAGCAGCGGGCGCGTACGCCGAGACAGACGCCCTCGCCGCGGGTTTATCGGGGCACGCTTGCCGAGGCGCACGACGCGGCCGCATCGTGAGCGATGGTGAGTGGAGCGGTGCTAGCAGTGGCGACTGCGGCTCCTGTTGATTCCTCTGGCAAGATGGAGGGCTGTGGGAGGCGTAGGCTTTGGCGCGTGGGCTTCTTTGTGAAGGGCGGTCTGGCGCCCCCCTGTCGACCTCTTCCACGTCTCCGCAGAGCAAAAACATTCGATGCGTCCGCGCCTCGTCTGCAGTCGGTGTAGGGGGAGAAGAGCCGACCTTGAGGGATGCCGCACTGCCGCGCGGACCCCTCTGATGCCACTGGGAGGCATATCCAAGACGTCTGTTGCGGTGTCGACAGTCGTGCTGTTGCCGTTGTTGCGGTCCCTCTTGCTGGGGCAACGCTCTCCAGGCCCCTGCGGCGGACTTCTCGTGGAGGAGGCTACGCAGCACGCACTCGGGCACTAGCACTGTGCTCCACCGGGCCTGCCACTCCTCCTGTTCCAGTTCCCACACTTGGCTCAAGTGCAGGCGTCCACGCGCCTCTCGGCTCTGCAGTAGGAGCAGAGCGCCGACGTGTGTGCAGCGAGCGTGGACGTACTGACGCATGCGGTGCTCAGCTCTACAGAGGTTGCTTCGAGTAGACTCTTCGTCTTCCTGAAGACGCGCTGCTTTCGAGGAGGCTAGCGCAGCCAGAGCGTGCCGCGTCGACAAGGATACATCCACGTGAGCGGCGGGGGCAGCGGCAGCGGCGGCGGGTGATGGCGGCTGCTCATCCTCGTGCAGCTGCACTTCATGTAAGGGAAGCGCACTAGAACCACCGAACCGCCGCTGCGCCTCAGCCCTCACGTTATGTGACCGCGCGTGGCTAGCGGGACGCTGCCGAGCAGCCACCTCGCCGTCACCACACGTGCGCCATGCGAGTCCTCTGGTGAGGCCAACGAGCGAAAGCATCTCTGACAGGGCGTTACGGGTCAGCAGTTCGCGAAGATGGGATTCGAGCTTGACGAGAGGCACCACCAGGGCAGGATCCAGCGCAGAGTGCTCTGGATCCTCCTTCACTTGTGGCGCTGGCGCCTGTGTCACGAGCGGCTGGCCGATCGTGCCGTCATTCGCCTCCGCGAACTCTTCGATGCTGCAGTCCAGCCACAAGCTTTGGGGAGAGGTGCCGACCAGCAGATCCGTGGACGCCAGAGAGTCATCACCACCCCTGCGTGGCTTCCCCTGCGGCTGTTGCACGAGCGATACTCCAGAGCCGCCCTCACGCGGCCCACTTTCCTCCTCCGCAGTGTCGCAGCTCCAGCTCAGCAGGACGCATTCGTCGTCGTCCTCCGCGGCAGCGCCATCATCGCCACAGATATGCAAAAGCCGGCACGTGCTGCGGCTCGTGCTGTCACCAGCACCACGGGAGGTTGTTGTGGTGTGCCCGCGAGGGTCTTGTGCCTCAGCGAAAGGCAGATGAGTCGTTGACTGCGCTTGAAGTCTAGCGCGAGCCTGGGCGGCCACGGCGGCGGTGCGAGCACGAGCGAATGAGTTGACGACGGTCGACACCGCCTCCTTTACAGCGGCGCCGCACTCCCTCCCCCTGCCACTCCCATCCTGCAGGGCGCCGGCATTTGCAGTGTCGCCGCCCATGACCTGGTCGTCGCCGGCAGACAAACACGAGGCTACGTGGCGTAGATGGAGGGCCGTACCCCAGTCCCGCACATGCAGCACATTTCGTCGACTGGAGTAGTACAGCGTCCCTTTCCACGTCACTGGTGGGCAGGGGGCGGCGGCACCGACGCCCTCGTCAACATCGACGAGGGCCAGTGACAGCCAAATCGCCAAGAGGAGGCAGCGACCGAGCGAGCCCAGTGCAGGACCCTCGTGCGCTTGACCACTGCAGCCAGCGTCGTCAGTGTAGCATCGCACGGCTGCGTCCACTACACCCCTCCATGGGTCGCTATCGTGTAGAGCCGCTGCATCCACCGCCCCGATTTCGCCGCATGACTTGGCGGGGCAGCGAGAGTGGTACCGTTGGGCGAGCCTCCACACACGATAAAGGCGACCGAAGACTGCTTCAAAGTCGACTGCGTACCAGGATAGGAGGGCCGCGACAACGGGCGCATGTGCCGCGCGCGCCGTCGGCGGTGCTGAGCTCAGTGCCGGGTGCCTTGTCGAGCAACTTTGCGAGAGAGGCGGCACGCTTACCCCACGTACAGGCAAGCCATTGCGCGGCCACTTGGGTGGAGGCGAACCGAGGTGCAGCCGACACGTCACCACCCCGTGCGCCTCAGGCTCGAGAATAAGAGCGTGCGCGGTGGCGGAGCGACCGGGCGACTTGCGCGAGCCGTCGGCGGGGCCGATGGCGGCACTCATCAGGCGCTCAAGCACACACACGAGCGCTGCCTCTGCCTTGGGCAGCTCCGGCAGCGCGGCAGCGATGGAGGCTGTAGAGGGCGGTGCTGCAACTGGTGCCGATGCTGTTGTTCGGTAGCGCATCCAGCAAGACGGCCGCAGCTGTGCCAAGCCACCCTTCTGTCGTGCCGGACGCGCGGTGCTATCAGGGCCGGAACACAGGCTGGCAGAGCAGCACCGGCTCGAGTCGACATCAGCGCGGAATAGAAGGTGCGTCTCTGCAGCTGACGCACTTCCTGTCTTCCACCGCAGCACTGACGGCAACAACTCCAGCGCGGCCTCCAGGACGCGAAAAGTCAGCCACTGCGAGACGAGGTGCAGCCAGTGCTCGAGAGAGCAGATCGAGTTGCACGCGCTTCGCTCTGCCAGCCAGCCGCGCGCCGATACGATGGCATGGATCTCAGTCGACAGCTCTACCGAGGGCTGGCACTCTAACGACGATGTGCTTCGGAGCCCAAGAAACGTGAACCACTGAAAGAGTAGACGCTGCGGCACACTTGTCTCGTCGGAGAGCAGAACCGGGAGTGGGCTGGAGGTGGACTGCCGTGTTGCACATGCACGCACATCGCCGAGCACCGCGAGAAGGGCGCACAGACGTGTGGACTTGGGAGTCACAGAGCCGGCCGGCTGCCCACCAAACAAAACCGTCGTCGCTCTCTCCGTGCAGTGCTGCAGGCGGCCCCAAACGATGAAGTCATTGTCGTGATCGCCCTCGGCAAAACAGGGCGCCGACGCGAGCCTCGAACCCGCTCGGCGACTTTCTGGTGGTTTGAGCATCGCCGTCCAGTGCGCCCACAACGCGTCGTGCGGCACGGAGCGGGAGGCGCCGCGCTCCACGTAACACCACTGCATAGGCGTGCCAGCGCCGACCTCGTTGCCGGAGCCGGCAAATGCGGGGCGGGAAAGCGTGAGCCCTATTGCCAGGGCCGGCACCCGTGACAGTGGCAGGAAGACCGTCAGAAGCCACGTCAGGGCGCACGCCGCGCTGGCCACCGAGGATGCCGCGGCCAGTGAACGATAGTGGCTGCCTCCATGGCCTTCATCCGCTCCCCCGTCGTCAGTGACACCGGCGCCGGTGTGTGCGCCGACGGCGACAGCGAGAGCCCCTGCTACAGACGGCGATAAACAAAGACCGCTGTCAATCATGCCTGGATTGCCTGCGCCGTCACGGAGTACCACATCGAAAAGAACGCAGCGTAGGCGTATACACCGCGCAAATACTGGTGCGTGGGCGAGCAGCGGCCGAGCAGCCGATGGATGCCGCAGTGCAGTGCCGTCTCTTGATGCTGAGCCGCAGAGGAGCGCACGCAGCTCGGCGAGGTCAATCTGGAGCAGGGAGCTGCAACAGCACGCAGGAGCTTCTTGTCTGCTGCACCGACTGCACAATGCCTCTTGGCCGTCGTCCACGGTACCACCACTCACGTGCGTCGCGTCTGCAGTGGCCACCACTGATGTGGGGTCGTGTCGTGGCAGCGCCGGGGCCAGATCCAGCACGTTCAAAGCGGTGGCTGACGCGTCCTTTATCGGATGGGAGAGGTCTACCTGGTCGCGTGCGAAGGGGCGAGAGCACGAGGAGCAGGAGGCAAGGCATTCACGTAGCGGTGGCGGCTGTGGGGCCCCTCGCGGCGGTGCCCATTCATCGCCGCTCCGCTCACATACGTGGCAGGTGGCGGTGTGGTAGGTAGCCATGTGAGCCACGTACGACGTCTACGCTTGTAAAACGAAAAATGCAGGCAAGTCGTACAGGACCATGCAAGCGCCCTTCAGCGGGAGAAAAAGAAGCTCAAATCGTTGTACGTTCGGAGGCACGCGTGCGTGTCCGTGTCTGGGTGCATCTATGGTGCAGTCGCCAGCGGTGGTCTATTGAGTTTCCACGTGCTTCGTGCGTGTGGTGAGCAACGTCTTCGGCTTCGCGGAATGCGTACGCGGCTATCACGCAGGCATTTTCGCGTGCCTGCGTGATGCACATGCGAGCGTGAGAAACGGGAACACTGAATTCGCGCATCGTGGAGAGGCAGCGAGAGGAGGGACCAGTTTGAGAGAGAGAGAGAAAGGGGATTGGCTGCGCTCGTGTTGGTCGACGCGCGCACGGCCCAGAACAGGCATCCGCTTTCTGTCCACCCTACACCAGCGCAGTCTCGTTTTCTTTGTTTCGCTCTCCCTAGATGTGCGTGTCTAACAACCGGGATCGGAAAAGCGCAAGAAAACAACAACAACAAAGAACGAGGCGTGGAGTCCCATCAGACGCAGGCGCTTCACACCCAAGGGGTCCACCCGTGTGCGGTTGGCGACAAGGCCAGTCATCCGTTCCCCGATCTCTCCTTCCTTCACGTCCACAACTTGCGCTTTCCCTTTTTGCTTCGCTGCCTGCAATTTTTGTGAGTTGGTTATGCTGTTCGTTAGTCGACGTTGTGTGTGTGTCGCGCGCGCGCGTGTGTTCGTGTGCAAGGTTGGAGAGCGTACCGAAAGAAAGAGCACCGCTCATGCTTCCGCCAATGATCACGCTCTCCGTCGGTTCCTCTCTCCGCAGGCAGCAGCCAGCCTGAAAAAGGGGAGGGGGAGGGGTGCGACGGTGCAGTGTGGCCACAGGTGCGCTGGCGATGCAGGAGAGCCGTTATGGGTTGCACGCACATGCACAGACTCAATGCCACTCTTGCTTCCCTCTCACCCTCAGTGGGGAGTGCGCGTCCAGCGCATTCGGTTGTTGGCGTTACGCGTGTCAAACACATCCTTCCACCTACTCCCTGTCGATGCAGCCTCTGCAACACCGGGGTGCACACCGCAGCACTCCTTCGAGAGGCGGTCGTACAGGAGAACATTCACGGTGGCTGCCAGGTTCATGCTGCCGGTCGTTGGAATGAAGACAACATCATCGACGTTGTGTTGCACGTGGTGGGCAGAAAGGGTGCCGTCTTCCGCACCAAGCATGTAGAAGACCATTGGGACATGCGCGACAGTCGAGGTAGCGTCCTGCTCGACACGCGGCAGCGCCACATGTTGAGTGGGATGACTGAAAGGGTGCTCGTAAAATGGAAGAGGAATGGCGCCTTCCACCAGCTCCACGGCCACCACACACACGGAGGAGGGCGATGGTGACCGCGGCTCCTTTCGTTGGTACCCGTATTCGTCTCTCAGCACGTCGAACAGCACGTCAAGAGCCGGCACGCACAGCTGAGGAATATCGCGTCCTGCGTGCGTGGGGTCGGTGCGCAGTGCGTTGGCGTACTCGGAGTGCGCCATGGCTTTCTGCAGCCGCGTTCCCGAGTAGATGAAGCTGCCGACGCGGTGTCGTACCGACCCTTCTGCGCTCTCCGCAGCGGCCTCGACGGTGGCGTGCATGGAGGCACCGACACTCGCGCACGAATCTGTGACTTCCTCTGTGGAGGCCGTAACCGTCGCGGCAGCGGCGGCGGGCCCATGCAACCCGTAGCAGCGCATCGCTCGCAGAATGCCGCCCGCGTTCGCCGGTGTCTTTGGGTTCTCGACAACAATGAAGAGAAGCGGCGAGGGTGACGCGTTCGCGTTGCCGTGCTGCCGTGCCCCTTGCTGACACTGGCGCAGCAAACGGCGAAGGGCTTCGCAGGCCGTAGTCTTGTCGACACCGTCGTGTTCGTGGCGTTGGGACTCTCGAGTACCGGCGACAACAGACTCTTCCTCCGTCGCTCTCCCTCTAGCTAAGCTCTCGCCCGCGTCGTCTCGCGGCCGCTTACTCGGTGGAGAATGTGACAAGGTGTCTTCTTCATGCAACACCTTTTCGTAGCGCATGGTGCCCGCGGCGCACACTACTACCCCAGTTGCCAGGCGCGTCGTCCCTCCCGACGATACCCCTTCCAGGTGCTCCGTCATCATCACCCCGTAGCGCGGTTTGCCCGTCGCTGCGTCGAGAGGCGGCTGCAGCACCACGCCACAACGCCGGCAGCGCCAGCGCGTGAGCGGATCCAGCTCCTGCATCTTGCGCTCCTTGTAAGGCTTGCCGTGTAGGGTCGGGGTAGAGGAGGTGGGCGATGCGCATACTGCCTTGGTGACGGCATCACACGGAGGCGAGGTGGTGCCGTGAGGTGGAGTGCAGCTCGACGCGGGTGGCGCTGCAGTCAGCGGCGCCCCACTAGCTACGTTGCCCCCGGCTACCCACGGCATCATGTCGAAGAAAGACATCGACCACGCCGTCTTGGTGCCCCATCCTTTCTTCCTTCTGGCCATACCGACGTGTAGTACGGAGGGCGGCCGTCGCTGTGGTGGCTGCGGCTCGTACTACCTGCGTGTGACAACTACATCCACGACGTCAAGCTCAAAGACGCACACGGGTGCAGTCTGCCCTTCCACGCAAAAAAAAAAATATGCAGGGAGAGAGCGAGAGAAAGACATGCGCAACGCAACGCGTGCAGAAGTCAGCGTCGACAACACCCACATAACTTCGCCGCACTGCCGCTCCAGTGTAAGCCGAGTGGACTGCTCCGTCACGACGGTACTGCGAACGTGTCCATGAGCCGCAGGGGCCGGCTGTCTTCCACACGCGATACAGGGCTCACAACGGGTGCCGTCGGGCACGAGCAGCGCCAGTGCGCACACTGTCCTTCTTGTTCGCCTTTGTGTTTTTCTTACTTGTGAAGGCGGTACACCACTTTTCAGGAGGGAAGGCGAACATCGATTTCCGCGCGCGCCTTCGTAGATGTTCAGTTGCCTACAACTCCTCGCCACATAATCCGCCCTCGCTCCTTCTGTGCATGGGCGAACCCTCGCCGATGCACGGAGAGAGAGAGAGGAAGAGCGACACGCACGCAGCGGAACACAGTCGACCCATACAGTTCAATCACGCCCGTTGCTCTCCCTCTCTCGCCTAATGCGAGAGAGGGAGAGAGAGGCTCATCAGCTACAGATTGCGGCCCGCCACGTACGGCTTCGGGACGGGCATGTTGTGCATGGATCCGCGGCCCAGATGCTTCTGCGTTCCCGTCCGAACACGCCGTGTGAGGGGCGACTTCTTCCTCTTACCATGCCCACCCTTTGACGTGGCACGGTGCCGCTGCCGCCGCCGGTGACGGCGCGTGAGAGCCGCAGCAGCGCTTTCAGCATCGCCTTCGGCACCGCTGCCGCCGCTTACTGCGTCATTATCCTCGACGTCGCCGCCATCTTCGTCTTCCTCATCATCATTGCTGTCTTCCTCGCCGTCGACGAAGGCGTCAAGCAGCACCTTCTCGTTTTTAGTGACGAGTCGCCTCTGATGCGACTTGGCAATGTCGAGGAGCAGGTCCGGGGCGAACAGGTAGCGGTCGAGCACCAACGTGCGCAGCGCCTCGTCCTGCTCTCGCTCCACCGTCTCCTCAATCGGAGTGTACGTAACCTGCGCCACCCCGTCGCCGTTGGCTGCATCACCTCCAGCACCTCCTCCCTCGCGTTGCCCTTGCTGCTGCTGAAAGCCACTTGGCAACTCTTCCGGCTTTGTGTGGGTAAAGTACACGCGGCTGCGGAAGTCGTCTGGGTCGAAGCTGAGTTGATGGATGAGATAGTCGGCGAGCTGCCGCGAGGTGAGTAGCAGCTTTGGGCTGCCGTACACAAGACCAGTGCGGCGGCCGAAAGGAATGTGCAGGCGGCGCACAAACGGCGAGGACACGTGGCTCAGCGCGCTGCTGGTGCCCTCACCGGTGTGCCCCTCTTCGCCCTCTTCTCCCGCCGCGTCGCCTTCTCGGCCCGCCGCGGACTCTGACAAGCGGGGAGCCTCGGATGCGGCGATGCCTGCGTGCTCGGCGACTTGGTGAATCATCTCGACAATGTCTTCATGCAGCCAGTTGCGGGGCATGTTGTGCATAGATACCCACACATGCGACACCGGTGGCGCCGGCGAGGACGCGGCTGTGTCGCTCGCGTCGGATGCGCGAGTCTCCTCATGCGGCGAGCTCCTTGGCGCGCGGGTCGACGCGGCAGCTCTGTGCTCCTGCGGGCTGCTCGTCAACGTCGCCTCGTGATTCGGCTCGTGCACATGAGGCAGGTCTGACCAAATGAGGTCCATAGCGTCGTCGCCCGTCGCGTCAGCACCCACGCTGGTGCCCACGGTAGTGCTGCTGTGGCTGTTCGCCGCGTCGCTGGCGCCTTTCTTCTGCTGCGTCGTGCTGTACAAGCGCTGCGTGCTGTACACTGCAGACACTGCTCCCTTTTCGCGCGAGGCGGTGACGACAACCGCCGCTCCTGACGTGCTCGTGGTGCAGCCACCGGACGTGCGCGGAGCCACCGCTGCGCTGGACAAACGCGGCCGCCATGCGTGACGAGAGAGCTGCAGCCCACGCATACTTCCGCCGCTGCTTTCGTACTCCTCCCGACACCAAACACCGCTGCCAACAAGGGAGGCAGAGGTGCTGCAATGTGTGCCAGCAGCAAGTGCGAGGCTGCTTGGACACCGTGCGCAGAAGGAAAGGAGAGAGAGGTGAAGAGGACGGCAAAGTTAATCACGTGCGTGTTTCAGACACAGAGAGCGCGCGAGGCGCCAGGTAGAGGGGCTGTAGTGGTGGTGATGGTGGCAGAGTAGATCGACCGAAAGGCATGAGGTGACCAAGTTGCCAGTCATTGCACAGCCGCCACCCTCCCAGGCCATCCTGCCCCCCCCCTCCCCCACCTCGCAACGGCAGAGTCTCCACCTGTGGAATCATGATCCACAGAAGGCAGAAAGGGGTGGGTGGGTGGGGGGGGAAGGGCACCTGTTTTGGGTTTCGTTTCTGACGGCTTGGCGAGATATAAAGTACATGGGCGAAGGGAAATATGAGGGAGAGCTGAAGTAATGAGGAAGCCAGCGAGACGCGCTGAACGAGAAACCACAACAAAGAATGAGCAGACAGCTTTACGCGCACACAGGCGCACCAGTGGCACGAGTATATTCGAGGAAGTGCGACAACACAACAACATTGACGGCGAGACTGAAGCAGCAGCGGCAGCGCTTTTTTTCTTACACGCTGGAGTGGCCCCTGGTGCACAAGACGGACAGTCTTACCTTCTCCCGCCACCCTCCCCCGCTCAAATCGCCCGCCTTCCCCCTTGCTTTCGCGTAACTCACTCGCCCCGCGACACACGGCGCACCGAGTCCGTCGCGCGACGCAGCTGCAATTCCATCTGTTGGTCAAACAGCAGCGTCTGGCGAATGTGTGGGGCGAGTGAGAGAAACGTGTTCTCGGGCGTGAGGCGCTTGTCCTCGTTCACGTCACGGAAGCCGTCCGCCGCCGGTCGCGGTGGTGTCGACCCCGCATCTCCGCATGCGGCGAGTGCAGCTGCGCGCGCGCTGAGTGGAGGTATGCTTGCCCGTGTGACACCCACAATGCCGCCGGGACCACGCGACGGCGAGCCGCCAGCCGCGGCAGTCATCGCCGCCGCCAGTCGCCGCGGACGTGTCTCAACGAACTCGAACGGCACTGGCACCGTGAGGTCTCGCCGGAAGGTTGTCGGGTCGTAGTAGTGAAGCCTCTTCGCCTCCTCGGCCTTTCGCACCGCGTCCCGCTCGTCCTGTGCGCGCCGAAGGCGCTCCACAAAGGCGTCGGCGCCGGTGATGGGCTGCGACGCTGGCTGCAGCGACGGTATGTACTCACACACGTGCGACGCGACTCGGGAAGACGACGAGGACATGCTGTTCGTGTTCGCGTGCGAGACTGCGCGACTGCCGGAGCTGCCACGAGCTTTCCATGAAGCTGAGGGGCGACGCGGATACTCATCTGCGTTGTAGTGACGCCGATGGAGAGGGCGATCGTCCTCATCGACAACCGCACTGCCTCCCACCTCCACTCCCAAGCGGTTAATGCGCGGCTCGAAGGTGCAGTCCAGCTGCTCCCGCTCGAGGGCTTCGTACACGGCCTGCACGCGCTTCGCCTCTTTGCGCTCGTACCAGAGGGTGAGCCGGCGGACAACCGCCTGCATGCGGGCATCCGGTGAGGCGGGGCCGGTGCCGAACGTGCGGGACAGGCTGCTACTTCCTCCCTTCACCCGAGTGGCGCCCCTGAGCCAGCTTGTGCTGGTGGCCCCGGAGTTCCCGATGTGCGGTGGTGGGACCTGGGAGAATCGCGGGGACGAGGTCGACGAGGTAGAGGGGCGCCCACGGACGCCGGGACCAGCAAGGATGCGCTCGACCAGGGCGCTCAAGCCGTCCTCCTCTTCTCCTTTCTCTCCGTCCTCGGTGTCCAGGTGCGCTGCCGTCGCTCTGCTCGTGGACGCCGACGCGTGGTGGGCAGCCGGTACGGTTGCCACAAAATTGCCCACAGAGCTACTGCTGCCGCCGGGGCTCACGGCGTGCATGTGGGCCCTCACTCTGGTGTCGTGGCTGTCGCTGTTGGTGTGCTCCCTTTGCTGTGTCGAGGAGGTGAACGCAGGGTTGGACGGCTGCTGCTGCTGTGGTGATGGCAGCCGCTGGGTGATTTGACCAGTGCTACCGAGGTGGTCACGCGACTGCAGAATGGAGTCGACCAGCGCATCGAGTTGTTCGTCACCACCGCTCGCCGTCATGGTGACGGACTGCAAGTACAACAAAAACGAAGCAGACGCCAGCTCGCGGCGAGTAATGCGGGGATCGGTGATGATGGAGGGGGTGGGGTGGGGTGGGGAGAGAGAGAGAGAGGGGGGGGGCGATATGGATACAAAAAGATAAAGAATACGGCGTCCACTGTTTGCCGTGTCTGACGTGAGCGGGAGAACGGAAGAAACTGACGGCGCTGCCCCCGCGTGCGGGTTGTCTTTCCCTTTCGCTTGACCTGGTCGATGCAGGACGGCGATGATGGGAGTTGCGGACTGTCTCCAGGCTCCGCTGCACGCCCAAAATCACGAGGGACGGCGGCGAGGACACAAGAGGGCTGCTAGCTTGCTTGATGACGCAGTGCGAGCGTCCCCCATCCCCAAACGAAAAAAAAACATTAAAAAAAGAAGGAAGGGGAGAGGGAAGAGCGAGGAGAGAGGGGGGAGCGACAGTGTGATGGGTGACTTCAGGTACGACGAGAGGAGGCGGTCCACTCTTGTGAGAGGGCACCGTGAAGGATCATCAACGCAACATGCAAGACACCCAGAGAGACGCAGGCTCGAGGCGAGCGAGGTTTTTCAGAAGTGGAACAGCCTCCCCCCCGGCCCGCCCGCCGCCTTTTTTTTTATTGTTCGCACGGCTCTCAGCAGTGAGCAGGGAGACCACAAACACACAGCGGCGAAAAAGAGACCCACACAAGGGGTGTCCCCCTTTTGTGCCAGCGCCCGAGCAGCTACGTGTGCGCGGGCGTGGGAATCGTTGGTTTCCATCTCGAGGGCACAAACATGGAAAAGGGGTGGCGGTCCAGGGCCTTTTGTTGTTGGGCGTCGCGCCGATATCGGCGGAGAAGCTGTCCAGGCCTTTACACGGTGCACAGCGAGCGTCATGAGAAACACGGGCGAGCCACGGCCACCATTGACAACGGCCCCGTCCGCGAATAGACGAGAGAAAATAAAAGGATAGGCTCCCGCATAAAACACAATAAAATGCACAAGAAAGAAAGCGACGGTGTACACCAGCGAGAGAGAGAGAGCAGCGCGAGAGAAAGATGTCATCCGTACAGTGAGATCAGCAACAGCAGCAGCCGCACTCGGTGGGAGGAAGGAGGGGCGGGGGATCACCAAGAAACGATTTTCGAATCGCCCTCTTCACCTTGTGGGTGGGTGGATGGGAGAGAAGGCTCAAAGGAGACGCCGAAAGACTGATTTACCTGCGCCCAGAGTGCTTCCCCTCATCTTATCTCACAGAATGCGTGTCGCAATCATAACCGTTGGCGCCAGGCGGCTCGGAGCCACCCGCTGCGCCCTCCTCGACGGCTCGCTGACCGCCGATGATACATAAGCTTGATCCGGCGCCATGGGACCAATGGTATCTCTGCGCTTTCCATCCGCATTGTGCGCTCTTCCAGCCTCGCGCGCGCCATCGGCGTCAACATCGACAACGGTCTCCTCCTTGTTCCCCTGTGCTGCTGTACCTTCACGCTCCTGGCACGAAAAGCGGCGCCGCGCGAACGAAGCCGAGCGCCGTCGTTCTTCACCCCTGAGATGCGTCGACGGTCTCCGTGAACCGACGAAGCTAGTGGCGTTCATGTTGGCCTCGCCGTTGGGGTGCGGCCGAGGCGGCAGAGTCGGGTGTGAGACATAGATGACCTTTTCCGTTCCTTCGCCACCACCAAGGTCGACGCAGCTCGGCAGCGGTGGCAGTAGCTCCTCTGGGATGTCAGTTACGGTACCACAGCACGGGCACAGGAGTGCTAGCGTGTTGATCGGCGCATGGAGCTCCTGTCCACATGTGCCGCATCTGATCTGCAGGTTTTGCGCCGCGTTGACCCTATCGCACAATCGGCAGCGGCAGCTGATGGCGCCGAGAGGGTAAGTGAGGATGCGCTGGCATCCGTAGCAGACAAGTTGACCAAACAGCATGCCTATGGAAAGCACGGTTGGTAAGAAAAGAAAACGTATCAAGGCGGTGCTGTCAGCGCCGCACAGAGACGCGTGAGCAGTGGCGCTAAGCGAGATGAGCGGAGGACGAGTGCGAGGGGGCAAACGACTTTGCCAACTAGAGAGAGAGAGAGGGTGTGTGTGTGTGTGTGTGGTGAAAGGAAGAGGCACAGTCGAAGGTACAACAGCCGCAACGCGCCACGTGAGCAATGGGGAGTGGAGCGCGCTAAACGCACCCCACAACCCCACCTCCCTCCTCGCGCAGACACGGATGCGTGTACACGGCTGTGTTCTTTCTCACACGTTTCCTTTTATGCTTTCACTCAACCATGTCAGCCTATGAAAGCACCACACACACTCACACACGCAGACAGACAGACGGCGGCGCCAGAGGTGCGCTGCACCCTCCCTCCCCTGAGGAGCACAGACAGCAGAAACGTACCACTGAGTCCCTTTTCTTCTGCTTTCTCGTCTCCCTATCACGCAGTAGACGCTCCGAAACACGCGCACGCAGAGAACGGGTGTCCCTCGTGCCATGTCCATAATCGAAGCGTGGTTGAGTCCATAATTTATACTTGGTTCTCTCCTCTTCTGAGGTCTACGCAAGCCGAGTGCTTCTACACGGCCAGGGGGGCGGAGACGGGGGAGTTGGCGAAGGAGAAACGCAGAAAAGTGCGGCGCGCTTCACTTTGGCTGAGAGCCAGCGACTGAGGTGCGGTGTGTGTGTGTGTGGAAGAGATACAGCCTCCCTCACCCGCTTCGCTTATCAATATATATATATATATATATATATATCCATACATCTCTCTTTATATCTTCGTGTTCGTTGTGGTGAGCATCAGCAGCTGCTTGCGCACCCTCCTTTGAAGTCGGTTGTACGTGCTTGTGCGCCCACTTCACTCATGCACGCAGAGGCGCGCAGAGAGAGAGAGAGTGCGAGAAGTGGACTGGAAGCACACATGACTGCGCTGATGGCTTCGGCATGTCGCGCGCGCCTTTTATTCGTCCGCCTGCTTCACCATCTCTGTGAGGCCGCTCACGTCCACTGTTTCGTCAAAGTCGCTCGCCAGGTCTGCCGGCGCCGTCGCCTGCGCCGTTTCGCGAGGGCGTGAGCGGGCGGGGCGGGGGGCGGGGCGTGAGCGGGCGGGGCGGGGGGGGGGGCTGAGCAAGCTACAGAACGAAAAGAAATGAAATGTCTCAGCGGTTGGAAACAATGAAGCCCACCGAAAAGAAGAACGGAGAGATGATGATGCACCCGCAGGCTCCTTCACTCCATTCGCCTGCTGCACACCTATACAGCGTGTTTGCAAGAGAATGGGGGAGGGGGTGGAGAGAGAGCTCCAGTCTTAAAGAAAGAGCGAACATCACACGGACAGGCACGCCATGGCCTTTTCTCCATCCATTCACCGACCCCGTCACGGTCTCCAACACCACCGCTGCCACCCTCCCTTACCGAGGGGCGGAGGGAAGCGAAGAGGAAGAGGGAGGGCGCGGTGTTACGAGAAGCGAAAGGAAGTGCACACAAAATACAACAGCCCCCCCCCCCCAAAAAAAAAAAAAAAAAGAATAATAGAGAATCACATTCGTGTGGTGGTGGAGAGGAAGGTACCAATGAGTGTGTATACACATGTGTTTAAGCCGAATACGAGGACAAGCACACAGCTCCCCCCTCCTCCTCCTCCTCTTCCTCCTCACCGAACACAAAACACAAGAAAAAATGGGGGAGCAAAGAAAAGGCAAGTGAGGAGACGGGGTGGAACTTGGTGGTGCGCTGTGGTGTAGTGGGGCAAGCAGCCAAACGGTAGCGCACGGGCGTACCACCTCTGCTCGAGCAAGAGCCACGCAGCCACTAGGCCAACCAACAGACGACAGAAAAGAGGCGCCATGCTGTACACATTGTCACCTTAATCGTGTGCGACCCTCTGAGAGGAGGCGAGGGGGGTTGGGAGGGTGGTGATGGTGATGGCGGTGGCGGTGGTGACAGCGCCCAAGAGAAGTGCGACACGAAAAAAAAATAAAGAAACACAGAAGGGAGCAGAAGACACATGAAGGCCGCTCCTCCCAAAGGTAAAGTTCTACAGAAGGGCACACATGCAAGGCGAGGGCAGGGGAGGGAGGGAGGGTTAGTGGAGGCGGAGGTGGAGGTGGCAGCAGGCGTGCATATGGGGCTTGAGTCCGTCAAGCACGAAGAAGGCCGACAAGAGGAGTGCTGTCCAGAAAGAAAAAAAACAAGTGTCCAGAAAAGAGAAAACGACAGCAATGAGCCCCCGCCTCTCGACGGTGCCCCCTCTTCTTTCTCCCCTTCCACTAAACCCTCCTCCCTTCTTGCACAGATTTCGTGCATTGTACGCGGGCGTCTTTACTCCTGAGTTCGTCCGCTTTTTTTTTGGTCTTCCGCTGTCGTCATGCAGAGACGCTTAGACCAGGCACTGCTCTCGCCTACAGAGGAGGGAGGAGGAGGAGGAGGAGGAGGGGGGAGGGCTGTGGTGGACACGCGCACCCCGAGAGGCCACACAACACCAGAAAAGGCAAACAAAGCGAAAGAAAGGGTGTGTAACAAGGTCTGCGCGTGCACGTGTGTGTGTGTGTGTGTGGGTGTGGAGGTGAGGGGGGGGGCGCGCGCACACATGTGCGAGGAGGAATGAGAGCGAAGGCGAAAGCAACGACAAAATCGAATCACACGCCGGCACACATACACGCGCACTGAAAGTGCGCAGGCGACGACAAAGCAGCATCGTGGAGAACACGAAGAGTAACGAAACAGCGTAACACACACACACACAAAACAAAGAAGAGTCAAGTGATAAGGATGAAGTAAGATGCATCCACACGACGGGTTCTCGTGAAAGGAAGGAGAGGTCGTGTGTGTGTGTGTCGGTGGGTGGGGGGGGGGAGGGCCGTAGTGCTGATGACGACGAGCATAGAGAGCGCAACTATGTTCTTCTTCTGATACCACACGCACGCACGCACGCACACAGCGAGGGGGTGGGTGGGTGGGCGAAGGTGACTGCACGCGCACACAATTCGCACAGCGATAGGAACAAGAGCCCGCAAAGACCTCGACAGAAAATACTTTTATGTGTGCTTTGCCTTCTTGGGGCGCACTTGGGCCTTCCTCGTATGTGTGCGCGCGTGTGTCTGCGTGCACGATGACACCGGCGAGATGGAAAAGAATGCCCCCCCTCCCTAAAAAAAGAAAACAGCCAACACAAGAAGGATAGGGGGTGGGGGCTACGACGGCAGCACGCACGCACATACACACACACAGAGCGTCCACCAGCCGACTTCGCGCCCACATCGGATGCCGCAGCAGCACACCGTTGCTGCATGGCCACACCGTCGCCGTGTGTGGGCGAGCGAGCGGTTGTGAGAGTAAGCGGAGCTACTGGTTCTTCTTGGACTCGCGCGCTACCGGGGCCTCCGCGCCCTTGCCCAGCTCGCGGAAGCGCAGCACGACAGCCGTCACGTACATGATGAGGGCCATGCGCGCGTTCGCTTGCATTGTCATGCACCCGCGCTCGTGTGTGTAGTTCATGTAGCTGGCGTAGACGGAGAGCGCGCTGCAGCCGATCCACTCCGCCATGTCCAGCGCCAAGATCTCACGGTTCGGCTTGGTGGCCATGGCGGTCTTGCCCTGGGCCTGCGCGGCATCCTGCTGCATGTAGAAGAAGTTGCGGGCGGCAGAGATAGCCATCGTAAAGGTGGCAATCATCGTGAAGCAGCTGGTGCCAATGCTGTAGGTGTGCCAGAAGTAGAGGGCGATGAGTACATGGAACCACCAGTGAGAGGGTTGCACGCGGCGCACCTGCTTCTTCTCCTGCTCCGGAGAGGCGACAATGTAGTCTCGCAGGATCAGGAAGAATGTATCGAGCTGCTCCACTACTTTCACTACCACCGCGGCGCTGAGGGCGAAGCCGACGCCGCCCTTGTAGATGAGAGCGTCATCCCAAAGGCACATGGTCGCGAAGAAGGAGTTGACCAGGACAGACTGCGCCATGGCGGGCACCAGAATGCACGAGACGAGGGCGCAGGCGATGCAGAGGACAAGGTGGTACGTGGAGGCAGCCGTGTAGCATGACTTGAGCGCCGCCACCGTCTCCTTGCTGGCACCGTTTCGCTTCGCCTGGGCATCGGCAGCCGGCGCCTTGCGCTTGTTCCACCAGCTCAAAATGCGGTCTCCCTTGCCCACCATGACAAGGTAGATGGAGGCGATGTAGCCGATCACATCAATGTTCTCGAGCAGGCGCGCCTGCAGCGGGTAGCCGTCGTAGTTGACGATGTAACTGATGAGGCTGGCCATGATGTCGACGAGTGGGAGAGGAGAGGGGAGGGGGCTGATAGCGGCGTGCTGGATACTGATGAGGGAAAGGGAAGGGGGGGGGGGAACGGCGAATGGATGCGTTGTAATTTTTCCTTTTTTTTTGGTGTTGAGGGTATTATCCACCAACGAATACCGTGTTGTCGAGAGAAGCAGACCGAACGAGTCCCATGCACGGAAAGGGAGGGAGAAAGATGGGCAGAGGGGGCCCCCGGTGGTGATGTGCGACGAGGTAGATTCTTTGAAAGAAAACAGAGGGGGGGGGGAGAGAGAAAGAAAAAAAAAACAAGATGCGTCGTATGAGGGGAAGGTGCAACAGCAGCTCATCGTCGTCGTGCGCCGTGCTACTGTGCGCATAGCGTTGAAGGCAGCGGATCCAGGAGGGCATCACCACAAAACTTTATCCCGTGCGCCTCTTCGCTCACCCCATTCTTCTTTACACACCACATGTAGCTGTCGCGGAAAAAAAAATCAAGAGAGGGAAGGCGGAGAGGGAGAGGGAGAAGGGGAGGGGGGCGTATTGCATTGACGTGTGTGCCTGCTCTCTCCCGCCCCTCTCGTGCACGCGCACCATTACACAGGCACGAAAAAAAAAACATGCGTCTGAAGAGACGTGATGCATGTACCAAGAACCTTTTTCTTCCTCTCTACATATATGTACTTCATGGTTTTACTGGTGCGTAGAAGTCCCTACACAGCACCACTGTCGTGGACGCCACACCGCCGTTGCACTGCCTGCTCTTCACGTGCCGGGTCGAGCTCTGCGTCCCTCTGCTTTCTCTCTCGCCCACTTTAAGGTAGATGCGCAGGCAAAGGGGGGGGGGAGGGCACCGTCCCGACACCCTCTTGTGCACCACGTGTGTACGCTGGAAGTGACTCAGGCGAACAGGGCAGTTAGGCGCGGGGTGGGGTGGGGTGGGGTGGGGTGTGGGCAGAGAGAGAGCCAGGGAGGAGATGGTGCGCCCACACGATGATGAATGCACGTGAGAGAGGCTGGAAGGGATAGGGAGGGGCGAGCGAGGAGGGAGCACACACACAAAAACTGGCGGGGAAGAAGACAGAAAAAAAAAGGGCAAGACAAAGGTGCCACAGACTACCGCTTGCAAAGAATGTTCTGCGGACGACTCAAGCGCACACCACATCCACACATGCACAGGCCCGCGTGCGCAGGTGCGCAGACAGAGCGTAGGCATACAGACGATCAGCACGCACACGCACAGGGAGAGAAGAGGCCAGCATTAAGATATGGTAGGGTGGGATGGTGAAGAGCGTCACCCAGACACGGCTGCACACAAACACACTGCGCACTTGTGTGTGCTCACTCAGCGAGGCAACGATATAATAGGCAATGAGGGGATCCGGTAATAGAAGTCCGATGGGAGGGGGTGGGTGGGTGGGGAGAAAGAAAGAACCAGAAATGCAAGCGTTTTGCAGCCTTTCGCCATGGCGTTGTACCCATGCGCGCATGTACCGACATACGCGGCCTCACTATTGCCGCTTTTCGCCTTCCTTTATAGTTTCGTGTGTGCGTGTCTGTATCCTGCGGGCGCAGCTCTTGGCCCCCATCCCCCCTCCGCCACCACCTCCGCTTCGCCGCTTAGTGGTCTTCAGAATCTATCATGCAGATCAAGAAGAGTTTGACATGCGAACAAAAAATGAAGAAAAGAGAATCGTGAAAAAAAAAACACACACACACGCGTGCACGCACAAAAGACTTGGGTAATACAACACAGGCACACAACGCATCACTGCCGTCGTAAAACCCACCATAATCGTCATCGAGCCTGATCACACCCTCACACGTCATGAGGCCGGACACCATTTTCTTTCGTTTTCATGCTGTCTTCAGCATGTCCGTTCCACCACCACGGGCAAGCCGGAAAAAGTATACGCTTACGCAACCACCATCCCGTGAGTCTCTTGGGACGGTGGGAAAGGGCAAGAAGAGTGCGTGAAGAGGGAGAGGCAGGAGAAGCAGAGCATCAGGCAGCACGGAGGCCCCCCCCCCCCCCCCACACACACACACACAGAAATACGAGAGAGCATTGAGGAGTGGGGGCGGGGGTAGAGGAGACGGAGAGAGAAAGGGCGAGGGAAAAGGAAACCGCTATAGGTATCAAGATGCGCTGCGGTGCTCTTACGAAGACCTCTTCGACGGCGAGGGACGGCGCGGGGCGGCGCCGGCCTTGCGCGGCAGCACGTAAGCCTTGATGAACATCTCTGAGAAGAGGTAGAAGTTGAAGATGTAGATCACCAGCTGCGTACGGGCGGTGGACATGGACGTGCCGCTGCAGGGGCTCGCTGCGTCCTCGGCGAGCTTCTGGATGAGTACGTAGCCCGACACGAAGAGACCACCGACCATCTGCGTGATCTGCAGCAGTGTGATGTACATGGCGAACGGCTTCACCAGCTTCTTATAGCCGGCCTCCGATAGGGCGAAGTACATGTACATGATGGAGTGCACAAAGTAATTCATGGCGGCGGCGCAGATGAAAATGCTGGTCCCTTGCTGATAACTGTACCACGCGAACAGGTACGTCGTGACGTGGTGGAACCACGAGAGGAAGCCGAGCTTCACGCCACTCATGAGCAGGAAGACCGTGTCGATGAACTCGGGCACCTTCGAGATAGCGAACATACCGATGGCGAAGCCGACCTTGGTGGTGTAGAACTCATCCTCGTGGAAGGTGCAGAGGGTGCTGTGCAGGCCGTCGCTCATCAGATGGCGCAGCAGCGGCGGTCCGACACGCAGCCAGCCGTAGAGGGAGAAGACTGAGAGCCCGAGGTTCCAAAGTGCCCACGCCTTCTTGATGCCCATCGGCGGCTTGCCGTGAAACAGGGCCTCCATGATCCGCGGACCGGTGAAGACGAAGGCGAGGTACGCGCCCGCGATGTACGCGCAAACATCTACATTGCTCGCCAACCACATCTGCACGGCGTGGCCGTCGTAGTGGTGGTCACCGTAGTTGTCGAGCAACTGCATCTTGTCTCGGCGTGTATTTGGCTGCTTCCTAGGAGCTGGATGTATCCGGTAAGAAAAAGACAGGCGGCGTAGCGGGAGTGCTTTTGTGAAAGTGAGCCGAAGTCCCTTGCGTGAAGCAGACAAAACTGTATGCGCGCTCAAGCGGGTGGGATCTATTTCTGCAACCCAGCCAGTCGTTTACCTAAGACGCGCCAGTGCTATTCACAGAGGTGCAGCAGACGGAGGAGTAAGAGCCAGAGTAAAAGAGAGCACACACACACACGCACACGCATGCATGTATACACGGCGAAGTTGATTCTGCTTCGCACGCTGTGTCGCCGCGACACCTCCTATATAGAATAACCTCCTGAAAAGAGGCGGTAGACCACCACGAGTTCAAGTGTGGGTGTGCCTCTCCCTGCTTTTCCCTATCGTTCCACACGTGTGCGTGTGCGTGCGTGCCGGTAGGCCTGCGAGCTCAGGCCTTGTCCCCAAACAGCTGCCCCTGCTGTGGGGGCGGCAACACAGAGCGATGCAGCACGAAGGCCAACCCACCCCATCCGCACTCATCCGCACCCGCAGGGCGTTGCACCAGCGACAGCCAGCCGGTCCATCTTTTCAACCTTTTTTTTCGTTTCCGTCTACTTGGTAGCTCTTCGATACTTGTGTATGTCTGTGGGTGTAAGCATGCAGGTGTTCAAGTGCGAGCGTGCGTGTATCCATCCTTGTTGTTGGGCTCCACCGCCACCCCTCTGTACACGTTTACACAAAACCATACAAAGCACGCATGCACACCTGTGCGCCATCACAAAAACGGAAAGAAAAGAGAGACGATTGTATGACCTTCCACATACTCGAGCACGCACATAATCACACACACCACGCCTACACACACACACACACACACACACACACACACACACACACACACCACACCTACACACACACACAAACGCGGACAGGTGGCAGTGAGCTCAGAAGGAGGAGTACAAGACCAACAGCTAAAGCACTTTCGAAATCGATCCTTGAGGGAGAGGGGGAGGGGGGAGGAAAAGGGGGCATAACACACACACACACAAACACAGTAGGAAAGAAACAGGAGACTATGTGCCTGTGGGCGAGCGCTGGCGTGGGTTTATGGAGAGTTGCACTCGCACAAGAGTAGACGAAGAACGTGCCTCGCTACTTGTACGAGCCCAGAGACGAAAAAGAAAAACAACAACAACAACAAAAAAAAAACAGAAAGAAGAGAAAAAACAGAAACCTCCCCCAAAAAAGAAACCACAAGAGAAGCGAAGAGATACATACATATGAATATATGTATCGGTCCGTAGAAAGGGAGGGGAGGGAGCACGGAGGAAGGAGAGGATAAAGTGTGGGTGGAGGTGTGTGTGTGGGGGGGGGGGAGGGGGAGCTGAAAACCAACAAGCAAAGGCAAATCAATAAGCGAAGGGGACGGAGGAGGAGAAGGGCGAAGGGCATGCGGGTGCGCGTCTGCAGAGGGGGGTCAGGCCATCCCATGCAGGAAGATTACCACCGCCACTCCATCTTAGTCGTCTTCTCTCTTCTATATGATTGTCTCTTTTCCTCACGGAATCGGTGTGCGTGAGGTGAGGTGAGGAAGTGGGTGTGTGTGTGTGGGGGGGGGGGGGGACGGGCTGGCGCTTCCGTTCCTGCGCATTGGAGCTGTCCTTCCACTCCACTCTTTTGTTTGTCGTTGTTCGTTCCCTCTGTCTGTCGGTCGCTCGCGCTCCTTTTCTTTTTTCCTCATCTTCTTTCGTTCACGTCGTCGGTTGCCGTCCTTTCTGCCTTTCCGACTCCCTTTCTACCGACTCCTCTCACGAGCCAACATCTTTTACGGTGTTTCCTTTCTTTTGTCTTGTTTGACGTTATTCTGTTGTTTTATGATGCGTGTGCGTGTGTTCGACTTTTTTTTTGGGAGGGAGAAGGGGTGGTGGGGTTTGTGTGGTGGTGGTGGTGGTGGTGGTGGTGGGGTTCCTTTTCCTTTTTCGTTTGAAGGTATATTTCAGGCGAGGGGGTGGAAAGGGGTGGGGGCTACCCATTCAACAAGAAAAAAACAAACAGAGGAAAGAACGAGAAACCACCACACGCACACGCACACACGCACACACACGCACACATGGGGTTGAGGTGGAAAGGTGGATTTGGGTTTGAGTGTGGTCGCCTTGTAGGGGATGTGCACCCACCAAAAAAGAGAAGAAAGAGTGAAAATAAAAATAAAAAGAAAGCAACGAAACAGACGAAAAAAAAAGAAAAGCAATAAAAAAAAACATGTACACACACACATGCACATCATACACACGGGAGGATGTGTGTGTGTGTGTATGTGTGTGTGTGTGTGTCGGAGGGGGCCGAGGGCGGCGAGTGAGATGCACACACGGCTGCCACCGTCACTGCCCTCCCCCCTTCCCCTCCTCCGACTCCGCCGCCTCAAACGAACACCTGAGCACAGAGGCACATCACCCGCACGCCTTGCGGAATAGGAGGGAGAGCGGGTGTCTGTGCGTGCGCGAGAGTGAGGGGCGGTGCGGGGTTGGGTGGGGTGGGGTGGAGGGAGGGAGCAGAAGGTAGAGTGTCTTCCGACCAAGGGCGTCACGTTACTGGAATAAGGGCACGCGTGCTTGTGCGTGCGTATGGTTGTGTGTGTGTGTGGATGTGCCACAGGAGAGGTAGAGCAAGAACACCCGTGAAACAAAGAGAAAAAGCAAAAAAAAAGGAGTTGCTGTGTTCTTCTTCGTTGAAACCGTGCCTCTTCCCTTTCTCTGCGTCTCCCTCTTCACATCTACAGAAAAGCGCCGTCGCACACAACCACACAGCCACACAGCCACACACACACACACACACACAAAAAACGCATCTTCGTAGGAGCAGAGCAAGGGGGGCGGAAAATAGAGAGAGAGAGAGACAGACATGGGCACGCCCGCACCTAATATATATATATATATATATATATATATGTGTGCATGTGCACGCGGCTGCCTTGGGCCTGTCTCGTCGCTCCTTTTCTTTCTCGCTACGTGTCTCGCCAGATCCTCACAAAACGCTTCAGCCGTCGAGAGATCGACGGAGACGAATCATGCATAGCACGCGCAACCACAAAGGCACACCACTGAGTGCACATTCACAAGTGCGACAGACACACCCGAGCAACAGACGTTTCTCCCCAACGGCGATCACCATCACAACAATGCGCAAGTGGAAAGGCAGCACAGGAAGAGGGGTGCTTAGTCCGCCTTCTTGGCAACGCGCGGGCGCACGTGGTTGTTCACGAACATCTCTCCGAACAGGTAGAGAAACGCCGTATAGATGCCGAGCTGAAGGCGGGCCGTTGCCATGGTAGTGCCAGAGCACGACCCCTCCATGCCGTCCATGATCCCCTGGCCAGCCAGGATGTACTTCTGGGCAATGACGTAGCCCGACACAAACATCACCCCGACCATCTGCACCAGCTGCAGCATTGTGATGTACATGGCGAACGGCCGGGCGAGGTTCTTGAAGCCGGCCTCCGACAGGAAGAAGTAGAAGTACATGATAGTGTGCACAAAGTAGTTCATGGCGGCGGCGCAGATGAGGGTGCTGCTGCCGGTCTCGTACGACAGCCACACGTACAGGAACATGGCGGTGTGGTGGAACCAGGAGAGAAAGCGCAGCTTCGTGCCCTTCAGAACCAGGAAGAAGGTGTCGCCGAACTCTGGCACCTTGGAGATGGTGAAGAGGCCGAGCGCTACACCGACGTCGGACGTGTAGAACTCATCCGGGCGGAAGGTGCAGAGGGTGTCGTGCAGGCCGTACGTCTTGAGGTTGTACAGCAGCGGCGGCACCACGCGCGTTGTGCCGTAGAAGGCGAAGGCGGACAGGAGGATGTTCCACACGGCCCAAGTTTTGTTGATCACCGGCACGAGGGCGCTGCTCTTGGCATTCGCGGGCAGGTTCAGGTACTTGGACACCAGCTTGGGAGCCTGGAAAACAAAGGTGATGTACCCGACGGCAACGTAGATGGCAATATCATGGTTGTCGAGCAGCCATTGCTTGAAGGCATAACCATCGTAGTGGTTGGCACCCCAGCTGTCGATCCACTGCATGAGTGCTTGTGTGTGCTTGTGCTTGCCGTCTGTGTTTGTATTGCGACGTGCAGCGGCGGCAGCCAGGAACCAGCTCAGAAAGTGGCGATTGCCCCTTGTTGATGCGGATGGTGGTGGTGATGGTGGATCGAGAGACAGAGAGAGGAGGAGGGGATGGTGGTGGCGTACGGGTAGCTTAGCGGTGCTGCGGATGGTGACGTGTGCGCTTTAGAGGGACTGTCGCCGTCGAAAGTGTGTGTGTGTGTGTTCGTGTGTGAGGGAGCAGTGGAGATGCGAGTAACCATGTGTGAGAGGAGGTTTCATAGAAGGAGCAAGGAAGACGGGAGTGGGGGTGGAGTGTTGCCCTGTAGCGTTCATAAGGCACCATGCGCCGCATGAATGCTCGCCGGAGGAGACGACAGTCTGCGAACGCGCGACCAGATGAGTCTTGCTGCTTTCAATCATCTGTGCGGATACGAGTACAGTGGGACACCCCGGCAGCCGGTGGAGGTGCCCACACATGCACCCACATGCACCCACACACAGACGCACATCTGCGCATAAAGACGCCCACGCGGACAACGGAGTTGTAGTCTGATAAAGTAGAGCGAGAGCGAAGGGTGTGTGGGAAGGAGGGAGCATCATATCACGTCGAGCATCGCGTACGCCCAATCACAACGTATGAGTAGTAGACGCATGCGTGCTTAGGCGCACACACGGCTGCCATCACTCCTCCCCCTCTTCGGACTGCCCTACACAACTCTCCCGCTCATTCGCCACGTCTACCGTCTCTCCGGCACCAGTAAAATGACGTGCCGATGAACCCTGCAGAAGCAACCGGTTTCGGCTTCACACGTGCAGTGCCATCTTTTCTTTTTTTATTTTCAACATGACGCGTACGGCACCTCCACCCGGCTTTTTCTACGTGCACTGTATCGTGTTGGGTGCACCCGCGCTTGGCGGCTGGGCCAATATGGTGTCGGCGGCGGCGATAGAGGGGCTCATGGAAGGCGAAACGAAAGGGGACGCGGAAGGCGACTTTGCCTTGCTCACAGACGCCCCCCCCCCCCCCCCCCCCGTGCCGTCACCACTCTCACGATATGCATACAAACCTCCAAACGGAGACCTTCTCTCTCTCTCTCTCTCTCTCTCTCTACACACCACATGTATGACCGCTACTTTGCCGGTCATCCACGCGCATGCGCACATGCGCGAGGACGAGGGGTGGGTGGGTGGGCGGGTGGGCGGGCCTTTAGGCAACGCATCACCGCCACAACAAACCAAAATAAAAGCGTAAAGGAAGTACCTTTTCGGCTGTTCTTCTCCTCCATGCCGTCTTGCTTGCAGCCTCGGAATCGTGTCCCGCCGCCGTACAAGGCTGCAACGGAGTGAGAGAAAAAATCAAATTGGAGGGAGAAAGATGAAGAGAGCGAGTGCCGCTGGCCTTGCACATACGTCTTCCTTACAAGGCCATGTGCAGGAGGCATCGGATCGGGCGGAGAACAACGAGGGAGAGGGGAGAGGCTCACAGGATCAGCACAGACAGAGATACCCCCCTCTCCCTCCTCCCCACCACCAAAACAACAACGAAAGAAGAAGCAGTATATGATCTTCGCGCTGTCACAAGTCTTCGCCCCGCTTACGGCCGCTTTATACACGAGTGCTCATCAGTTGCGCTTCTTACCAGCGGGGGCAGTGGCAGCTGCGGACTCGCCAGCCGCCGCCTTACGCGGCAGCACGTAGCCCTTGATGAACATCTCGGAGAAGAGGTAGAGGTTGAAGAAGTAGATCATGCACTGGCCGCGCGCCAGCGCCATCGTCGAGCCGTTGCAGCCCTTCGGGTCTGCCTTGTGGTAGCTTATAAAGGAGAAAGTAAAGTATAGACCCACCACCATCTGCGTGATCTGCAGCAGTGTGATGTACATGGCGAACGGCTTCACCAGCTTCTTGAAGCCAGCCTCGGCGAGGGCGAAGTACGTGTACATGATGGAGTGCACAAAGTAATTGATGGAGGCCAGCACGATCCAGATGCTGGAGGCCTGCTGGTACGCCATCCACGCGTAGAGGAAGATGGTGACGTGGTGGAACCAGGAGAGGAACGGGAGCTTGCGCTTGCCGCCCATGATCAGGAAGAAGGTGTCGCCGAACTCGGGCAGTTTCGAGAGGGAGAAGAGCCCCATGGCAACGCCGTTCTTGCCGGTGTAGAACTCATCTTCGCGGAAGCGGCACAGCGTGTCCTTCTGGCCGTACTTGCGAAGGTTGTTGATGAAGAGGGGAACAGTGTGGTACACTCCGTACATGGAGAAGAGAGCGAGACCGATGTTCCACAGGGTCCAGCACATCTTGATCAGCCTTGTCGGTGGGTTGCCGCGGAAGATAAAGTCCACCAACTGCGGGCCCTTGAAGACGAAGGCCAGGTAAGCGGCAGCAATGTACACGCTAATGTCCACGTTCTTCACCAGCCACTTCTGCACGGCGTGGCCGTCGTAGTGGGCGATGAGGTAGTTGTCGAAGGCCTCCATCCCGTTTCTGATGGTACGCTCGATGTAGATATGTGTGTGCGCGTGTGAGCTTTCGGCAACCCCTAAACAGGGGCAGTGACGCCCCGCCAAAAAAGCAACGAAAAAAGAGAGAAAAGAAGGGAGTAGGATGGCGGAGTGACAGCGCTAGAAGCGGCGAAGGATCGCGCAACACCTGAGAGAGAAGGTGCGAAGGTGTGCTTTAGCCTGCAGAGGTGTCTGTTAGATATGTCGATAAGAGGGGTGGTGGCGGCAGAGGTAATGGGTGGTGAGAGAAAAGGCGGTGGCCATGAAGGGCTCATCCCCTCGCACACACACACAAAAGGATATCAGCCACGCTTTTCTTTTTCTCTTCTTTTTTTTCCCTTTTGGTGTTTGCCCTCTCTCAGCCGGTGATGTACGCGAGAAGCTCACGCACGCGCACACACAGACCCCACCTAAATGGACAGACTCCTCAAACACTCTCCCACCCCCGCTTGTCAACACAAGCATAGCCATCGCGACCATAACCGCCTGGACCCGTAAAGCACACCCACGACCAAGAAAGAAGACGAAGAGGAAGCACGAACATTCGGGAACGCCTGAATCACCCCCCCCAAAAAAAAAAACAAGCGAAACAGGTGCGTGCGTGCTCGACGGTGGGGCGGAGATGTGTGTGAGGTGCTTGAGAGTGAGGGAGCGAAGGGTGCGCTGTCGTGTGTGTCTGTTTCTCTGTTTTCGGGGGCAGCGGCGAAGGTGTTGTCCATGTATGGAGTGCACTGGGAGCAACAGAAATGGCCCAGAGTAGCAAGGGACGACAAGAGAAAACGAAGAGGAGGCACCAAATTTTGTATGCCGCGACGCGGTGCAACGACAGAGGCAGCGGAGGTGGTGTTGGCGTTGCCAGGCTGCTAGAGAAGCCAGCGCACAAAGCGCAGAGGAGGTGTGTGTGTGTGTGTGTGTGTGTGTGGGCGCCGCAAGCATGAAGGAAGTAAGAGATGACGCTAGATGGAGCAGGGAGCAGCGGCAAGACAAAAAAAGCGAGCAGGTGTGTGAAATGTTTTCTTGTCAAATTTAAAAGAATGTGACCACAACGCCTGAGAGAGAAGAACATGCATGGGGCGTAGAGGCGGGGAGGGGGGGGGGAGGGAGGGAGAGGGGAGGGGAGGGGACGTGTGAAGGGCAGAGCTGTGCGAATGTGTCTTGGTGTGCGAGCTGGTCTCTGTGTGAGAGTCTCTGCACCTGCGTGTATGCGCATGCACAGGAGCGAGCGAGCGAGACACGGTGCCTCGACGCATCACCGCCGCAGTGCGAACGCAACGCGTTACCTCCTCTCGCTCTCTACTCCACTCTGCTGCACCCGCCCCCACACGCCCGGGGTGGGGGTGGGGGTGGGGAGACTCTTCTTCAAACACCCACGGCTCATGGCATCCCGGCTACCTCTCATTTCTCTCTTTTTCTCCCCTTCTCGTGGGCGTTCTCACACATCAAACTTCCTGTGCGCGCATGTGCCCGTGTGGCCACTGCCCCTGCGGACGTCCTTCGGCCCGGCTATATGAGCTCACCTTCTTTTTGGAGCCATCGAAGCGCGACTTCTTGTGCACATACGAGAACATGTGGGAAAAGAGGAAGAGGTTCGCGACGGCGAGGAGCAGCTGCACACGATCAGTTACCACCTGTGCAGTCTGCATCGGCGTGATCTACATCGGGAACGGGCACGCCATGCTCTCGAGCCTCACCCTCAGCCACGCCTAGGTGCACGGCGGAGTGCACCGAGTAGTAGAGCGCCGCGGCGTAGCTCAGCACGCTGCTGCCGACGACTTAGGCGTGCGAGCAGCACAGGAAAGTCGTGACGTGATAGATCCACCGCAGAAACGGCAGGCTTCGACGACCCAGGAGCACAACGAAGATGCCGTCAATACGCTCGGGGTTCTTGGAGAAAGTGGACAGGCAGACCTCTATGGCGATGAGGCCCGCGAAGTACTTGTGCAGCCCGTAGAGGGTTTTGAAGAGGACGTGCTTGCGTATTCTGTAGATCACAGTTGGCGTGACGCTCGACGAGCCGTAGCAAGAGGAGATAGGGGGCAGAAGGTTCGAGAAAATCTACGGGTAGCGCATCCACACCGACTTTCACGCTGGGCTTTGTTGCCGTCGTACTGGTACTTGGAGTTCAACGTGGGCCCGCACAAGACGAAGGCGAGGTAGAGTCCCGCGCATACGTAGCGTAGTCCGACTAGGAAATAAGCTCCCCTTCACCGCGTAGCCATCGAAGCCGGTCGCCGAGTAGTTGTCCATGCGGTGCACCGGGGCAAGGAGACGAGTGCCCTCGTGTGTAGAGGGCGCTTCCGAGTCTTTGAGCGGGCGGTGTGTGTCTGTGCGTGTGCGTGTGGAGACACTGCGGTGGCAGGATGAGAAGCTAAAAACAAAATGGATGGGCACGTGCGCACACGCAGAGAGTGGAGAAGGCGATGAGCTGGAGTCACTGGCGCCTTCACAAAAACAGAGAGGGACACAAGGTACAGAGGGAGTAGTGAGAGGTCAAGTGGTGCAAACTTGCCAAATTTGCCGCTGTTGATATGGTAAAAATAAAAGGAAAAGAGGCGCCCCTTTGAGGAAGGGAGGGAGAGATGCAGGTTATGCCTGCGGCCGCGAGTCCCGTCCGGATACTTACGCACAAAACACATACGCGAGCAGGTAGTGGACAGCGCTCATGATCCGTGGCGAGCCTACCCCTTCCTTGCACCAGCGCTTTCCCTCTCTCCTTTCGCACTTCTTCCCTTAACCACGATGGTCGACCGCGGCGGAGAGAGGGGGGGGGGTGAGGCTGGCATCAGTGAACTTTATGCCACTTCCCATAGCCCAGCCCACACACACACACAGACACTCGCAGGCGCGAATACACGCAGCGCACGCATCGGCTTCTTTGTTTTACGTTTCGGTTTCCTCCTTTGGGGGTCGCGCACGCAGGCTCCAAACAAACAGTGCGCGAGGAGGTGAAACGCCATGGGGTATGCGAGTGAGCAATGCAGTTTCCTTGCTCGGCGTGTGCGTGTGCGCCCCAAACTTGGCTACCAGCTTCGGTTCCTCAAAACCAACAAAAAAGAAAAGACGGCGGCAGTAGGTATGTGCGCGGAGGGCTCGAAGGGTGGAGAGTCGAGGGGATGAGAAAGGACAGGGATGAAGCAAACTGAAAAAGGAAAACCACTCACAACAAAAAACAAAATACATATATGCGGACGAGACCACACATCTACCCACACACTAAGAAAGACCGCGTGTGTGTGTGTGTGCGTGTGTCGGAGAGAGGGAGGGATAGAGTGACCTCGGCAGATGGTGACACAAACTCATTAGACTCTCCTCTTTTCTATGTGCACATATCGATTGCGTTTTACCACTCACGTGTGACACTCATCCAGAGCCACGGCAAGTGAAGACAAAAACAAAACAAAACAAAAGAAAACAGGTGCGAGACGGTAGTGGGTTGGTGGGGAAGGGGACAGGACAGCAACAAAACCGAAAGAACGACCGCCAACTTGTGGGGTCGTCCCCCTTTTTTTTTTTTTTTTTTTTTTTTCATTTTATTTCCTGTGTGCTTTGCTTACGCTTCAACGCATGTGCGCACACATCGGAGCGGATTTGATTGGGCGTGGTGGTGGTGGTGGTGGTGGTGGTGAGGGGGAGGGGGAGGGGGTAATGGTGATGATGGCCGGGAGGGGAGAGGGGGAGTGGCGGGGAAGGGGCGAAGAGAGCGAGCGAGCGAGCGAGAGTGCCTTTAAAAGGGAAACAAGAGAGCGAGAAAACGCATAAACCGTTAGCAGATTCTTGCTGCTCAGTCACGCGTTTGGCGTTTCACTTTGCTTCTTTTTTTTTTTATACTTCGTCGCATGCGTTTATTCCCTTTCCGGTGCGATGACGACACCTCTGCCCCCGTGAGTTGAACTTTCTGCCACAGCATGATGGTATGTATGTATGTATATGCGTGTGTGTGTGTGTGTAGAAGTGCGTGGCTGACTATGTATGCGTCATGATTCTCCTTCCTCTCCCGCACGTCCCTCCTTCCCCTGCAAAGGAGGAACGTGAGCAAGCAACCCCCCCCCCCCCCAAAAAAAAAAGTAGGGGAATAAGATAGCAAAGAACACGGTGCTCTCCCCTTTTTTTCTTCGCCCCTCATTCGCAAGCGCTTCTTACTCGACGCCGTCCTTCCTTGCGTGCTGCTCGCGTCCTTTTTCTGCTTTCGCCTGGGTACTCTGGACGCGCAGACAGACACACGCACACGCACACACAAGAGGCAGAGGCCAGACAGACGCAAGCCTTCCGAGGCGCGAGGTGAGCGTCCTCCGTGTGGCGTTGCTTTGGACAAGTTCTGGGTACATTCATATGTGCATGAGCAAGAGTTGAAGGTCCGAGGCAGCCGCGGGGCGGGGGTGGTAGTGTAGGCATAGAAAGAGGGTTGAGGGGAGGGGGCTGGCGACATGGGTTCCGTTTTCTTTTTCAACGAGTATCGATACTACGAGATGGCTTTCGCGGGTGTGTGGAAAAGACGGGTGGGGTGGGGTGGGGGAGGGAGCGATGGACACGCAGCAAGATAGAAAAGCGAAAACAGAGAATTGAAAAGTCCGCACTATAAACGCACACACGTATGCAAAGACACTGAGAAAGAGAGAGCGAGCGACACAGCATGGTGCTTAAAAACACACACCTACTGAGCTCGCCTATTATGTCTTCATCCACCTTTTTTTTCTTGCGGCGGTGTCCTTGCGGGACTCTGTCCTTCATGGAGGAGTGGGGTGGGGTGGTGGAGACGGAGAAAAGACCATAAGAAAGAAAAGAAAACAAAAAAAAAAGCACAGTAAGATGTCTTTTTTTTTTCTGGTAAGTTGTTTTCACTGCGCACAAAAGAGGTAAAGAAGCGTGAACAAGAAAGAAAGAAAAGAGGGATAAGGAGTCAAAACCCCCCCCCCACACACACACAGAGGGAGGGAGGGAGGGAGGGAGGGAGGGAGGGAAGCAGAGGCACGCGGGACGGAGAGCGGCCATGATGAAAACATGGCTAGTTCCTAAGCGTTACGACTCTCTCTCTCCTCCTCCTCCTCCTCCTCCTCCTCCTCCTCCTCCCCATTTCTTTGCGCTTTGCTTTCCCACCCACGGTGTCTTCAAGTACAGGAGCCTCTGTGCGTGTGCTTCTTCAACCCTCCCCCTTTTTTTTGTTGTCTTCGCCGCCTCTGGCTTGGTGTTTGCCGCGGATGCGATTTTCAATTTTTTTCTGGTTTACGCGGACTTTTTGGCGGTGGCGTCGCGAGCGGGGCCCTTGATGTACGAGTTCACGTACAACTCACAGAAGAGGTACAGGTAGGACAGGTACATGAGGGCCCCAAAACGGGCTGCGGACTTGGGGACGGCGCACGGCAGCTTGTGAACGTCCTCGATTCCAGCGTTATAGGACGACACATTCACCGCGTACGAGTAGAAGGTGAGCGCGGTGCCGCCGACCATCTGCAGAATCTGCAGCGCCGTGATCAGGGGAGCGAAGGGGCGAAGCAGCTTCTTGACCCCGCATGCGCACAGGGCAAAGTACATGTACATGATTGAGTGCACGAAGATATTCATGGTGGAGAAGACGGCCATCGTCGAGTTGCCGACGGAGTAGCTGAGCCAGGCGAATATGAGCACTGACACGTGATGATACCAGTGCAGGAACGGCGGCGTCTTCTTCTTTTGCAAAATCAGCCACAAGGTGTCGACGAGCTCAGGGATCTTGCTCAGCACGAACATGGCCAGCCAGGAGCCGCGTGGGGAGGTGTAGGCGAGCTCGGCGCGGTATACGCACACAGTGCTCTTTAGGCCATTGTTCTTGATGGAGGCAAGCATCGCCGGAACCAACACGATCGCGCCGCAGATCGAGAAGCCAGACAGCATGAAGTTCCACACTATCATGCTGAGGCGCAGCCACTCCGGATCTTCGGCCGGCTTCGCGCGCCTGCCGTCGGCGGCCGGTTTCGGCGCGGGGTTCTCGCCGAGGATGGCCTTGGCAATACCCGGGCCGTAGCGCACCATGCCGAGGTAGGCAAACACCAGGTAGCAGGCGTAGTCGACGTTTTCATACATATATTTCTGCACCGCGTGACCGCTCACGTACTCCTCAACCGGGAACATCTTTTCGTCTTTGTGGGGACCGAATGGGGCAGCACGCGGGCGAAGGCAGACACAGACACAGACACAGACACACACACACACACACACGCACGAAGAGAGAAAGCGGCAACCGCCCTTTTTCTGTGTTTTACCTTATCGAGGAGCGCAAGCTGGAGAGGGCGAGTAAAGACTAGGCTAGCAGAGGTGCTGATGGCGGCTCAAACGGCGACAGACTCGTCCAACAAGGACACACATACACATACCGCGAAAAAAAAAGAGCATGGCACATCAGATGTGTTTATGTAAGTAGTGGTGGTGTTCATGATTGCGCGACGCGAGGGCACGCGTGCGGGAACACACATGCCCACGAGCAAAGGAAAAAAATCGAAAGCGACCAAAGAGGGAGAGAGAGGGGAGGGGCCATGGTGAAGTAAGGGAGAGGTCAAGGCATAGAATCCTCATCGTAAACATATCCGCACACGTACACAGAGATGTACGTCTCCCTGCACTCTTTCACGCATGGGATCACCTCACCAAGCATCAAAAAACTAACACGTAGTGCCATGACACACACGAAGACGGAGACACGCACATGTGCACCTGGCCTCACGCAGGCATACGTCTTTGCCTTTAAGCTAAAGAGCACGCTTCCCGTTGGGAGTGTGCACCACGCCGCACTCCCGTCCGTATGTGTGCGTGTGCGTTGGTGTCGCGTCACGAGTCCCGTGCATGGGACGTGTGTAGCGCACCTTCAGACCCCTCTCTCCTCTCCGCGGAATGTTGAGTCAGTCGGACGAAAAGAAGGAGAAAGCAAGAACAACATGTGAACGGCGTACCACCATCATCTTTTCGGTGATGCAGCTGTACTGCGCATGCCGTCGGCAACCACTGAACTTGCAACAGCGGCGGTGCACACCAATACGCAAGAGGCGAACACAGAGAGAGAACGACTCGCAGACAGGCACAGAGCAGCGGGGTGCACCAACACAACCACTCCTTGCGTGCGTGCGTGTCTGTGTGCTCGCGCGGCAGCTACGAATGCTTCGGCTGCGGCCGAGTCTCGGTCGCTGCCTCTTCCTACGCCGCCTCTCTTTCTCTGGCTTCCTGGAGCTCACATGCCCACACGCGCGTCTCCACCATGGGCACGTTCTCATGCCGTTGCTCAAAAACACAAAAGCACAAACAAGAAAAAAACGCATGAGGGGGGGGGGGGTATAAATAGATCCTGAAGACACAGGGGAAACGGAAACACGCGCGCCGCGTTGGATGGGCCGGCCAAGCGTCCCGTCCGCGCCTCCCTCCGCCGCAGGACAGCGCAGTAGTATAGAGAGACTGTATAGAGGAGAAAGAAATAAATGCGCGTGTGTGTCTATCTCTGTGTGCGCAGCGAAGAAGTACGGCACGCAGATCAACGGCACCAACAACAATGCGAATCCGAATCCTTCGCTAGAGTCCAGCAGCGGTTTTGCAGCCATACCTGAGAGAGAGACGCACACACACACACACACTGACCCGCATGTGGCGATATCTGGCGAATTCAGAAAAATGAGGCGGGGTATATATGAGGGGTGGAGGTTAAGGCAAAGACACGTTATAAAGAGAGATGCAACAGGCAACCAGAGCAAATAATGATAGCAATGACAATAACACCAACAAATAACAAAAAAAAAAACAAGACCGTGTCGGCGTAACAGCGGGGACGGGCGGGGCGAGACACCCACGCCAGCGCCAACATCGCCACGCTACCCGCAAAGAACGCTAGAGCGATGCGCACCTCGACACACCGACAGGAGAACGGCCTTTTCAACGTGTCCGTTCTCGGCCGTGCAACCAGGTCGACACGCCACTCTACCCTCTCCCCCCGGCCCGTCACAGGCCCCATCGCGTGGTGCGAGGCAGCGGTGGACACGCCTTACAGCAAAATGCCGACCCGGTCATCGGAGCACGGCCCCTGCCTCCAGCGCTACCCGCCCGCCTCGCACGTCGCCTCATAGCTGCTCCCCCATCATGCCGGGCGCCACGTGCTGCATCCCCCTCTCGGCGCGGCACAGGCTCCCGGCACCAGTAGGCAGCTATGGCCGCGTGACGTACGTTGGAGTCACACCGACGCTTCACCCATCATACGAGCCGTGCAAGCGTGTTCACGGTTGCATGCCGCTCCAACGCAGCGCCATCCCACGGCCTCACCGCCAACCGCAGTGGCGCTGCATCGCACTGAGCCCACACCCTGACGTCGCAGGTGCTCGACACTGTCACCACCAGAAGTGGTGCGGTGGCTGGCACGGCGAAGGGGCTGCTCGGCTTCCGCCCCACAACGAGCGGGTGGTGATGGAAGTGGGGAGGGGGCACCGGTCCATGAGATGCCACGCTGGGGTGTCCCCAGGTCGTGCGGGCACGTGCACGGTAGACGGCAGACGACAAAAGCGCACGACACGGGGAGAGGTGGAAGCCGTGGAGGTCACGCAGGCCTCCACAGACACACAGCGCAGTCGCTGAGTGAGTGGGGCGGCATTACCAAAACAGCAACGACTGACCGCAGACACCAAGAAACGAACATAGCAACTTGCATGAGGGAGGAAAGGGAGCCCAAGTGAGCGAGGCGGCACCGCAAGAGCGCGTAAGCCGGCGGGCTGATGGTGGCATACGTGGCCACAACCCGAAGACTTTCTCATCTACTTCGCCTACTCCAGCTTCGACATACATGGAGGGGCGGAACACAAACGGAGTATCGTATCCGATCAGCGGGTCGGCGTGAGGGCCAACATGGAAGGAGGAGAGGCCACACACAGACACGAAGAGTCACAACATCAATGAAGTCGATGCTCTGAAGTCCTTCGCGAGGTCGTGAATCACCACCACTGGCGTCTTCCTCATGGTGCGCGATCGCGCTTGCACAAACAGCGCCACCCTTCCGCCAAGGAAGACAACCACAGAGAGAGAACGACTCGCAGACAGGCACAGAGCAGCGGGGTGCACCAACACAACCACTCCTTGCGTGCGTGCGTGTCTGTGTGCTCGCGCGGCAGCTACGAATGCTTCGGCTGCGGCCGAGTCTCGGTCGCTGCCTCTTCCTACGCCGCCTCTCTTTCTCTGGCTTCCTGGAGCTCACATGCCCACACGCGCGTCTCCACCATGGGCACGTTCTCATGCCGTTGCTCAAAAACACAAAAGCACAAACAAGAAAAAAACGCATGAGGGGGGGGGGGTATAAATAGATCCTGAAGACACAGGGGAAACGGAAACACGCGCGCCGCGTTGGATGGGCCGGCCAAGCGTCCCGTCCGCGCCTCCCTCCGCCGCAGGACAGCGCAGTAGTATAGAGAGACTGTATAGAGGAGAAAGAAATAAATGCGCGTGTGTGTCTATCTCTGTGTGCGCAGCGAAGAAGTACGGCACGCAGATCAACGGCACCAACAACAATGCGAATCCGAATCCTTCGCTAGAGTCCAGCAGCGGTTTTGCAGCCATACCTGAGAGAGAGACGCACACACACACACACACTGACCCGCATGTGGCGATATCTGGCGAATTCAGAAAAATGAGGCGGGGTATATATGAGGGGTGGAGGTTAAGGCAAAGACACGTTATAAAGAGAGATGCAACAGGCAACCAGAGCAAATAATGATAGCAATGACAATAACACCAACAAATAACAAAAAAAAAAACAAGACCGTGTCGGCGTAACAGCGGGGACGGGCGGGGCGAGACACCCACGCCAGCGCCAACATCGCCACGCTACCCGCAAAGAACGCTAGAGCGATGCGCACCTCGACACACCGACAGGAGAACGGCCTTTTCAACGTGTCCGTTCTCGGCCGTGCAACCAGGTCGACACGCCACTCTACCCTCTCCCCCCGGCCCGTCACAGGCCCCATCGCGTGGTGCAAGGCAGCGGTGGACACGCCTTACAGCAAAATGCCGACCCGGTCATCGGAGCACGGCCCCTGCCTCCAGCGCTACCCGCCCGCCTCGCACGTCGCCTCATAGCTGCTCCCCCATCATGCCGGGCGCCACGTGCTGCATCCCCCTCTCGGCGCGGCACAGGCTCCCGGCACCAGTAGGCAGCTATGGCCGCGTGACGTACGTTGGAGTCACACCGACGCTTCACCCATCATACGAGCCGTGCAAGCGTGTTCACGGTTGCATGCCGCTCCAACGCAGCGCCATCCCACGGCCTCACCGCCAACCGCAGTGGCGCTGCATCGCACTGAGCCCACACCCTGACGTCGCAGGTGCTCGACACTGTCACCACCAGAAGTGGTGCGGTGGCTGGCACGGCGAAGGGGCTGCTCGGCTTCCGCCCCACAACGAGCGGGTGGTGATGGAAGTGGGGAGGGGGCACCGGTCCATGAGATGCCACGCTGGGGTGTCCCCAGGTCGTGCGGGCACGTGCACGGTAGACGGCAGACGACAAAAGCGCACGACACGGGGAGAGGTGGAAGCCGTGGAGGTCACGCAGGCCTCCACAGACACACAGCGCAGTCGCTGAGTGAGTGGGGCGGCATTACCAAAACAGCAACGACTGACCGCAGACACCAAGAAACGAACATAGCAACTTGCATGAGGGAGGAAAGGGAGCCCAAGTGAGCGAGGCGGCACCGCAAGAGCGCGTAAGCCGGCGGGCTGATGGTGGCATACGTGGCCACAACCCGAAGACTTTCTCATCTACTTCGCCTACTCCAGCTTCGACATACATGGAGGGGCGGAACACAAACGGAGTATCGTATCCGATCAGCGGGTCGGCGTGAGGGCCAACATGGAAGGAGGAGAGGCCACACACAGACACGAAGAGTCACAACATCAATGAAGTCGATGCTCTGAAGTCCTTCGCGAGGTCGTGAATCACCACCACTGGCGTCTTCCTCATGGTGCGCGATCGCGCTTGCACAAACAGCGCCACCCTTCCGCCAAGGAAGACAACCACAGAGAGAGAACGACTCGCAGACAGGCACAGAGCAGCGGGGTGCACCAACACAACCACTCCTTGCGTGCGTGCGTGTCTGTGTGCTCGCGCGGCAGCTACGAATGCTTCGGCTGCGGCCGAGTCTCGGTCGCTGCCTCTTCCTACGCCGCCTCTCTTTCTCTGGCTTCCTGGAGCTCACATGCCCACACGCGCGTCTCCACCATGGGCACGTTCTCATGCCGTTGCTCAAAAACACAAAAGCACAAACAAGAAAAAAACGCATGAGGGGGGGGGGGTATAAATAGATCCTGAAGACACAGGGGAAACGGAAACACGCGCGCCGCGTTGGATGGGCCGGCCAAGCGTCCCGTCCGCGCCTCCCTCCGCCGCAGGACAGCGCAGTAGTATAGAGAGACTGTATAGAGGAGAAAGAAATAAATGCGCGTGTGTGTCTATCTCTGTGTGCGCAGCGAAGAAGTACGGCACGCAGATCAACGGCACCAACAACAATGCGAATCCGAATCCTTCGCTAGAGTCCAGCAGCGGTTTTGCAGCCATACCTGAGAGAGAGACGCACACACACACACACACTGACCCGCATGTGGCGATATCTGGCGAATTCAGAAAAATGAGGCGGGGTATATATGAGGGGTGGAGGTTAAGGCAAAGACACGTTATAAAGAGAGATGCAACAGGCAACCAGAGCAAATAATGATAGCAATGACAATAACACCAACAAATAACAAAAAAAAAACAAGACCGTGTCGGCGTAACAGCGGGGACGGGCGGGGCGAGACACCCACGCCAGCGCCAACATCGCCACGCTACCCGCAAAGAACGCTAGAGCGATGCGCACCTCGACACACCGACAGGAGAACGGCCTTTTCAACGTGTCCGTTCTCGGCCGTGCAACCAGGTCGACACGCCACTCTACCCTCTCCCCCCGGCCCGTCACAGGCCCCATCGCGTGGTGCGAGGCAGCGGTGGACACGCCTTACAGCAAAATGCCGACCCGGTCATCGGAGCACGGCCCCTGCCTCCAGCGCTACCCGCCCGCCTCGCACGTCGCCTCATAGCTGCTCCCCCATCATGCCGGGCGCCACGTGCTGCATCCCCCTCTCGGCGCGGCACAGGCTCCCGGCACCAGTAGGCAGCTATGGCCGCGTGACGTACGTTGGAGTCACGCCGACGCTTCACCCATCATACGAGCCGTGCAAGCGTGTTCACGGTTGCATGCCGCTCCAACGCAGCGCCATCCCACGGCCTCACCGCCAACCGCTGTGGCGCTGCATCGCACTGAGCCCACACCCTGACGTCGCAGGTGCTCGACACTGTCACCACCAGAAGTGGTGCGGTGGCTGGCACGGCGAAGGGGCTGCTCGGCTTCCGCCCCACAACGAGCGGGTGGTGATGGAAGTGGGGAGGGGGCACCGGTCCATGAGATGCCACGCTGGGGTGTCCCCAGGTCGTGCGGGCACGTGCACGGACACAAAAAAGAGAAAGCAGAGAAAGAGAAGTGAATTTTGAGTGATGCCGGCATCAACGTCCTTATCGTGAAGGAGGCGTGACAGCGGGTGGAAGGGAAAAGACAAGAGGAAAACAAAAATGAGAAACGCATAACTTTGATTCGCCTCGTCCCTCGCCTTCGCCATGATCTCTGCCGCCTTCGCGGCGAGTTGGCCCCTCTCTCGGCCGTCGCTCCCCTCACACGTCACTCGTTTCCTCATTGCCCGCTGGCCACGGATACCCGCTGCCACCGCAGACGCAGCTGAGCCTTTTTTGTCGCCCTCCAAACCCCACGGCTCCCACGCCATCACACCCTTCCCCGCGTGACATCCGGGATGAACAAGTGCGACTTGCATACGCGCGTTCCGCCTGTTCATTCCATAAAAAGCGAATCCAAACCACCGCCGCGAGGGAGTGCGGGTAAGGTGTGCACACAAGGGATGGGGGCGGGCGGAGGCCAGTTGGTGGAGGGGAGCCTCGCGTGCCGCCTCTGAGTTATCCGCACAAGTGCGGAGCGGAGGGCCGAGGTGAGCACCGCGCATGACGCAATTTACCGAGACGAGCGAGAGGGGTTGCGTGGAAGGCGAGGAGGCCCCGGCTTGTACTTCTATTGGGCCTTCTTCACTGCTGCCGGCTCGCCGTTCGGGACAGCGGTGGCATCATTATGCTTCGCGGCAGCCGGGCGCGGCGGCGCGGGCCTCAGGTAGCTGTCGTAGAAGAGCTTGCTGAAGAGGATGAAGTAGGCCAGATACATCATGAAGCCCAGCCGCGCATTCGTCGCGTTCGAGCCACAGCGCCGATTCGTGAAGCCCACGATGTACAGTGTCGCGGCCTGCACGGTCATCCCGACCACCATCTGCGCAATCTGGAGGAGGGTGATGACTGGCGCGGTGGGGCGCACGTACTTGCGGTATCCGCAGGAGCAGATGAAGTAGTAGAAGTACATGATGGAGTGCATGGCGTAGTTCATGCCAGCGAACACGAGGCCACCCGAGATCTTCAGGTAGTATGAGTGCCAGCAGTACAGCATTGTGGTCATGTGGTGGAACCAGTGGAGAAAGCGGACGCGCTTCTTCTGAAAGACAAGGAAGGCGGTGTCGATCAGCTCAGGGATCTTGCTGAGGATGAAGAGGCATAAGAAGGCGCCGACGGGGCCATCGTAGAAGATATTGTTGTTCCAGTAGCAAAACGCGTTGTACACGCCGCCTTTCCACTGGATATCGCCACCGTTGGCGTAGTCGTGCACGGTGAACTCCGGCACAAAGATCGTGCGATACAGCTGCGGGAGGCAGTAATAGGCGCCGCAGATGGAGAAGACGGTCAGCAGAAGGTTCCACGCAATGTTCAGCTGGCGCAGATCGAAGGGCTCGCGGTTTTTCATGTACGCGTCAGGGATGTACAACACCATCACCATGTACAGGCCCACAATGAGAACTGGCACCTCGATGTGGTCGGCCATCCACTGGCAGACATTGTCGCCCCTGAAGGACTCGAGAAGCTGCACCATTTTCTTTGCTTGCCTGCTGAAAGAGATGTACGGGAGGGGTGGAGGATGGGAGGGGGGGGGCGGGCGGGCAAAGTCTGCTACTGCTACCACCACGTGTGTGTGCGTGTGTGTTCGTGCTGGCGGAAAGAGTAAGAGAAACGGCTCTGGGAGAGTGTAGTGTTCGCAGTTGGCGCTGGCATGTCTGTGCCACAAGGAGAGAAGGATGGAGAGAGAGGGACGCATTAGTAGGATGCCTCGCTTTCATGCACGCGGCGCCCGTAGCAAAGAATGAGCTCATGCGCCTCAGCTGTGGTATCGGAGGTGAAAGGAGGTGGCCACGTAGCTATGGCTACCTCAGCGACAAGGGCCACGTCGCCCGGTCAACAGCGTCCTGCCGCCACTGCTACTGCAGATGCGGTAGACACCCTCTTCCGCGGAGATAAGACTCGACCGACAACGCAGCTCCCCACGAGAGCGCCGTCTCTTCGTCACCCGTCCCGATCGCCCCCCACCCCCCACCCCCCACCCCTCGCGCTTCGTTTCTATCGTTTTAAGCACTCGTCATGTTCATCAAAGAGAAACGACCCCCTCCGTCGTCATCACCCGCACACACACACGCAAACATGGAGATCGACCTCGCAGCCAACGCCGCGCCCTCCACGCAGCGGGATCAGAAAACGGCACCGCCAAAGGAGACGGAGAAAGACGGAAAAACAGCGGTCGACCGCGGCGAATGAGGCCTTCGAAAGGCGAACACACACACACACACAGAGAGAGAGAGAGACAGCGGAGAAGGGAGAGGGGGTGGCGGTGTCTGCAGCGATGCGCACCTCGACACACCGACAGGAGAACGGCCTTTTCAACGTGTCCGTTCTCGGCCGTGCAACCAGGTCGACACGCCACTCTACCCTCTCCCCCCGGCCCGTCACAGGCCCCATCGCGTGGTGCGAGGCAGCGGTGGACACGCCTTACAGCAAAATGCCGACCCGGTCATCGGAGCACGGCCCCTGCCTCCAGCGCTACCCGCCCGCCTCGCACGTCGCCTCATAGCTGCTCCCCCATCATGCCGGGCGCCACGTGCTGCATCCCCCTCTCGGCGCGGCACAGGCTCCCGGCACCAGTAGGCAGCTATGGCCGCGTGACGTACGTTGGAGTCACGCCGACGCTTCACCCATCATACGAGCCGTGCAAACGTGTTCACGGTTGCATGCCGCTCCAACGCAGCGCCATCCCACGGCCTCACCGCCAACCGCTGTGGCGCTGCATCGCACTGAGCCCACACCCTGACGTCGCAGGTGCTCGACACTGTCACCACCAGAAGTGGTGCGGTGGCTGGCACGGCGAAGGGGCTGCTCGGCTTCCGCCCCACAACGAGTTGGTGGTGATGGAAGTGGGGAGGGGTCACCGGTCCATGAGATGCCACGCTGGGGTGTCCCCAGGTCGTGCGGGCACGTGCACGGACACAAAAAAGAGAAAGCAGAGAAAGAGAAGTGAATTTTGAGTGATGCCGGCATCAACGTCCTTATCGTGAAGGAGGTGTGACAGCGGGTGGAAGGGAAAAGACAAGATGAAAAAAAATAAGAAAAGCATAACTTCGATTCGCCTCGTCCCTCGTCTTCGCCATGATCTCTGCCGCCTTCGCGGCGAGTTGGCCCCTCTCTCGGCCGTCGCTCCCCTCACACGTCACTCGTTTCCTCATTGCCCACTGGCCACGGATACCCGCTGCCACCGCAGACGCAGCTGAGCCTTTTTTGTCGCCCTCCAAACCCCACGGCTCCCACGTCATCACACCCTTCCCCGCGTGACATCCGGGATGAACAAGTGCGACTTGCATACACGCGTTCCGCCTGTTCATTCCATAAAAAGCGAATCCAAACCACCGCCGCGAGGGAGTGCGGGTAAGGTGTGCACACAAGGGATGGGGGCGGGCGGAGGCCAGTTGGTGGAGGGGAGCCTCGCGTGCCGCCTCTGAGTTATCCGCACAAGTGCGGAGCGGAGGGCCGAGGTGAGCACCGCGCATGACGCAATTTACCGAGACGAGCGAGAGGGGTTGCGTAGAAGGCGAGGAGGCCCCGGCTTGTACCTATATTGGGCCTTCTTCACTGCTGCCCGCTCGCCGTTCGGGACAGCGGTGGCATCATTATGCTTCGCGGCAGCCGGGCGCGGCGGCGCGGGCCTCAGGTAGCTGTCGTAGAAGAGCTTGCTGAAGAGGATGAAGTAGGACAGATACATCATGAAGCCCAGCCGCGCATTCGTCGCGTTCGAGTGACAGTGCCGATTCGTGAAGCCACGATGTACAGTGTCGCGGCCTGCACGGTCATCCCGACCACCATCTGCGCAATCTGGAGGAGGGTGATGACTGGCGCGGTGGGCGCACGTACTTGCGGTATCCGCAGGAGCAGATGAAGTAGTAGAAGTACATGATGGAGTGCATGGCGTAGTTCATGCCAGCGAACACGAGGCCACCCGAGATCTTCATGGGTACGCATGCCAGCAGTACAGCATGACGGTGATGTGGTGATACCAGTGGAGAAAGCGGACGCGCTTCTTCTGAAAGACAAGGAAGGCGGTGTCGATCAGCTCAGGGATCTTGCTGAGGATGAAGAGGCATACGAAGGCGCCGACGGGGCCATCGTAGAAGATATTGTTGTTCCAGTAGCAAAACGCGTTGTACACGCCGCCTTTCCACTGGATATCGCCACCGTTGGCGTAGTCGTGCACGGTGAACTCCGGCACAAAGATCGTGCGATACAGCTGCGGGAGGCAGTAATAGGCGCCGCAGATGGAGAAGACGGTCAGCAGAAGGTTCCACGCAATGTTCAGCTGGCGCAGATCGAAGGGCTCGCGGTTTTTCATGTACGCGTCAGGGATGTACAACACCATCACCATGTACAGGCCCACAATGAGAACTGGCACCTCGATGTGGTCGGCCATCCACTGGCAGACATTGTCGCCCCTGAAGGACTCGAGAAGCTGCACCATTTTCTTTGCTTGCCTGCTGAAAGAGATGTACGGGAGGGGTGGAGGATGGGAGGGGGGGGGCGGGCGGGCAAAGTCTGCTACTGCTACCACCACGTGTGTGTGCGTGTGTGTTCGTGCTGGCGGAAAGAGTAAGAGAAACGGCTCTGGGAGAGTGTAGTGTTCGCAGTTGGCGCTGGCATGTCTGTGCCACAAGGAGAGAAGGATGGAGAGAGAGGGACGCATTAGTAGGATGCCTCGCTTTCATGCACGCGGCGCCCGTAGCAAAGAATGAGCTCATGCGCCTCAGCTGTGGTATCGGAGGTGAAAGGAGGTGGCCACGTAGCTATGGCTACCTCAGCGACAAGGGCCACGTCGCCCGGTCAACAGCGTCCTGCCGCCACTGCTACTGCAGATGCGGTAGACACCCTCTTCCGCGGAGATAAGACTCGACCGACAACGCAGCTCCCCACGAGAGCGCCGTCTCTTCGTCACCCGTCCCGATCGCCCCCCACCCCCCACCCCCCACCCCTCGCGCTTCGTTTCTATCGTTTTAAGCACTCGTCATGTTCATCAAAGAGAAACGACCCCCTCCGTCGTCATCACCCGCACACACACACGCAAACATGGAGATCGACCTCGCAGCCAACGCCGCGCCCTCCACGCAGCGGGATCAGAAAACGGCACCGCCAAAGGAGACGGAGAAAGACGGAAAAACAGCGGTCGACCGCGGCGAATGAGGCCTTCGAAAGGCGAACACACACACAGAGAGAGAGAGACAGCGGAGAAGGGAGAGGGGGTGGCGGTGTCTGCAGCGATGCGCACCTCGACACACCGACAGGAGAACGGCCTTTTCAACGTGTCCGTTCTCGGCCGTGCAACCAGGTCGACACGCCACTCTACCCTCTCCCCCCGGCCCGTCACAGGCCCCATCGCGTGGTGCGAGGCAGCGGTGGACACGCCTTACAGCAAAATGCCGACCCGGTCATCGGAGCACGGCCCCTGCCTCCAGCGCTACCCGCCCGCCTCGCACGTCGCCTCATAGCTGCTCCCCCATCATGCCGGGCGCCACGTGCTGCATCCCCCTCTCGGCGCGGCACAGGCTCCCGGCACCAGTAGGCAGCTATGGCCGCGTGACGTACGTTGGAGTCACGCCGACGCTTCACCCATCATACGAGCCGTGCAAACGTGTTCACGGTTGCATGCCGCTCCAACGCAGCGCCATCCCACGGCCTCACCGCCAACCGCTGTGGCGCTGCATCGCACTGAGCCCACACCCTGACGTCGCAGGTGCTCGACACTGTCACCACCAGAAGTGGTGCGGTGGCTGGCACGGCGAAGGGGCTGCTCGGCTTCCGCCCCACAACGAGCGGGTGGTGATGGAAGTGGGGAGGGGTCACCGGTCCATGAGATGCCACGCTGGGGTGTCCCCAGGTCGTGCGGGCACGTGCACGGACACAAAAAAGAGAAAGCAGAGAAAGAGAAGTGAATTTTGAGTGATGCCGGCATCAACGTCCTTATCGTGAAGGAGGTTTGACAGCGGGTGGAAGGGAAAAGACAAGATGAAAAAAAATAAGAAAAGCATAACTTCGATTCGCCTCGTCCCTCGTCTTCGCCATGATCTCTGCCGCCTTCGCGGCGAGTTGGCCCCTCTCTCGGCCGTCGCTCCCCTCACACGTCACTCGTTTCCTCATTGCCCGCTGGCCACGGATACCCGCTGCCACCGCAGACGCAGCTGAGCCTTTTTTGTCGCCCTCCAAACCCCACGGCTCCCACGCCATCACACCCTTCCCCGCGTGACATCCGGGATGAACAAGTGCGACTTGCATACACGCGTTCCGCCTGTTCATTCCATAAAAAGCGAATCCAAACCACCGCCGCGAGGGAGTGCGGGTAAGGTGTGCACACAAGGGATGGGGGCGGGCGGAGGCCAGTTGGTGGAGGGGAGCCTCGCGTGCCGCCTCTGAGTTATCCGCACAAGTGCGGAGCGGAGGGCCGAGGTGAGCACCGCGCATGACGCAATTTACCGAGACGAGCGAGAGGGGTTGCGTGGAAGGCGAGGAGGCCCCGGCTTGTACTTCTATTGGGCCTTCTTCACTGCTGCCGGCTTGCCGTTCGGGACAGCGGTGGCATCATTATGCTTCGCGGCAGCCGGGCGCGGCGGCGCGGGCCTCAGGTAGCTGTCGTAGAAGAGCTTGCTGAAGAGGATGAAGTAGGCCAGATACATCATGAAGCCCAGCCGCGCATTCGTCGCGTTCGAGCCACAGCGCCGATTCGTGAAGCCCACGATGTACAGTGTCGCGGCCTGCACGGTCATCCCGACCACCATCTGCGCAATCTGGAGGAGGGTGATGACTGGCGCGGTGGGGCGCACGTACTTGCGGTATCCGCAGGAGCAGATGAAGTAGTAGAAGTACATGATGGAGTGCATGGCGTAGTTCATGCCAGCGAACACGAGGCCACCCGAGATCTTCATGGGGTACGAGTGCCAGCAGTACAGCATTGTGGTCATGTGGTGGAACCAGTGGAGGAAGCGGACGGGCTTCTTCTGAAAGACAAGGAGGGCGGTGTCGATCAGCTCAGGGATCTTGCTGAGGATGAAGAGGCATAAGAAGGCGCCGACGGGGCCATCGTAGAAGATATTGTTGTTCCAGTAGCAAAACGCGTTGTACACGCCGCCTTTCCACTGGATATCGCCACCGTTGGCGTAGTCGTGCACGGTGAACTCCGGCACAAAGATCGTGCGATACAGCTGCGGGAGGCAGTAATAGGCGCCGCAGATGGAGAAGACGGTCAGCAGAAGGTTCCACGCAATGTTCAGCTGGCGCAGATCGAAGGGCTCGCGGTTTTTCATGTACGCGTCAGGGATGTACAACACCATCACCATGTACAGGCCCACAATGAGAACTGGCACCTCGATGTGGTCGGCCATCCACTGGCAGACATTGTCGCCCCTGAAGGACTCGAGAAGCTGCACCATTTTCTTTGCTTGCCTGCTGAAAGAGATGTACGGGAGGGGTGGAGGATGGGAGGGGGGGGGCGGGCGGGCAAAGTCTGCTACTGCTACCACCACGTGTGTGTGCGTGTGTGTTCGTGCTGGCGGAAAGAGTAAGAGAAACGGCTCTGGGAGAGTGTAGTGTTCGCAGTTGGCGCTGGCATGTCTGTGCCACAAGGAGAGAAGGATGGAGAGAGAGGGACGCATTAGTAGGATGCCTCGCTTTCATGCACGCGGCGCCCGTAGCAAAGAATGAGCTCATGCGCCTCAGCTGTGGTATCGGAGGTGAAAGGAGGTGGCCACGTAGCTATGGCTACCTCAGCGACAAGGGCCACGTCGCCCGGTCAACAGCGTCCTGCCGCCACTGCTACTGCAGATGCGGTAGACACCCTCTTCCGCGGAGATAAGACTCGACCGACAACGCAGCTCCCCACGAGAGCGCCGTCTCTTCGTCACCCGTCCCGATCGCCCCCCACCCCCACCCCCCACCCCTCGCGCTTCGTTTCTATCGTTTTAAGCACTCGTCATGTTCATCAAAGAGAAACGACCCCCTCCGTCGTCATCACCCGCACACACACACGCAAACATGGAGATCGACCTCGCAGCCAACGCCGCGCCCTCCACGCAGCGGGATCAGAAAACGGCACCGCCAAAGGAGACGGAGAAAGACGGAAAAACAGCGGTCGACCGCGGCGAATGAGGCCTTCGAAAGGCGAACACACACACACACACAGAGAGAGAGAGAGACAGCGGAGAAGGGAGAGGGGGTGGCGGTGTCTGCAGCGATGCGCACCTCGACACACCGACAGGAGAACGGCCTTTTCAACGTGTCCGTTCTCGGCCGTGCAACCAGGTCGACACGCCACTCTACCCTCTCCCCCCGACCCGTCACAGGCCCCATCGCGTGGTGCGAGGCAGCGGTGGACACGCCTTACAGCAAAATGCCGACCCGGTCATCGGAGCACGGCCCCTGCCTCCAGCGCTACCCGCCCGCCTCGCACGTCGCCTCATAGCTGCTCCCCCATCATGCCGGGCGCCACGTGCTGCATCCCCCTCTCGGCGCGGCACAGGCTCCCGGCACCAGTAGGCAGCTATGGCCGCGTGACGTACGTTGGAGTCACGCCGACGCTTCACCCATCATACGAGCCGTGCAAACGTGTTCACGGTTGCATGCCGCTCCAACGCAGCGCCATCCCACGGCCTCACCGCCAACCGCAGTGGCGCTGCATCGCACTGAGCCCACACCCTGACGTCGCAGGTGCTCGACACTGTCACCACCAGAAGTGGTGCGGTGGCTGGCACGGCGAAGGGGCTGCTCGGCTTCCGCCCCACAACGAGCGGGTGGCGATGGAAGTGGGGAGGGGTCACCGGTCCATGAGATGCCACGCTGGGGTGTCCCCAGGTCGTGCGGGCACGTGCACGGACACAAAAAAGAGCAAGCAGAGAAAGAGAAGTGAATTTTGAGTGATGCCGGCATCAACGTCCTTATCGTGAAGGAGGTTTGACAGCGGGTGAAAGGGAAAAGACAAGATGAAAAAAATAAGAAAAGCATAACTTCGATTCGCCTCGTCCCTCGTCTTCGCCATGATCTCTGCCGCCTTCGCGGCGAGTTGGCCCCTCTCTCGGCCGTCGCTCCCCTCACACGTCACTCGTTTCCTCATTGCCCGCTGGCCACGGATACCCGCTGCCACCGCAGACGCAGCTGAGCCTTTTTTGTCGCCCTCCAAACCCCACGGCTCCCACGCCATCACACCCTTCCCCGCGTGACATCCGGGATGAACAAGTGCGACTTGCATACACGCGTTCCGCCTGTTCATTCCATAAAAAGCGAATCCAAACCACCGCCGCGAGGGAGTGCGGGTAAGGTGTGCACACAAGGGATGGGGGCGGGCGGAGGCCAGTTGGTGGAGGGGAGCCTCGCGTGCCGCCTCTGAGTTATCCGCACAAGTGCGGAGCGGAGGGCCGAGGTGAGCACCGCGCATGACGCAATTTACCGAGACGAGCGAGAGGGGTTGCGTGGAAGGCGAGGAGGCCCCGGCTTGTACTTCTATTGGGCCTTCTTCACTGCTGCCGGCTTGCCGTTCGGGACAGCGGTGGCATCATTATGCTTCGCGGCAGCCGGGCGCGGCGGCGCGGGCCTCAGGTAGCTGTCGTAGAAGAGCTTGCTGAAGAGGATGAAGTAGGCCAGATACATCATGAAGCCCAGCCGCGCATTCGTCGCGTTCGAGCCACAGCGCCGATTCGTGAAGCCCACGATGTACAGTGTCGCGGCCTGCACGGTCATCCCGACCACCATCTGCGCAATCTGGAGGAGGGTGATGACTGGCGCGGTGGGGCGCACGTACTTGCGGTATCCGCAGGAGCAGATGAAGTAGTAGAAGTACATGATGGAGTGCATGGCGTAGTTCATGCCAGCGAACACGAGGCCACCCGAGATCTTCATGGGGTACGAGTGCCAGCAGTACAGCATTGTGGTCATGTGGTGGAACCAGTGGAGGAAGCGGACGGGCTTCTTCTGAAAGACAAGGAGGGCGGTGTCGATCAGCTCAGGGATCTTGCTGAGGATGAAGAGGCATAAGAAGGCGCCGACGGGGCCATCGTAGAAGATATTGTTGTTCCAGTAGCAAAACGCGTTGTACACGCCGCCTTTCCACTGGATATCGCCACCGTTGGCGTAGTCGTGCACGGTGAACTCCGGCACAAAGATCGTGCGATACAGCTGCGGGAGGCAGTAATAGGCGCCGCAGATGGAGAAGACGGTCAGCAGAAGGTTCCACGCAATGTTCAGCTGGCGCAGATCGAAGGGCTCGCGGTTTTTCATGTACGCGTCAGGGATGTACAACACCATCACCATGTACAGGCCCACAATGAGAACTGGCACCTCGATGTGGTCGGCCATCCACTGGCAGACATTGTCGCCCCTGAAGGACTCGAGAAGCTGCACCATTTTCTTTGCTTGCCTGCTGAAAGAGATGTACGGGAGGGGTGGAGGATGGGAGGGGGGGGGCGGGCGGGCAAAGTCTGCTACTGCTACCACCACGTGTGTGTGCGTGTGTGTTCGTGCTGGCGGAAAGAGTAAGAGAAACGGCTCTGGGAGAGTGTAGTGTTCGCAGTTGGCGCTGGCATGTCTGTGCCACAAGGAGAGAAGGATGGAGAGAGAGGGACGCATTAGTAGGATGCCTCGCTTTCATGCACGCGGCGCCCGTAGCAAAGAATGAGCTCATGCGCCTCAGCTGTGGTATCGGAGGTGAAAGGAGGTGGCCACGTAGCTATGGCTACCTCAGCGACAAGGGCCACGTCGCCCGGTCAACAGCGTCCTGCCGCCACTGCTACTGCAGATGCGGTAGACACCCTCTTCCGCGGAGATAAGACTCGACCGACAACGCAGCTCCCCACGAGAGCGCCGTCTCTTCGTCACCCGTCCCGATCGCCCCCCACCCCCACCCCCACCCCTCGCGCTTCGTTTCTATCGTTTTAAGCACTCGTCATGTTCATCAAAGAGAAACGACCCCCTCCGTCGTCATCACCCGCACACACACACGCAAACATGGAGATCGACCTCGCAGCCAACGCCGCGCCCTCCACGCAGCGGGATCAGAAAACGGCACCGCCAAAGGAGACGGAGAAAGACGGAAAAACAGCGGTCGACCGCGGCGAATGAGGCCTTCGAAAGGCGAACACACACACACACACAGAGAGAGAGAGAGACAGCGGAGAAGGGAGAGGGGGTGGCGGTGTCTGCAGCGATGCGCACCTCGACACACCGACAGGAGAACGGCCTTTTCAACGTGTCCGTTCTCGGCCGTGCAACCAGGTCGACACGCCACTCTACCCTCTCCCCCCGGCCCGTCACAGGCCCCATCGCGTGGTGCGAGGCAGCGGTGGACACGCCTTACAGCAAAATGCCGACCCGGTCATCGGAGCACGGCCCCTGCCTCCAGCGCTACCCGCCCGCCTCGCACGTCGCCTCATAGCTGCTCCCCCATCATGCCGGGCGCCACGTGCTGCATCCCCCTCTCGGCGCGGCACAGGCTCCCGGCACCAGTAGGCAGCTATGGCCGCGTGACGTACGTTGGAGTCACGCCGACGCTTCACCCATCATACGAGCCGTGCAAACGTGTTCACGGTTGCATGCCGCTCCAACGCAGCGCCATCCCACGGCCTCACCGCCAACCGCTGTGGCGCTGCATCGCACTGAGCCCACACCCTGACGTCGCAGGTGCTCGACACTGTCACCACCAGAAGTGGTGCGGTGGCTGGCACGGCGAAGGGGCTGCTCGGCTTCCGCCCCACAACGAGCGGGTGGTGATGGAAGTGGGGAGGGGTCACCGGTCCATGAGATGCCACGCTGGGGTGTCCCCAGGTCGTGCGGGCACGTGCACGGACACAAAAAAGAGAAAGCAGAGAAAGAGAAGTGAATTTTGAGTGATGCCGGCATCAACGTCCTTATCGTGAAGGAGGTTTGACAGCGGGTGGAAGGGAAAAGACAAGATGAAAAAAAATAAGAAAAGCATAACTTCGATTCGCCTCGTCCCTCGTCTTCGCCATGATCTCTGCCGCCTTCGCGGCGAGTTGGCCCCTCTCTCGGCCGTCGCTCCCCTCACACGTCACTCGTTTCCTCATTGCCCGCTGGCCACGGATACCCGCTGCCACCGCAGACGCAGCTGAGCCTTTTTTGTCGCCCTCCAAACCCCACGGCTCCCACGCCATCACACCCTTCCCCGCGTGACATCCGGGATGAACAAGTGCGACTTGCATACACGCGTTCCGCCTGTTCATTCCATAAAAAGCGAATCCAAACCACCGCCGCGAGGGAGTGCGGGTAAGGTGTGCACACAAGGGATGGGGGCGGGCGGAGGCCAGTTGGTGGAGGGGAGCCTCGCGTGCCGCCTCTGAGTTATCCGCACAAGTGCGGAGCGGAGGGCCGAGGTGAGCACCGCGCATGACGCAATTTACCGAGACGAGCGAGAGGGGTTGCGTGGAAGGCGAGGAGGCCCCGGCTTGTACTTCTATTGGGCCTTCTTCACTGCTGCCGGCTTGCCGTTCGGGACAGCGGTGGCATCATTATGCTTCGCGGCAGCCGGGCGCGGCGGCGCGGGCCTCAGGTAGCTGTCGTAGAAGAGCTTGCTGAAGAGGATGAAGTAGGCCAGATACATCATGAAGCCCAGCCGCGCATTCGTCGCGTTCGAGCCACAGCGCCGATTCGTGAAGCCCACGATGTACAGTGTCGCGGCCTGCACGGTCATCCCGACCACCATCTGCGCAATCTGGAGGAGGGTGATGACTGGCGCGGTGGGGCGCACGTACTTGCGGTATCCGCAGGAGCAGATGAAGTAGTAGAAGTACATGATGGAGTGCATGGCGTAGTTCATGCCAGCGAACACGAGGCCACCCGAGATCTTCATGGGGTACGAGTGCCAGCAGTACAGCATTGTGGTCATGTGGTGGAACCAGTGGAGGAAGCGGACGGGCTTCTTCTGAAAGACAAGGAGGGCGGTGTCGATCAGCTCAGGGATCTTGCTGAGGATGAAGAGGCATAAGAAGGCGCCGACGGGGCCATCGTAGAAGATATTGTTGTTCCAGTAGCAAAACGCGTTGTACACGCCGCCTTTCCACTGGATATCGCCACCGTTGGCGTAGTCGTGCACGGTGAACTCCGGCACAAAGATCGTGCGATACAGCTGCGGGAGGCAGTAATAGGCGCCGCAGATGGAGAAGACGGTCAGCAGAAGGTTCCACGCAATGTTCAGCTGGCGCAGATCGAAGGGCTCGCGGTTTTTCATGTACGCGTCAGGGATGTACAACACCATCACCATGTACAGGCCCACAATGAGAACTGGCACCTCGATGTGGTCGGCCATCCACTGGCAGACATTGTCGCCCCTGAAGGACTCGAGAAGCTGCACCATTTTCTTTGCTTGCCTGCTGAAAGAGATGTACGGGAGGGGTGGAGGATGGGAGGGGGGGGGCGGGCGGGCAAAGTCTGCTACTGCTACCACCACGTGTGTGTGCGTGTGTGTTCGTGCTGGCGGAAAGAGTAAGAGAAACGGCTCTGGGAGAGTGTAGTGTTCGCAGTTGGCGCTGGCATGTCTGTGCCACAAGGAGAGAAGGATGGAGAGAGAGGGACGCATTAGTAGGATGCCTCGCTTTCATGCACGCGGCGCCCGTAGCAAAGAATGAGCTCATGCGCCTCAGCTGTGGTATCGGAGGTGAAAGGAGGTGGCCACGTAGCTATGGCTACCTCAGCGACAAGGGCCACGTCGCCCGGTCAACAGCGTCCTGCCGCCACTGCTACTGCAGATGCGGTAGACACCCTCTTCCGCGGAGATAAGACTCGACCGACAACGCAGCTCCCCACGAGAGCGCCGTCTCTTCGTCACCCGTCCCGATCGCCCCCCACCCCCCACCCCCCACCCCTCGCGCTTCGTTTCTATCGTTTTAAGCACTCGTCATGTTCATCAAAGAGAAACGACCCCCTCCGTCGTCATCACCCGCACACACACACGCAAACATGGAGATCGACCTCGCAGCCAACGCCGCGCCCTCCACGCAGCGGGATCAGAAAACGGCACCGCCAAAGGAGACGGAGAAAGACGGAAAAACAGCGGTCGACCGCGGCGAATGAGGCCTTCGAAAGGCGAACACACACACACACACAGAGAGAGAGAGACAGCGGAGAAGGGAGAGGGGGTGGCGGTGTCTGCAGCGATGCGCACCTCGACACACCGACAGGAGAACGGCCTTTTCAACGTGTCCGTTCTCGGCCGTGCAACCAGGTCGACACGCCACTCTACCCTCTCCCCCCGGCCCGTCACAGGCCCCATCGCGTGGTGCGAGGCAGCGGTGGACACGCCTTACAGCAAAATGCCGACCCGGTCATCGGAGCACGGCCCCTGCCTCCAGCGCTACCCGCCCGCCTCGCACGTCGCCTCATAGCTGCTCCCCCATCATGCCGGGCGCCACGTGCTGCATCCCCCTCTCGGCGCGGCACAGGCTCCCGGCACCAGTAGGCAGCTATGGCCGCGTGACGTACGTTGGAGTCACGCCGACGCTTCACCCATCATACGAGCCGTGCAAACGTGTTCACGGTTGCATGCCGCTCCAACGCAGCGCCATCCCACGGCCTCACCGCCAACCGCTGTGGCGCTGCATCGCACTGAGCCCACACCCTGACGTCGCAGGTGCTCGACACTGTCACCACCAGAAGTGGTGCGGTGGCTGGCACGGCGAAGGGGCTGCTCGGCTTCCGCCCCACAACGAGCGGGTGGTGATGGAAGTGGGGAGGGGTCACCGGTCCATGAGATGCCACGCTGGGGTGTCCCCAGGTCGTGCGGGCACGTGCACGGACACAAAAAAGAGAAGCAGAGAAAGAGAAGTGAATTTTGAGTGATGCCGGCATCAACGTCCTTATCGTGAAGGAGGTTTGACAGCGGGTGGAAGGGAAAAGACAAGATGAAAAAAAATAAGAAAAGCATAACTTCGATTCGCCTCGTCCCTCGTCTTCGCCATGATCTCTGCCGCCTTCGCGGCGAGTTGGCCCCTCTCTCGGCCGTCGCTCCCCTCACACGTCACTCGTTTCCTCATTGCCCGCTGGCCACGGATACCCGCTGCCACCGCAGACGCAGCTGAGCCTTTTTTGTCGCCCTCCAAACCCCACGGCTCCCACGCCATCACACCCTTCCCCGCGTGACATCCGGGATGAACAAGTGCGACTTGCATACACGCGTTCCGCCTGTTCATTCCATAAAAAGCGAATCCAAACCACCGCCGCGAGGGAGTGCGGGTAAGGTGTGCACACAAGGGATGGGGGCGGGCGGAGGCCAGTTGGTGGAGGGGAGCCTCGCGTGCCGCCTCTGAGTTATCCGCACAAGTGCGGAGCGGAGGGCCGAGGTGAGCACCGCGCATGACGCAATTTACCGAGACGAGCGAGAGGGGTTGCGTGGAAGGCGAGGAGGCCCCGGCTTGTACTTCTATTGGGCCTTCTTCACTGCTGCCGGCTTGCCGTTCGGGACAGCGGTGGCATCATTATGCTTCGCGGCAGCCGGGCGCGGCGGCGCGGGCCTCAGGTAGCTGTCGTAGAAGAGCTTGCTGAAGAGGATGAAGTAGGCCAGATACATCATGAAGCCCAGCCGCGCATTCGTCGCGTTCGAGCCACAGCGCCGATTCGTGAAGCCACGATGTACAGTGTCGCGGCCTGCACGGTCATCCCGACCACCATCTGCGCAATCTGGAGGAGGGTGATGACTGGCGCGGTGGGGCGCACGTACTTGCGGTATCCGCAGGAGCAGATGAAGTAGTAGAAGTACATGATGGAGTGCATGGCGTAGTTCATGCCAGCGAACACGAGGCCACCCGAGATCTTCATGGTACGATGCCAGCAGTACAGCATGTGGTCATGTGGTGGAACCAGTGGAGGAAGCGGACGGGCTTCTTCTGAAAGACAAGGAGGGCGGTGTCGATCAGCTCAGGGATCTTGCTGAGGATGAAGAGGCATAAGAAGGCGCCGACGGGGCCATCGTAGAAGATATTGTTGTTCCAGTAGCAAAACGCGTTGTACACGCCGCCTTTCCACTGGATATCGCCACCGTTGGCGTAGTCGTGCACGGTGAACTCCGGCACAAAGATCGTGCGATACAGCTGCGGGAGGCAGTAATAGGCGCCGCAGATGGAGAAGACGGTCAGCAGAAGGTTCCACGCAATGTTCAGCTGGCGCAGATCGAAGGGCTCGCGGTTTTTCATGTACGCGTCAGGGATGTACAACACCATCACCATGTACAGGCCCACAATGAGAACTGGCACCTCGATGTGGTCGGCCATCCACTGGCAGACATTGTCGCCCCTGAAGGACTCGAGAAGCTGCACCATTTTCTTTGCTTGCCTGCTGAAAGAGATGTACGGGAGGGGTGGAGGATGGGAGGGGGGGGGGCGGGCGGGCAAAGTCTGCTACTGCTACCACCACGTGTGTGTGCGTGTGTGTTCGTGCTGGCGGAAAGAGTAAGAGAAACGGCTCTGGGAGAGTGTAGTGTTCGCAGTTGGCGCTGGCATGTCTGTGCCACAAGGAGAGAAGGATGGAGAGAGAGGGACGCATTAGTAGGATGCCTCGCTTTCATGCACGCGGCGCCCGTAGCAAAGAATGAGCTCATGCGCCTCAGCTGTGGTATCGGAGGTGAAAGGAGGTGGCCACGTAGCTATGGCTACCTCAGCGACAAGGGCCACGTCGCCCGGTCAACAGCGTCCTGCCGCCACTGCTACTGCAGATGCGGTAGACACCCTCTTCCGCGGAGATAAGACTCGACCGACAACGCAGCTCCCCACGAGAGCGCCGTCTCTTCGTCACCCGTCCCGATCGCCCCCCACCCCCCACCCCCCACCCCTCGCGCTTCGTTTCTATCGTTTTAAGCACTCGTCATGTTCATCAAAGAGAAACGACCCCCTCCGTCGTCATCACCCGCACACACACACGCAAACATGGAGATCGACCTCGCAGCCAACGCCGCGCCCTCCACGCAGCGGGATCAGAAAACGGCACCGCCAAAGGAGACGGAGAAAGACGGAAAAACAGCGGTCGACCGCGGCGAATGAGGCCTTCGAAAGGCGAACACACACACACACACAGAGAGAGAGAGAGACAGCGGAGAAGGGAGAGGGGGTGGCGGTGTCTGCAGCGATGCGCACCTCGACACACCGACAGGAGAACGGCCTTTTCAACGTGTCCGTTCTCGGCCGTGCAACCAGGTCGACACGCCACTCTACCCTCTCCCCCCGGCCCGTCACAGGCCCCATCGCGTGGTGCGAGGCAGCGGTGGACACGCCTTACAGCAAAATGCCGACCCGGTCATCGGAGCACGGCCCCTGCCTCCAGCGCTACCCGCCCGCCTCGCACGTCGCCTCATAGCTGCTCCCCCATCATGCCGGGCGCCACGTGCTGCATCCCCCTCTCGGCGCGGCACAGGCTCCCGGCACCAGTAGGCAGCTATGGCCGCGTGACGTACGTTGGAGTCACGCCGACGCTTCACCCATCATACGAGCCGTGCAAACGTGTTCACGGTTGCATGCCGCTCCAACGCAGCGCCATCCCACGGCCTCACCGCCAACCGCTGTGGCGCTGCATCGCACTGAGCCCACACCCTGACGTCGCAGGTGCTCGACACTGTCACCACCAGAAGTGGTGCGGTGGCTGGCACGGCGAAGGGGCTGCTCGGCTTCCGCCCCACAACGAGCGGGTGGTGATGGAAGTGGGGAGGGGTCACCGGACCATGAGATGCCACGCTGGGGTGTCCCCAGGTCGTGCGGGCACGTGCACGGACACAAAAAAGAGAAAGCAGAGAAAGAGAAGTGAATTTTGGGTGATGCCGGCATCAAAGTCCTTATCGTGAAGGAGGTTTGACAGCGGGTGGAAGGGAAAAGGCAAGAGGAAAAAAAAATAAGAAAAGCATAACTTCGATTCGCCTCGTCCCTCGTCTTCGCCATGATCTCTGCCGCCTTCGCGGCGAGTTGGCCCCTCTCTCGGCCGTCGCTCCCCTCACACGTCACTCGTTTCCTCATTGCCCGCTGGCCACGGATACCCGCTGCCACCGCAGACGCAGCTGAGCCTTTTTTGTCGCCCTCCAAACCCCACGGCTCCCACGTCATCACACCCTTCCCCGCGTGACATCCGGGATGAACAAGTGCGACTTGCATACACGCGTTCCGCCTGTTCATTCCATAAAAAGCGAATCCAAACCACCGCCGCGAGGGAGTGCGGGTAAGGTGTGCACACAAGGGATGGGGGCGGGCGGAGGCCAGTTGGTGGAGGGGAGCCTCGCGTGCCGCCTCTGAGTTATCCGCACAAGTGCGGAGCGGAGGGCCGAGGTGAGCACCGCGCATGACGCAATTTACCGAGACGAGCGAGAGGGGTTGCGTGGAAGGCGAGGAGGCCCCGGCTTGTACTTCTATTGGGCCTTCTTCACTGCTGCCGGCTCGCTGTTCGGGACAGCGGTGGCATCATTATGCTTCGCGGCAGCCGGGCGCGGCGGCGCGGGCCTCAGGTAGCTGTCGTAGAATAGCTTGCTGAAGAGGATGAAGTAGGACAGATACATCATGAAGCCCAGCCGCGCATTCGTCGCGTTCGAGTGACAGTGCCGATTCGTGAGGTAGAGGATGTGCAGCGTGTAGACCTCGGTGAACATCCCGACCACCATCTGCGCAATCTGGAGGAGGGTGATCAAGGATGCGAAAGGGCGCACGTACTTGCGGTATCCGCAGGAGCAGATGAAGTAGTAGAAGTACATGATGGAGTGCACGCCGTAGTTCATGCCAGCGAACACGAGGCCACCGGTGATGCTGTACATGTACGCATGCCAGCAGTACAGCATGACGGTGATGTGGTGATACCAGTGGAGGAAGATGACGGGCTTCTTCTGAAAGACAAGGAAGGCGGTGTCGAGCATCTCAGGGATCTTGCTGAGGATGAAGAGGCATACGAAGGCGCCGACGGGGCCATCGTAGAAGATATTGTTGTTCCAGTAGCAAAACGCGTTGTACACGCCGCCTTTCCACTGGATATCGCCACCGTTGGTGTAGTCGTGCACGGTGAACTCCGGCACAAAGATCGTGCGATACAGCTGCGGGAGGCAGTAATAGGCGCCGCAGATGGAGAAGACGGTCAGCAGAAGGTTCCACGCCATGTTCAGCTGGCGCAGATCGAAGGGCTCGCGGTTTTTCATGTACGCGTCAGGGATGTACAACACCATCACCATGTACAGGCCCACAATGAGAACTGGCACCTCGATGTGGCCGGCCATCCACTGGCAGACATTGTCGCCCCTGAAGGACTCGAGAAGCTGCACCATTTTCTTTGCTTGCCTGCTGAAAGAGATGTACGGGAGGGGTGGAGGATGGGAGGGGGGGGGGCGGGCGGGCAAAGTCTGCTACTGCTACCACCACGTGTGTGTGCGTGTGTGTTCGTGCTGGCGGAAAGAGTAAGAGAAACGGCTCTGGGAGAGTGTAGTGTTCGCAGTTGGCGCTGGCATGTCTGTGCCACAAGGAGAGAAGGATGGAGAGAGAGGGACGCATTAGTAGGATGCCTCGCTTTCATGCACGCGGCGCCCGTAGCAAAGAATGAGCTCATGCGCCTCAGCTGTGGTATCGGAGGTGAAAGGAGGTGGCCACGTAGCTATGGCTACCTCAGCGACAAGGGCCACGTCGCCCGGTCAACAGCGTCCTGCCGCCACTGCTACTGCAGATGCGGTAGACACCCTCTTCCGCGGAGATAAGACTCGACCGACAACGCAGCTCCCCACGAGAGCGCCGTCTCTTCGTCACCCGTCCCGATCGCCCCCCACCCCCCACCCCCCACCCCTCGCGCTTCGTTTCTATCGTTTTAAGCACTCGTCATGTTCATCAAAGAGAAACGACCCCCTCCGTCGTCATCACCCGCACACACACACGCAAACATGGAGATCGACCTCGCAGCCAACGCCGCGCCCTCCACGCAGCGGGATCAGAAAACGGCACCGCCAAAGGAGACGGAGAAAGACGGAAAAACAGCGGTCGACCGCGGCGAATGAGGCCTTCGAAAGGCGAACACACACACACACACAGAGAGAGAGAGAGACAGCGGAGAAGGGAGAGGGGGTGGCGGTGTCTGCAGCGATGCGCACCTCGACACACCGACAGGAGAACGGCCTTTTCAACGTGTCCGTTCTCGGCCGTGCAACCAGGTCGACACGCCACTCTACCCTCTCCCCCCGGCCCGTCACAGGCCCCATCGCGTGGTGCGAGGCAGCGGTGGACACGCCTTACAGCAAAATGCCGACCCGGTCATCGGAGCACGGCCCCTGCCTCCAGCGCTACCCGCCCGCCTCGCACGTCGCCTCATAGCTGCTCCCCCATCATGCCGGGCGCCACGTGCTGCATCCCCCTCTCGGCGCGGCACAGGCTCCCGGCACCAGTAGGCAGCTATGGCCGCGTGACGTACGTTGGAGTCACGCCGACGCTTCACCCATCATACGAGCCGTGCAAGCGTGTTCACGGTTGCATGCCGCTCCAACGCAGCGCCATCCCACGGCCTCACCGCCAACCGCAGTGGCGCTGCATCGCACTGAGCCCACACCCTGACGTCGCAGGTGCTCGACACTGTCACCACCAGAAGTGGTGCGGTGGCTGGCACGGCGAAGGGGCTGCTCGGCTTCCGCCCCACAACGAGCGGGTGGCGATGGAAGTGGGGAGGGGTCACCGGACCATGAGATGCCACGCTGGGGTGTCCCCAGGTCGTCCGGGCACGTGCACGGACACAAAAAAGAGAAAACAGAGAAAGAGAAGTGAATTTTGAGTGATGCCGGCATCAAAGTCCTTATCGTGAAGGAGGCGTGACAGCGGGTGGAAGGGAAAAGACAAGAGGAAAACAAAAATAAGAAACGCATAACTTTGATTCGCCTCGTCCCTCGCCTTCGCCCTGATCTCTGCCGCCTTCGCGGCGAGTTGGCCCCTCTCTCGGCCGTCGCTCCCCTCACACGTCACTCGTTTCCTCATTGCCCGCTGGCCACGGATACCCGCTGCCACCGCAGACGCAGCTGAGCCTTTTTTGTCGCCCTCCAAACCCCACGGCTCCCACGTCATCACACCCTTCCCCGCGTGACATCCGGGATGAACAAGTGCGACTTGCATACACGCGTTCCGCCTGTTCATTCCATAAAAAGCGAATCCAAACCACCGCCGCGAGGGAGTGCGGGTAAGGTGTGCACACAAGGGATGGGGGCGGGCGGAGGCCAGTTGGTGGAGGGGAGCCTCGCGTGCCGCCTCTGAGTTATCCGCACAAGTGCGGAGCGGAGGGCCGAGGTGAGCACCACGCATGACGCAATTTACCGAGACGAGCGAGAGGGGTTGCGTGGAAGGCGAGGAGGCCCCGGCTTGTACTTCTATTGGGCCTTCTTCACTGCTGCCGGCTCGCCGTTCGGGACAGCGGTGGCATCATTATGCTTCGCGGCAGCCGGGCGCGGCGGCGCGGGCCTCAGGTAGCTGTCGTAGAATAGCTTGCTGAAGAGGATGAAGTAGGACAGATACATCATGAAGCCCAGCCGCGCATTCGTCGCGTTCGAGTCACAGCGCCGATTCGTGAGGTAGAGGATGTGCAGCGTGTAGACCTCGGTGAACATCCCGACCACCATCTGCGCAATCTGGAGGAGGGTGATCAAGGATGCGAAAGGGCGCACGTACTTGCGGTATCCGCAGGAGCAGATGAAGTAGTAGAAGTACATGATGGAGTGCACGCCGTAGTTCATGCCAGCGAACACGAGGCCACCGGTGATGCTGTACATGTACGCATGCCAGCAGTACAGCATGACGGTGATGTGGTGATACCAGTGGAGGAAGATGACGGGCTTCTTCTGAAAGACAAGGAAGGCGGTGTCGAGCATCTCAGGGATCTTGCTGAGGATGAAGAGGCATACGAAGGCGCCGACGGGGCCATCGTAGAAGATATTGCTGTTCCAGTAGCAAAACGCGTTGTACACGCCGCCTTTCCACTGGATATCGCCACCGTTGGTGTAGTCGTGCACGGTGAACTCCGGCACAAAGATCGTGCGATACAGCTGCGGGAGGCAGTAATAGGCGCCGCAGATGGAGAAGACGGTCAGCAGAAGGTTCCACGCCATGTTCAGCTGGCGCAGATCGAAGGGCTCGCGGTTTTTCATGTACGCGTCAGGGATGTACAACACCATCACCATGTACAGGCCCACAATGAGAACTGGCACCTCGATGTGGCCGGCCATCCACTGGCAGACATTGTCGCCCCTGAAGGACTCGAGAAGCTGCACCATTTTCTTTGCTTGCCTGCTGAAAGAGATGTACGGGAGGGGTGGAGGATGGGAGGGGGGGGGGCGGGCGGGCAAAGTCTGCTACTGCTACCACCACGTGTGTGTGCGTGTGTGTTCGTGCTGGCGGAAAGAGTAAGAGAAACGGCTCTGGGAGAGTGTAGTGTTCGCAGTTGGCGCTGGCATGTCTGTGCCACAAGGAGAGAAGGATGGAGAGAGAGGGACGCATTAGTAGGATGCCTCGCTTTCATGCACGCGGCGCCCGTAGCAAAGAATGAGCTCATGCGCCTCAGCTGTGGTATCGGAGGTGAAAGGAGGTGGCCACGTAGCTATGGCTACCTCAGCGACAAGGGCCACGTCGCCCGGTCAACAGCGTCCTGCCGCCACTGCTACTGCAGATGCGGTAGACACCCTCTTCCGCGGAGATAAGACTCGACCGACAACGCAGCTCCCCACGAGAGCGCCGTCTCTTCGTCACCCGTCCCGATCGCCCCCCACCCCCCACCCCCCACCCCTCGCGCTTCGTTTCTATCGTTTTAAGCACTCGTCATGTTCATCAAAGAGAAACGACCCCCTCCGTCGTCATCACCCGCACACACACACGCAAACATGGAGATCGACCTCGCAGCCAACGCCGCGCCCTCCACGCAGCGGGATCAGAAAACGGCACCGCCAAAGGAGACGGAGAAAGACGGAAAAACAGCGGTCGACCGCGGCGAATGAGGCCTTCGAAAGGCGAACACACACACAGAGAGAGAGAGACAGCGGAGAAGGGAGAGGGGGTGGCGGTGTCTGCAGCGATGCGCACCTCGACACACCGACAGGAGAACGGCCTTTTCAACGTGTCCGTTCTCGGCCGTGCAACCAGGTCGACACGCCACTCTACCCTCTCCCCCCGGCCCGTCACAGGCCCCATCGCGTGGTGCGAGGCAGCGGTGGACACGCCTTACAGCAAAATGCCGACCCGGTCATCGGAGCACGGCCCCTGCCTCCAGCGCTACCCGCCCGCCTCGCACGTCGCCTCATAGCTGCTCCCCCATCATGCCGGGCGCCACGTGCTGCATCCCCCTCTCGGCGCGGCACAGGCTCCCGGCACCAGTAGGCAGCTATGGCCGCGTGACGTACGTTGGAGTCACGCCGACGCTTCACCCATCATACGAGCCGTGCAAGCGTGTTCACGGTTGCATGCCGCTCCAACGCAGCGCCATCCCACGGCCTCACCGCCAACCGCTGTGGCGCTGCATCGCACTGAGCCCACACCCTGACGTCGCAGGTGCTCGACACTGTCACCAGCAGAAGTGGCTGCTCGGCTCAGTGGAAAGGAGACAGAAGGAGAAGATCTTGAAACGTAGATTTTTTTTCGCGTGTGTGCGTGTGCACGTGTGTGTTGCGGATGCGCGCGGATGAGGAGGACTTGCGCCAACGTGTTTGTGCGACGAAGCGGAGTGAGTTGCATGTGTGCACCTTACCGCCCTGCTGGAACGGATCCGCACACGCGTCGGCGTAGGCGCGCTTACCGGATTTCACGATCTGGAGAGCCTGTGGCGACTTTACAGTTACTGTCATCGTGCTTCCCGACCTCTGTGTATTAGTGACGCCTCTTCACCTGATATACATCGGGCACCTGCTTGGCCAGCATCCAGGGCGCAGCAGTAGAGTCCAGGGTGTCGTCAGAGGCCCCCTCAACGGTGGCCACAGCTTGCCCAGTACACAAGAGGCGCCTGTGCTTGTGGCCAGTCCCCGCGGAGGCCTCCGTGCTGCCATGTTTCTTGCCTCTCCTCAGGTATCTATCGTAGAAGAGCTTGGTGAAGAGGCCAAAGTAGGACATGTACATCATCAGCCCGACGCGTGCGTTCGTCGCGTTCGACTGACATCCCTTTCCACATACATACATGTGATACAGCGTGTAGACCTCGGTGAACATCCCGACCACCATCTGCGCAATCTGGAGGAGGGTGATCAAGGATGCGAAAGGGCGCACGTACTTGCGGTATCCGCAGGAGCAGATGAAGTAGTAGAAGTACATGATGGAGTGCATGGCGTAGTTCATGCCAGCGAACACGAGGCCACCGGTGATGCTGTACATGTACGCATGCCAGCAGTACAGCATTGTGGTGATGTGGTGATACCAGTGGAGGAAGCGGAGGCGCTTCTTCTGAAAGACAAGGAAGGCGGTGTCGATCAGCTCAGGGATCTTGCTGAGGATGAAGAGGCATACGAAGGCGCCGACGGGCCCATCGCAGAACAGATGGGCGTTCCACCCGCACACACCCTTGTAGAAGCTGCCGTGCAGGGTGACCGTTCCACCTCGTGAGAAGTTTCTCACAGTGAACTCAGAGATGAACAGCGACTTGAACACGTCTGGGAGGCAGTAATAGGCGCCGCAGCAGGAGAAGAGCGACAGACCCAAATTCCAAAGGAGGTTCAGAGCGCGAAGGTTGTACGCCGGGCGGTGCTTCATGAAGGTGCGCGGCACGTACAGCACCATCACAATGTAGAGCACGATGACGACGGAGGGAATCTCCAGGTTTGCGCGCATCCACGCGCACACGGCATCGCCGCGGAAGTCGTCAAGGTAATGGAATGGGTTGAGCATCTCGCACGTCAAGGGCCACAGAGGACGGCGGGTGAGGCGAGGGAGGAGGGGAAAGGGGGAGGGGGGAAAAGAAAAAAAGAGTCACAAGCGATTCGCGAAGGAAAGAGAGAGAAACCACACAAGCACGGGCACGATCGGAGCTGCCTTGCTTGTTGCTTTAGCTTATCTTCTGCTCGAAGCACAGCGCGACGGCTAAATTGAAGTATGCGAGAAAGCGTCACAGGGAGTAGAGCGATAACGACAGAGAGACAGGAGGGGCAATGTGGGGAGGGATGGATGGTGGATCGGTGGCACTGGTTGGGGTGAGTAGCCGATACGAAGGCGCGCACTCAATCAAGACAAGCTAACAATGGAGTAGAGACACGCTGGCGAAGAAAAAGAAGAAAAACCAAAAACGCCCACGCGCACACACCACTAGACGACGAGGAAGAGCACACACCCAATCAAACAAAAATGAATAAATATAAAAGGAAAATTCTCAACGCAGATATAAGACGAAAAGCGCCGTGAGTAAAGCAGGGAGGAGGGAGAAGGGGGTGGAGGAAGGTGCTTGTGTGTGTGTGTGTGATGCGTTTTCTTTTTTCGGTCTGCCAGTGTGAAGAACGTGGTTAGATGGGCGGTTGACGATGCCGAGAGGAGAGCCGCGTGGGCGCAGTCGACTGCTGAAACCCAAAAACAACAAAACAAACAACAAAAAATATCATGTAGCGATAAACATATCAAAAAAGCACGCGAGGAGAACACCAGCGGAGGAGACGGGATGGAGAGTGGGTGGTGGTGACGGCAGCGGCGGCGAGCACACTTGTTATTTTCACTGGAGCGAAGAAAGCACACACACACACACACACACTCACAAGATAAACAAGATGCAACGGCTGTGATATACGTAGAGAGAGCTCGTTTTGTGTGTGTGTGTGTGTGTGTTTGAAAGATGTGCGCGTGCGCGTGTGTCTGCGAACGTGCGGGAAGACAACACTGTTATAACAACAACAAAAAAGAGAAGCTTACGAGAGGTCAAGAGACCCCTGCCTGCCTGCCTTCCCCCAACAACAACAAAATATACACACACACAGTAAAACGAGCCCCCACCACCACCACCACCACCAACACCCACGAGGTAAAAAAAAGAGGTGGGAGGAGGCGGGTCGTACAAACGCAGCGAAAAAGAGGGACCCCCACGCACGCGGGAAAGGGGGGGTGGTGGTGGTGGCTGTGTGTGTGTGCGTGTGGGGGAGGGGGGAGGGGGCGTCTCAGATGCGGAGAGCGACCCCTTCCCACCCGAAGTGAAACGTAAAAAGAAGAAGCGAAAGGAAGGATAAACAAACCACCAAGCCACCACAAACGCAGAAAAAAAGGACTGAAGGGAAGGACGAGGGATCTTGCGGGTGACTAGGTATGACCGGACTGGAGTGGAGGGGGAGAGAGGGAAAACGAAAAAGAAATATGCGTATGTAGTACATATATATATATGTATATAAGCAACAAGGCGTATTTCCACGGGCACTCAGAGCCCCACCTCCACACCAACAAGATGGCAACACACAAACACAGCGCAACACTACCGACTGGACGAAGAAAGGCACACCGTAATGAAAGTACACGAACAATCAAAAAAAAATAATAATAATAAAAAGAAACGCGCTCAGTAATGTTCCATGGGAGGCAGAGGGATGGAGAGAGGACAGAAACAGAGTACAGAAAGCGCAGAGGAACGAGAAGAAGAATCTCCAAGAAGACGAAATAAAAAATGCACCGATAAAAAGAAGGCAGAAGGCCCTTCCTCACACACACACGCATACATACACGGAGATTGGCAAAGACGCGGTTTTCTTCTCGCGACAAAGGCGGACACCCATGCACCTCTGCACTTGGACGAGGAAGTCAGGGTGCCTTCGATGACTTCGCCGCACGGAGAGGGTCAGTGGTGGGGTGGGGTGGGCACAGCTCGAACTCAACAAGCGCAAACGCAACGAAAACCTTGACGGAGGGAGGGAGGGAGTGTGTGTGTTGGGGGTGTGTGTGATCACAGTAAAGGCGTGTACACACACACACAAGTATAAAGGTGAGCTCACACGAACGTGACGGCAAACAAGAGGAGGAACATAGCACTAACGGCAGCGTGGGGGGTGGGGTGGTTGGGGAAACACACAACGCAACGTCGAAGAATCAAAATGCGTCGAGACAGTTGAGGGCAGTGCCAAACGTATTCGGTGGAAGCTTCGGCCGCTTCCACTGGTTATTTTTTGCTGCGTGTATTCGTGCGCCTTGAAGCCACAAATACGCACTGTTATGAATGTGGTTGCCTTATGTGCCTTATAGAAGAGGAGGAGCGAGGGGAGTTGGTTGAGGATACGGAGAGGAGCAAGAGAAAGCTCGCCAGGTACTTTGCGCGAAGCTTCCGAGGCGCAGAGAGAGAGAGAGAGGGGGGCCGAAAGAGAGGGATACGGAGACGGCTACTATTTTGATGAAGATAAACACCGCGAACTGGTGGTGGTGTCGCCGCTGTGTTCGTGCCTGTACGTGTTGGTTGTGATTATTCGGTGTCAGTGAAGCGGTTTGGGAGATGGACAGATAGAGAGGGAGAGAGAAGCCGAGAAAGCGATGATGTGTAAGGAGAAGGCGTTGACGAAGACAAAAGTTGTCCTGCGTCACCGCTGTCCATGAGGAAACACACATACACGTATACATGTGCATACATATACATGTAGACGAGCTGGCATATTTTGTGCGCCTCCTGCGCTTTTCCTCGTATACATGTATTCTCCTTGTAAAAGTTGGGATCTGCGATGTGTCGACGGTGCTCATCTCGATTTGGGGTTTCCAACAAGAGATGCGCGCGTTGCTTCCTGGCATGTCGTTAAACAACACCGGCAAAGTAGAAGCTCACAGGCGGTTCTCTCACACCATCCGCTCATAGAAAGAAAAAACGATAAAAAAACCGAACGCCTTCTTCCGTGCGCACAGAGATGCGCGCCGATCTACGCAAGTGCGGATGTTGTGTCCTCGTGAGTACGGGGCGCGAGGCAGAGAGAGGGGAGAGGGTAGGGGGGCCAAAGGGCTAGGGATAAGGAGAGTGCAGAGAGGCTTGGGTGGAGGGAGGGTTGTCATACCCACAAACGGCCCCACACTGCACCCCATGCACCTCCTTTGCTCCACTTCAGCCCAAGACACACACACACACACACACACGCACACACAGGCAGCAGCACCACCACCACCACCACCACCACCCCATTTTACGCGCTCTTTGACTTTCTCACCAGACCAAGACATGAATATATATGTATATGTGCGAAAAAAAAGAAGGAACGGGCGACACTCAGCGGTCCCATGGGTGGGAGGGAGAGAGGGAGAGAGAGCAGACACACAGAAACTCAAGTAGAGGGACAAGAAAAGGAGAAGTGGGAGAGGGCGAAGAAAAATAATAAAAAAGAGCACAGACACGCACGTTTCCTTGCGCTTTCCGTCATCTGGAGCATTCTTCGGTCTTTTCATCGCGCGTAGGACAGTAGCGAGAGAAAAAAGGGGGTCATTATCTTATTCTGTTACGTGGCGTCTCCCCGCATGCGCTGTTGCCCTCTCCCACTCCCTTCGCTTGCCTTTTCTCCTTTGCGATCTCACCAAAATTGAAAACGCGAGAGCAACTGGAGAGAGGAAAGAAAGGAAACGAGCACCTCCAAACAAACAACAACAGGCCTACAAGCCACAGCAGAAATGATCACCTCCGAGCAAACAAACAACAAACAAACACACACGCACACATGTACACATGGACATCAACACACACGCACACATACACGCACATATACATATATACATATACATGCATACATACATGCATATATACATACATACATGCATACATACATATACATATATACATACATATATACATACACATACATATATATATATATACATACATGCATATACATATATACATATACACATATATAGGGGTAAACAACAAAATCACAGCCTGTGCACATACGCTCGAAAGCAAGACGGAGGAAGCGAAACAATAACAATGATGTGGGAGGGGCACAGGACACGAGAAAAGAGGAGAAACCGTCGAAACACCGCAGGAGACATGTACCGTTGGGCTTCCTTGCGCTTTTGTTTTGGTTTCGTTGCCATGTGCACACTACGCACAAGCAAGCACGCATGCGAGCTGCCGCTGCTTCGGCCGCTTCCGTGAGCCGCACACTGGCAGGTGTGCTCTTGTGCCGACTCTCTCCTCGGTCTCAGCTTGTTGCTCCCCTCCCTATTAGCCCACCTTCGCATCGCGCCGCCTCTCGCGACCGTCGCGCTTCTTCAGCACGTAGTTGTCCCGGAAAAGCTTCACGAAGAGGATAATGTAAGAGAGGTACATGACCGTGCCGAAAGCCAGCGACGACGCGCTCGTGTCGCAGCCTCCGGGGTGCGTCACGTACAGCCGCGTCGTGTACAGGATGAGCGCCATGCCAGCGAACATCTGCGCAATCTGCAGAAGAGTCACCATCGACGCGAAGGGGCGCACCAGCTTACGCTGCCCGCATGCGCACATGAAGTAGTAGAAGTACATGATGGAGTGCACCAACATGTTCATCACCGCGAAACCCAGTCCGTTGCTGATGCCGGAGACATGCGCGTGCCAGCAGAAGAGCATGACGGAGGCGTGGTGGTACCAGTGAATGAAGGGGACCGGCTTGTGCCTGAGCAGCAGGAACACGGTGTCCATCAGCTCGACGATCTTGCTCAGGTTGAAGATGAGGACCCAGAAGGCGGTGGCGCCGTCCTCGAAGATGTTGCGGTTCCAGTAGCACAGAGAGGTGAACAGACCCCCACGGACGTGGGGGTGCTGGTCCCACTCGCCCGTTGTGCGGTCCTTCTTCGGTGCGAGTCCCGGCAGTTCGCGGTTCGTCATGGTCAAGACGCGAAACAGGAACGGCGCACAGTAGCAGAAGCCGATCGTGGAAGCGATGCTGAAGAGCAAATTCCAAATTGCAACGATGGGGGCCAGCCCCGGCATCGGCTTGTCCCCGAGCAGGCGTGAGAGCACGCGCGGGCCGGCATGTACGAGCAAAAAATAGCCGGCAACGATCAGGAGCGGAATGTGGGGTGATGCGCACATCCACTGGTGTGCCTTGCCGCCCTTGAAGCTAGTGATGTAGTGGTGGGCCCACATGAAAAGATTTGGGAGAGAGGGTGACGACGCCGTCAGCGACGCGGCAGTCACGGTAATGCTCGGCGCAGCCGACTCCATTGGTTTCTTTTTTTTGTTTTGGAATGTTAGTTTCTCGTACGCGTGCGACTGCGCGTGACCAAGACTAGTTGAAGAGAGATGAGCCGTGAGCACAGCTAAAAGGATGCCAGAGTGCACAAGGGAGAAAGTCCACACCGACAGAAGGCAAGAGAGCGGTCGAGGAGGACACACATCGTACGCGCAGAGTCTGTCACAGGGTGACGCGGGTTTGGCGTGTGTGGTGGTGGTGGTGGTAGCTGCTGGAATGCTGCGATCCTGATGTCTTCTTCGATCCCATTTTTGCTTTCGTCGTCTTTCGTTGTGCTTCGATTGTTCACCGAAGATATGGTGTGATGAGCGCTGCGCCCTTCAATCGAAAGCCAACCACCTTTATTGTTGTTTTCCTTGCGCAGCCGCGGTGAAGGGGGGCGGGTGGGCGGTAGAGAGGCGGGTGACGGGGAGGCTCGGGGGTGGTGCTTGGCGCACCTCGAGCATTGTGCTTGCCCGCCCCACGCGCCACCACCATTCCGCCCCTCACGCACACGCCGCCAGGCTTCAGACACTTCGTGGCAAACTCGTGCGTCGTAGAAATCGCTCTTCCACATCAGCGCCACCCCAACCGAGGCCCATGAGGAGTAAGCATCAGAGTGGAAGGTGAGGGAAGGGAGGCTGCGCGAGCGACTTGTCCCCCTGGAGACGAGCCTCCCTCCCTGTGCGCCTTTCCGGTGCATTGGTGATGTGACGCTTTCCTTGGCGGGCTGCGGTTGCCTCGCGGCGTTTCCGTGTTTGCTCGTCGTAGCGGCGAGCTTGGAGAGAGCGCCGTATGAAGCGAGGCGCTATCGAAGACGGCGAGCAGGCGATTCAAAGAGAGCCGCGGAGGATGCGGGCGACTATAATACGCGCACGCACGAAGAACACGGCACACATCCGCTGAGAGCCACAACAACGCACACGGTCTCGCTCCTTCTTCCGTTGGTGTGCGTCGCTTAGACCTCGGGATAAGACAAAAACGAAAAGAGCAGGCACATCTACACAATGTCCCTGGAGGCGCAAAGCAGAAAAGAATACTCACACGACAGGCAGTGAGGTGCAGGCACCCGAGACCGAGAGAGATGAACACCCACAGTAACGACCACTACCACCGCTACATCAACGATGCCCACGCCACCATCATCTGCGCCGTATCAACCACGCAAACAACAGGCAAGGGCAATGCAGGGGGCAAAGGAGAAAGAGAGGTACACGAGCACACGAAAAGAAAAAACTGCACTGCCACATCCCCTGCATCATTCCCGATAATGGACACACTAACAACACTTGTGTGACACCCGCCATCTACATCATGAGAGCGTGAGAGCAAAGGCGGGGAGGGGGAGGGAAGAAGACGAGACCGCTCGCTCCTCGTTTTCTGTTGGCTTTCCTGCTTGTGTGTTCCGCACGACCTGGGGACACCCCAGCGTGGCATCTCATGGACCGGTGACCCCTCCCCACTTCCATCACCACCAACTCGTTGTGGGGCGGAAGCCGAGCAGCCCCTTCGCCGTGCCAGCCACCGCACCACTTCTGGTGGTGACAGTGTCGAGCACCTGCGACGTCAGGGTGTGGGCTCAGTGCGATGCAGCGCCACTGCGGTTGGCGGTGAGGCCGTGGGATGGCGCTGCGTTGGAGCGGCATGCAACCGTGAACACGCTTGCACGGCTCGTATGATGGGTGAAGCGTCGGCGTGACTCCAACGTACGTCACGCGGCCATAGCTGCCTACTGGTGCCGGGAGCCTGTGCCGCGCCGAGAGGGGGATGCAGCACGTGGCGCCCGGCATGATGGGGGAGCAGCTATGAGGCGACGTGCGAGGCGGGCGGGTAGCGCTGGAGGCAGGGGCCGTGCTCCGATGACTGGGTCGGCATTTTGCTGTAAGGCGTGTCCACCGCTGCCTCGCACCACGCGATGGGGCCTGTGACGGGCCGGGGGGAGAGGGTAGAGTGGCGTGTCGACCTGGTTGCACGGCCGAGAACGGACACGTTGAAAAGGCCGTTCTCCTGTCGGTGTGTCGAGGTGCGCGTCGCTCCTCACCCTTTTCTGCCTCTCATGCTGCTGTGCGTCTTCGTTAGTAACACGCAAACAACAGCAGCAGCCGCAGCAGCCGTTTTCAGAGAGGGTCTCGAATCGTTGAGCTCAAGGTCATACGTCCGCCTCTATCACCGGGGATGGGTGATAGTACTGGGGCAAAGAAAGGCCAAGAGAGCGCGGCACGCCGTTTCAGTCTGTCGGGCTTGACTTCATGGGTTGGCCCTGCTGCACGAGCGCATCTTTCCTAGCATGGGTTTGTGTGGATCATTGCGCTTGCATGCGTGTATAGGTGCGGCTCCACGACACGCATGCAAGGCCTGGCAATCGGCATAACACGCACAAAAAAAAAAACACACACTCGCACCCTCCCGCTCCGGTGCTCATGTCCTAAGGTAATAAGCAAGAGACCACGAAGGAGTGTCTACGCACACACACACACACACACACAGAGGCGGGCGCACAAGAAGAGAGAGCGAGAGGAAGGAAATAGGGGAAGGTTGAAGGCTCAAAGGCGCGCAAGAGAGAAGTATGCGCGTGTGTGCGAGACGGTCTGTATCCACGAGTTCGTCAGCACGAGGGAGTTCTGTAAGAGTGGCCGCTGTCGGGTACCACCAAACACCTGCGTGGACGCTCGCAAGATGGGCCGTTTGAGCACAGTCCTTCCACCACCCCACCCACGTCCACACAGACGCTGACAACGCTCCTCAGCAACCCGCCGCGAAGACACCGGAGACAACGTAAAGTCGCTTGAAAAAAAAACAAGAAAGTCACAAGAATCAATGCTACAACGGAGAGAATGGCAAGCGTTGTAGATTGAAAAATCGCCAGCGAGAACGTCGCGCACTGAGGGAGAGAGGGAGACGGTGAGGCGATAAAAGGAGTGTGATGGGCACTCCTGCCGCTGCCTGCTAGCCCGCATGCACTTTTCAGCATCCCGCCAACATTTAGGCAAACAAATTCCGCTGCGACGTCGCTAAGCGCGCGGGTCAAATTGATCCTTTTAGACAGGCCTTGTGGCCAGGACCACAAACACGTCCCACTCGCGGTGATGGGAGTAATGCCGGCGGGACACTGGTCGAGCAGAACGCCAGCATCTTCTGTGGGAGAGAGCCCACGCAGGCATCACGCTACTCGCGAGACGGGCGATGAGACATTCTCGCGCCGTCTCGAGTGTGTTTTATACTTATTGGCGGTGGTGGTAGTGGTGGTGGGAAGCCCCTCTTTCTGCGCAATCCGTGTCGACAGTGCCATCTATTCGAAACCGCCGGTGGCGCAGTGAGCTGTCGGCGTGCCGGCTTCCTCACAAAACTGGGAACTAGGATGCCGCATGACGACACTTTCACTCGAACGCGATGCTGAGAAAAACGCGGACTGCACTTTAAACGAGAAGAAACACCACACCGAAACGGTGATGAAGCCATGGCAAACGTACCCTACAGGATTAGAGACACCACGGGCGAAGACTTTATGGCGACACCCACACCCCCACATACATATATACATACATATACATGCATACACATACATACACATACGTGTGTGTGCGTGTGGGTGGGTGTGTCGCGCAAGCATCATGCAAGAATGCCGAAGCACAAATGTATTGTCTTCGTGCGAGGGAGAGAGGGGAGAGAGAACAATGCTAAACAACAACAAGGAAAAAAAAAGATAAAGAAAGATACAGGCGGGTCTTTCCGCATGCTCATCTCTGTCGAGCCCCGCGCGGCTGAAGAAACCCAATGAAAAACAACAACGCGAGATTGTGTGTGGAGCACCGCCGCGTCTTCTTTTCGCGTACTGTATAGGAACAGCGGCGGCGAATAAAGCAGGAACGGGAAAAGACGAAGAAGAGGCCCCACTACAGGCCGACCGACAGAAGAAGAACGAGGGGAAGGGCGGGTGTGGGGCGATTGTGTGTTAGGCGGGCGGCAGGTCTGTGCCACTTCTACTGGACAGCGACGGCTTGCAGAACGGTATAAACAACAAGGGGGGGGGGGAGAGGGGGTGGTCTTGGTGGTGGTGAAGGGATAGGGCTTTCAGTCCCACGCATGTGTGCGCATATGGCTCCGCGCGCACAATCCTGACTTGTCTTCGCCCATGCCTCGCCGTCCCTCCCCCCCTTCCCCCACATACGCACACGAACGGCACAGCAGCGGACGTGGGCGGCCCAAGCGAGAAGGCAGCAATACCGATAAAGAAGCAAACACAGACACACAGGCACGCGCGAGCGCGAGAAGGGAGTGAAAGGCGACGCGATAAGCGAGGGAGACGAGGCCGTGGTGCGGCGATTGCTGAAAGGGCGCTGGGAGGTTCACGGCTGAGCGCCCGACTCCGTGCCTTGGCATGCAAGCGCACGCATTCGAAACGATGCAAGAGCACATCCAACGACCAGCGGCGAGCAAATCGCTGAAGCCTTCTCGGGCGTGTTTCGCGTGCGCGCGGGTGTACTGAACGGCTGTTCGCTTCGAGGCCACACACAACACAGTCCTCCTTTGGTGCCTAATCAACGTGGCTGTTGAATGCGTGCATGCTCGTTGGTGTCTTGTGACCGGTTGACCAGCGCCCATCGCTCTCAGGCGCTGCTGTTGTGCTGACGCCCTCTCGCGTGAGCGAACCGCTTCGGCTTGCAGCCCTCTTTCTCTCTGCGTGTTGACGTGAATATCGTTAGTCTTGATGGTCACCGTAGTCCTGCCCTCGCCGCCACCGTTCATTTTTTTTTTTTGGTATTCCCTTTTTCCTTTCCCGTCGAGACTCTACTAATACACACACACACACACACACACACATTATGGTCACACGTAGGTCGCAGGAGAAGGAGCGCAAGCAAGAGGAGCCTTTCTGCAGTGGCTCTGCTGACTGCCTCAGCACGCGCACGCGCTCATACGAACAGCTCCCTCATTCGCAGTTCTCCCTTCCAGTCTACCAGCAGCCGATTGATGCGCCAGCAGCGCCCATAACACTCCATTCTCTGCCTTCCCCTTCCTTGTCTGTCTGCCGAAAAGGCCCACTACGAGTCACGGGCGTCCCCATCACGGCCTTCTGCCTTGCCTTGCCGCATAGCTCATGTGCCACGTCTGCACGATCGTCATCGACAGTCGCCTTTCCGCGTCTCGCCTCCACGTTCTGCTCGGCGTCTCCCCCGAACCCTTCCCCTCCCTACCACCGCTGCTACACATGTACAAGAAAGACACACACACGCACACACCCACAAAACTCGTTTTCCTGCCTATGTGTCTGTTCCCGTGTGTGCGCCCAGCTTGTCTGTGTGCCGTGCCGTGAAGAAGGTGCAGGCCAATGAGCCGCCACGCGAAGAACTTCTCCCCCATGGCCCAGGACACCTTCGTCCTCGCCGAGGCACGACAAGCCGAGCACCTTCGCAACTGCGCTACAACAAGACGACAACGACTGCGACCATACTCGTGCACGGAAATGCGACTGGACCGCTCGCGTTACCAGCAACCTCGCTTTCACGCTGAGCTCTTCTGCCATCGAGCAACAACAAAAAAAACAAAACATTTTCCGTCACTCGTACTTCTTGTAGTCGTTGTTCAACCTCACCGGTAGCGTCGACCGTGAGGCGGACTTCGGCTTCTTGATGTACCGGCTACGGAAGAATTTGCTGAAGAGGATGAAGTAGGAGACGTACATGATCAATGCCAGTTTTGCGTTCGACGAGCGGCAGTCGCAACCGCCGCCGAGCTGGTCCATGTAGAATACATACACGGCAATGATGCTGCCGACCACCATCTGCGCAATCTGCAGGAAGGTGATGAGCGGGGCGACAGGGCGCACCAGCTTGCTGTACCCGCAGGCCGCCACAAAGTAGTAGAAGTACATGATGGAGTGCACGCTGTAGTTCATGCAGACAAACCACAGCCCACTGCTGGTCGACGACATCCACGCATGCCAGCAGTACAGCATGACGGTGACGTGGTGATACCAGTGGAGGAAGATGACGGGCTTCTTCTGAAAGACAAGGAAGGCGGTGTCGAGCATCTCAGGGATCTTGCTGAACATGAAGGCCAGGCAAAGGAGTCCCGAGATGTTGCGGCGGTACATGTCATCCTTGAAGACGCAAATCGACGTATCCAGCGAGCCGCGCACGCTTACAGCATCGACACCCTCGCGGAACCCAGGTGGGATGGCGATGTTGCGGCGCATGGCCGGCGTCATGTTCGAAATATATCGCAGCGAGCTCGGCTCCAACCCGCTGATCGCGGGCGCCGTCACCAACTCGTACAGCCGCGGCACACAGTAGTAGGCGCCAACGAAGGAGAAGAGGGACAGAAGCAAGTTCCACACGATGTTCAGGGTGCGCAGGTTGTAGGCGGGGCGGTTCTTCATAAAGGTTCTGCTCACGACATGGACGAGGACTAGGTACAGTGCCGTGGCGACGATGGGAATGTCAATGTGGTCCTCCAGCCAGCGATCCATATACGGAAAGTCGACGGCGTCCGCCATGGCCTGCAAGTGTCGCGTGAGAATGTCCATTTTTTTGTATTGGTTATGCTTCACAAGCCCGGTCCACGTGCGCGCGCGCGTGCGTGTGTGTGTGTGTGGGGGGGGGTGGGGCGCCTGTGCGGAAACAGGGCGAGAGAGAAATATGGTTGACGCTTGCTAAACGAGAGGAAACAACAGAAGCACTAGCAAGGTTCTTTATACCAAGACACTGAGGACGTGCACGCTAGTGCGTGTGTGCGTGATGTGTGTGAGGGGTGGGGTGCAGTCACGAGGGAGTCACTGAATAGAAGGGAGGGGAAGGGGAAGGGGGCCTATTACAGAGATGTGATGAAGAGCACGAAAAGAAAACGTACAAGAAAGGGGGCAGGATGAACGCACAGAGGAGGGCCGCTCGGAAAGTCTGCTTCGCTGCCGTTTCAGGGGGTTTGAGCTGCTTCGAGAGCGTGTGCCCTTTCGTGTGTTTCCGTGCCTTTTTCGGAACCCTCACCGGCTTATCTGGGAGGGCTCTCGACACGTGGGGAAGGGAAGGGCGGTGCGTGTGTGTGTATGTGTGTGTGGGGGGGGGGGGAGGGGGTAGAGAGAGAGAGAGCGAGAGATCACAGCGAAGGCCGAAAAGGAAAAACTGGAAACACGCCAGAGGCGTACGATACACGAATCAAGTACGATACGCGCACACACACACACACACACACGAAAGCCTGACAATCACAAGATAGAGAACGAAGGAAAAAGAAGAAACGGCGCCGACTTTTCGAACGACACCACGCGCGTGCGAGGAAGACGATACAGTGTTTTTCGGAGGATGAGAGATGATGGGGAGGGAGAGAGAGAGCGGACCGACTACAGGTGCGCCGAAAGGCACGCGAAGCGAGGTAGGAAGAGTGGAAAAAGAGGACAAGGGTTCGACGACAAACCAAAAGAAAAAAAAGGACGAAGATTGGTATATGTAGGAGCACTCGTCTTACAACATAGGTGTGTGCGTGTGTGCCGGAGAACGAGACACGCCACGGCAGCGGCGATGCAGCGTCGTCGTGAAAAGAAGGAGACCCAGAAGGAGAGGCGAGTGCGAGCAGAATGGCGCGTGGAGGGGTGGGGGATGGGCAGGTTGAGACGAGGAAGGCGAAGCAGAAGCGTGGTGGCGCCTTCTTGTACATCTTGCAACGCGTATTCTCCCGCGAAAGCCATGGCCGCCGCTGAGTTCGGGGCGCGGCTTCGCCCGATTGCTTGCGCATGTGTGCCCGTGCGCACATATGATGTGTGGTTCAGCTCACATTCACGCGAAAAGAACACGTCGCGACAGCAGCAGCGCCGTTCACAGCCGAGCGAGTTCGTCTTCGACTTCTTTTCCTTTTCCTCAGAGCCCCAGGCAACATCCTCATCACTGAGAAGGAAAGCGTCATGCATGAGAGCAGCCATCTACAGAAAGCACAGGCATGCACCTACACGCACCACTTCCGGCGAATAAGCGAAAACGAAGAATACGAAGAGATGGCCACATGACGCATACATGTACTGACGTATACGCAAGGATGGTGTTCACGACACAAGCCTCAAGGTACGCATATATACATGTAAAGCGAAAAACGGGTACCTGTGACACGGTGGTACGCCCGAGAGGTGCCCGTACAGGCGGAGTCGAAATCCCTGGGGAGCGTGCCGAGGTCCACAGAGGCGTACACCGACAGACATCAAAGTAAAATGATCAGAAGTAACAACAAAGAACAGTGAAGAGCTTAATGAGCGGATGAGCACCTGCGTGTGTATGTGTTTTAATGTCGTGCAAGCAAGGGCACTGCGAGCGGTGGCCGTCGTCTAAAAGGCCTAACCACGCAGCCGTGAACACACGTCGGCATTTTCATTGAGTCATCATCGAAAAACCGACACCGACACCCACACACAAACACACAGAGGCCGAGGAGAGACGCGAATACCACCTCTTTATTCGTATCACAGAAGCGGCCGTCTTTCTGATGCCGGCCACCTCACCCCGCGGTATCACACGGTCCAGTGCCCTCCCCTCCTCCTCCCACTCGCTGTGGGGCAAGCCAGGTAGCCTGCAGCCTACCCCTCGGGCACGGCTGGCGGGGTCCCAGTGTCCGGCAGACAGGTCTGGGCTGGCGCTGTGCCGAAGGAGACGTGCGGTCATGGGCATGCTTCCCCCAGCGGCGTTTCTGCGTTCGTTGCGTTGCAGCGATGATGTGGAGCGTGATCCTGGACCGAGCCTGCGCTGCATGCGGTGGAATGGCAATGAGCTCAACGACGCCCCACAGCGCTGGTTGACCCGGTGCCTTGACGTAGCCGCAGTGCAACCGGGTTGAGGCGAACTATGGTTGTGCATACACAATATCTGCGGTCATGTTCACGGTAGCACGGACACGTTGAAAGGAAAAAAAAAACACATTTTCGTTGTGCCGTCTCTGCGCCTGTCTCTCTCTCTCTCTGTGTTCGCCTCTTGCGTATTGGTGTGCACCTTCGCTGTTGCAAGTTCAGTCGTTGCCGACGGCATGCGCAGTACAGCTGCATCACCGAAAAGATGATGGTGGTACGCCGTTCACATGTTGTTCTTGCTTTCTCCTTCTTTTCGTCCGACTGACTCAACATTCCGCGGAGAGGAGAAAGGGGTCTGAAGGTGCGCTACACACGTCCCATGCACGGGACTCGTGACGCGACACCAACGCACACGCACGCACACGCACGCGAGCGTGCATTCCTCCTGCACATCCACACACTGGCACGCGAACGTATACACGAAGAGAAACCAGAGAAGACCGGCGAGCACGCAAGAGGGTATATCAACGGAAACAGAAAGCCGGCAAGCAAAGCCGCCCTCGCGACTCCGCACGTGAGCTGCCTGTGGATGCAGTCGCTTGCTTGCGGGGCAGGAGGGGGGTTTCTACAGAGAGAAAACGAAAAATTAAGGTGAAGGATGCGAGCGCTGCTGTGGATGATACCCAGCACCCTCCCCTCCCCCAGGTTGCAGAGCCACTCAGGTAAGGCGTATTACCGCCACTGCCAGATGGCAGGGAAGGTGTGCGTGGTGAAGTGGGTGTGCGTGTGTGTGAGGGGGGAGAGAAACCGACTCAGCAAAGGGCTTGAAACGTGCAGAGATGACGCAACGGTGCCGTACAGGCGGAGAGGAGGGCGGGTACCGCAGACGCGACGCGGGGAGAAACACGCAAGCAACGAAGAAAACACAAGCTACGGCACTCAGATAAACATGAGCCACGCAAGCAACGACGCAGACGGAGAGGCGTATGGAAGCAGCACAAAAATAAACCACACCAGCGCCGACATATAGGAAGCGCCCATGACGTGGAAAGGGAGGGGGGTAAGTGAGGGAGAGAAGCGCGTGTCGAGGACAGCGACGGGTGCGCCGGGCAGAGGCACACGCAGAGCCACAAAAAAGGAGCTGAGCGAAGCAGGATGGCACATCATACACATGGAATCGACAGGATAGGTCACAAGCGTGAGCAGCGGAAGAAAAAGAAATATACGTTGCACCAACTATGGTTGGTGGCCGGAGAGCTCTGCCTTCATGCACATGTTTGTGTGTGTACGCTGGTGCACGTCGGCTAGGCTCGATGCCACAGCGAAACACTTGAAAGGCGAGCAGAAACGCACGGACATGAACGCTCAGCAACGAAGAAAGGAATAGGTCGTCAAGCGACAGCAACGCCAAGATAGAAACAGAGGAGGGGAAGCGATGTGCACATGAGCCCACTGCCAGCATGGGGGAGCAGCCGGAAGACGAAAAACAAAACCAACCGGCATGATCACGAAGAGGAACAGGCGCCATCGTATCCACACACGGATACTGACACCCACATCCACAAGCAGGTGCTCGGAGCTTTTAGGGCGTCGCGTAATACCAGAGAGAGAGAGGGACCGTTCACAGCTGAAGGAAAACAAAAACAGAGGATCCTAGCAGAAACCCCACATGTTCATTCAGGAAAGAAGAGCCCGCGCTTCGTTTCTACGGAGCGTGATGTGCTGGGATTGATCGAGCCGATCAACGCAGAGCACCACCTCTCACCTCAACAACAGCAACGGCAACGGCAGACTACATACATAAGTAATACTGACAAGAAAAAAAACGAATCTACCACAAGAAGAGAATCGGCGAAAGAAAAATCGCGAAACGAGCGCCAGACAGGCTGCTGTTTCGACTCGAGCCTTCAAAAAAAAAAATCACGCACGCACGCACGCACGCACACACGCACGCACACGCACGCACGCACGCACGCACGCACACGCACACGCACACACACATGAACACACACATGAACACACACACATGAACACACACACACACACGCACACACACACATGAACACGTATATCTATTCATGCATCTACGCATGCACCTACACGCACGAGAACAACAAAAAATCAACCGCCACAACACCACGGAACGATGCATGCACCAGTCAAGCTACCCTGCACGCAAGTCTCCGTGTGCTCATGTGTGCGGTTAGGCGTCTGTCCACGTGCATACGTGGGAGGCGCTGCGTCGTCCTTGCCCCGGTGATGAGCCGCGACAGAGAGGGATGGCCCTGAAAATTCCAAGAAGCCCTTCTGCGCTTGGCAGCAAGAGCAACAAAAACGAGACCTTGAGAATTCCATTAAGCGGCCAGTTAGAAACCACCGCCTCTCCGGACATGCAACGCATGCACACACAATACGCCGAGCCTCACCTGCAATAAAAAAAACGCGAGCCGGCTTCCTTCGTATCTGTCTACTCGGCCTCTTTCTTGACCGCCTCAGTTCGCTTGATCGCTTGAGCAGTGCGCGCGCGCCAGCACGAGGCTGTTCTCGTGCACGCGCTTGTCCAGGTACAGCTCCTTGAACAGCACCGCGAACAGCACGCAGTAGCTGCCGTACATCAGCATGCCCATGCGCATACAAGTCGGGTCGCTGTCACAGCCCCAGAACCGGTCAGACATGTCGAACGCGGGCACCTGCGACGCCAGCGCGCCAGCCGTCACGACGCTCTTCGCGCTGCAGCAGGCGTAGTAGGCGTTGCTGAGCACCACCTCGAAGAACTGGAAGAAGAGCGTGTTGCTGTGTCGGGGCCCAGCCAGTACTGGAAGTACGTGTACACGGTGATGTACATGCCAATGAACATCTGCAGCACCTGCAGCAGCGTGATCACCGGCGCGAAGGGGCGAACCGACTTGCGCAGCCCCATCATGACGAGGAAGTAGTAGAAGTACATGAAGGAGTGCACGAAGTAGTTCATGGCGCAGAAGACGATGCCACTCGGCATTGGCATGTACGACGACAGCCACACGTAGATGGCGGTGACGATGTGGTGGTACCAGTGCAGAAAGGAGACGGGCTTGCGCTGCAGCACCAGGAAGAGCGTGTCGAGCAGCTCGGGTGTCTTGAGGTAGCCGAACATCGCGACAGCGAACGTGGAGGGGCCGTCGTAGAAGAGCGCGGCATCGCGTTGCTGAATGTCAGCCGGCGTGCGTACCCACTTAAAGACGACACCGCGCTTCATGAGCCCCTGCTGGTGCGCATAAACAACGGCGGCGCGACGCGACACAAGGTTGTTATCACGACCGTCCGCGATGGGCAGCTCGCACATGGTGTTGTGTAAGGTGCGCGTGCGCAGCAGGTACGGAATTTGCATGGTGACCTGTATCGTGCCGTAGGTGGAGGCGACCGAGAGAAACAGGTTCCACGCAGCCACAAGGTAGCGGATAGGCAGCCGGATGCTGTGCCGCTCAATGTAGCCCGGCAGGTAGAAGACAACGAACAGAAAGGCGATCGTCGAGTACACTGGGTAGTCGGGGTAGCTATCGAGGAAGTCGCGGCCGTGCTCGGACTTGAAGTTGCGCGGGTAGTCGTTTACCCGATCCCAGAAGCCGCGAGCTGTCTCCATGGTGACGTGGGCGCCAGCGTGTGTCCGCTGACGCGCGGGAGCTCAACAGATGAGGGTGCAGGGGCTGCGTGCGCACAGATGGATGCAGCACTGTGCAAGGTTGTTTCAGTCAAGTGGTGTTCGAGACTCGACACGCACACGCGATGGCAAGTTGAGAGGAGTCGTGCACGGAGGATGTCGCACTGTCGGAGAAAAAGAGAGGTAGATGCTGAACGGCGCTGACACACCGAAAAGAAAAAACAAGCAAGCGAGGCGGGGGAGGGGTTTGGCGTGTGTGCCAGAGCGCATGCGCGAGCGACCACCACGACGACAAGGCTGGGAAACGTGAAAAAAAAAAAGATGCATCGACATCCACATGTGCGTAGGGAGAGAGGGAGAGATTTGAGAGCGTTGGGGGTTCTGCCACACCAACGCAAAACCAGCACCAGGCCGGCGCACACACCGTCGCTCATCTGAGCACAGATGCACCCGCAGAGGAACTTGAGGAAAGTCCCCGTTGAGCGGGATGGAGGCCCGTGACATGAGCTGATTCGCCCTTCTCCCCCTCTTCGTTCGCGCTGGTCGGGCGACTTCGCGCGTAGATGAAGGCGACCGGACGGCTTTTGCACCGCTGCTCTTTTCTCTAGGCGAGATGGTACATGAAGGATTGTCTTGACACACACCGACGACTGCTGAATCGTGTCGTCTTGCAGTCTGGCCGCTGCAAGAGACGCCTCGCCGATGCAGTGGCGCGCCGCTCCTTTTCGCTGACCGCGGTGAACCACTGCTTGTCCACTATCGTGCGTGCCCAGCAATCCGGGGAAGCAGGAAAAACAACAAAAAAAGAAGCCGCCACGACCACCACGATCAGCGACTGCATCACCAAGGGCATAGACACAGAGATGCAGGCGCGAGCGCTCGCACGCACGTGCGCACATGCACACCGAGAGGGGGCGGGCAAAAGAGGGCTAAACGTCAACATGACTGCATGGGGGAAACGTGAGAAGGGGGAGGGGATGAGAAGAGGGTTATGCACATGGATACCCCCAACCTCGCGCCTGAAATGAAAAAAAAAAAACGAAGCGCCACAACAACAACAAGAGCGGCGCGCTCACTAGAAAGATGAGAAATAAAAAATGAGTCAGCATAGAGGGCCGACAGGGCACGACGAAGAATAAAGGCCAGGCGTGTCGGCTGTGCGTCAGCGGCAACCTCCGTCAGCGTGCCTGCGTGCGACGGAGGATGAGGGGAGCGCGGACGTGGCGGGTCAAAGTGGAGAGGTGGACGAGGGAAGGAAAAAAAAAGACGCTCGCGTGCGCGGCAAACGTGCATGATGGGTCGACTAACCTTTGAAACCACTCGGATAGCAAGAGAGGGAGAGAATACAGGCGGCTTTGTGCAGCGCCACGAAATAGAGACGTCCAGCGTGTCTCTCGATCGTTTCATTTTTTGTGTGTGCTGGAGCCGCCTCACGGACACTCGGCGACCCAAGAGAAAAATAAACGAGAAAAGAAGAAGAAGGTTGGGTGGGGCGCGAGGTGGCGGGTAGAAGAGATAGAGATACACAGTGAGAGATGACGGATGAGAGGAGCGCTGCACAGATAACTAAACCCGCCCCCCAACCACCACCACCACACCTAAAGGACAGTGGACATGGAAGAAGAGGGGGCGGGGGAGGGGTGGAGAGAGAGGAAAAAAATGAGGCGAATCGCGTTGGTGTGTGTGTGCGTGAGGGCACTTCTTAGAGTCTTTTCCGCACTGCCGTATTTGCACACACTTTCATAAGTGCATCCGACATGCATGCGCCGGTACACACACCCGCATCTGCCGCACGCAGCAGCACCAACAAATAAAAGAGAAAAGACAAGCGTGAAGAATCACGACCCCGTGCACAGAGATCACCACGCCGGCGAGCCTTGACAGAACGTCGGAGGGACCGGGAGGGGAGGCGTGGAGGTGAGAGAACAGAAAAAAGAAAAATACGCAACAGCCAACACACAAGGAGCAAGACACAAAAACAAACAAAAAAAAAGGACTAGAGCTACATGAAAGGATGACGTCGGCGCTGACGAGGTGGCGAAGGGGAGGGAGGTGGTTGGGGAGGTGCAGATGAACAAGGCGGAAGGGCAACGCGCAGGAGCTGCCGCAACAACGCAGCCACAAGAAAGAGAGTAGAGCCAAGGCACGAGACGCAATTTCTTCGCACAGCTGCCATCCACACAGGAACATACACATACAAACACACACACACACGGTGCCCTCGCTGCTGCTCACATGAAAAAATGCGTTCCACACAAGCCGAACGTTCCTGCAGCTTGGCGCTGGGCTTTGCGCTCACGGTGTCGCTAAGCCGCCACCCTCGCCTGCTGCTCCTTGCGCGCCAGCACGAGGCTGTTCTCGTGCACGCGCTTGTCCAGGTACAGCTCCTTGAACAGCACCGCGAACAGCACGCAGTAGCTGCCGTACATCAGCATGCCCATGCGCATACAAGTCGGGTCGCTGTCACAGCCCCAGAACCGGTCAGACATGTCGAACGCGGGCACCTGCGACGCCAGCGCGCCAGCCGTCACGACGCTCTTCGCGCTGCAGCAGGCGTAGTAGGCGTTGCTGAGCACCACCTCGAAGAACTGGAAGAAGAGCGTGTTGCTGTGTTCGGGGCCCAGCCAGTACTGGAAGTACGTGTACACGGTGATGTACATGCCAATGAACATCTGCAGCACCTGCAGCAGCGTGATCACCGGCGCGAAGGGGCGAACCGACTTGCGCAGCCCCATCATGACGAGGAAGTAGTAGAAGTACATGAAGGAGTGCACGAAGTAGTTCATGGCGCAGAAGACGATGCCACTCGGCATTGGCATGTACGACGACAGCCACACGTAGATGGCGGTGACGATGTGGTGGTACCAGTGCAGAAAGGAGACGGGCTTGCGCTGCAGCACCAGGAAGAGCGTGTCGAGCAGCTCGGGTGTCTTGAGGTACATGAACATGGCCACACTAAAGCCAGCGGTGCCGTCGTAGAGTGACGTTATCTCTTTCGCCACCTCCGGCGGTGAGCGCACCCACTTCACCGGCAGATGACGCTGCTCGATGAGCGTCTGCTGGTGTGCGTGCACGCGGATGGCGCGCAGCGTGATGATGTCGTTGGCGCCACTGGTGGCGAGCAGCTCGCACACGGAGTTGTGGAACGTGCGCACGGAGAAAACATCTCGGATGTGCCCATAAATGCAGAAAACACCGTAGGTGGAGACGACCGAGAGAAACAGGTTCCAGGAGGCGACGATGTACTTGATGGGGAGGCTGATCTGCCGGCGAGCTAGGAGGTCTGGCAAATAGAACACCGCCAGCAGGTAGAGTACCGTCGCATACGCCGGGTAGTCGGGGTAGCGATCGAGGAAGTCGCGGCCATTCTCCGCGCTGAACCGGCGAGGGCGGTAGTTGATCCAGTCCCACGCAGCCCGCAGCGTCTCCATCGTTCGAGAAGCGAGCACACGCCAACGGGTAGGATGGAATTGAGGGGACAGCGAGGGGCGACAGCGGTGCTCCAGGCCCTCAGCTCCTCCTTCCCTACACAGGGGATGAAGGGCGCTCAAGGGCGTCGTGCTGGAGAGAGTCGCACAAGAAGGAGGGGCAGCGCTTCCAAGAAAGCAAACCCTCAGAAGGATACAGACAGCGAAGCGATAGATGGGCGGCAGACGAAGAAGACGAGAACGTGAAGCGAGTGTGCACGTGCTCCAGCGTGCGTGCTTGAGCAATGCTTGGCGGCTGTCGTGCACAGGGGGAAGGTGGGAGGGGGTGAAGAAGGCGCGGGGATGATTGTGAGGCCAGGCGGTACACATGAACAGCAACCGCACCAATCAACAAGGGCGAATGCGGCGACGCTTCCTGAGGGGGACCGAACACCTGAGAGAGCGAGAAGAGCGGGGAGATGGGTGGAGAGGCGCACTCTCCGTCTTGGCGACTGTATCTCTTCGAGTCTGCAGGCGAAGGGCGAGGGGGTGAGGGGTGCTGCTTGCACTGGGTGGGATGTCGAGCCAGACGTGTGTGCGCGTGTGTGTCGACACGGAAGGGCATGCAAAACTGCGCGACGAGGCTCAGACAACAAATAGAGGGCAGTGAAGAAGTCGTGGATGGACAGGGAACACGAGTAGCGAGGTAGGGCGTGGAAAAGAGAGACGGAGGTGCGACCACACAACTGGCGTGCATGTGAGGGTACCTGGGCTCTGTTCCAAAGCCGCTCTCATCCCCGTTGGAGGTGTGCTCTGTCGGGTCCACGACTCAGCCAGCAGATGAGCGCACACTTGCTTCGCACAGAAGCGCCGGGGAAGAATGGAATGAGGCGGCGATGCCGTGGTGGATGCCCCACGAACGGAGATGCTTCCAAGACCCATTTTGTTTCTCTTCGCGTTCACCCTATCAGGCGTGTTTTCTTCGTTTCCGGTTCAGTGGCTGGGGCGCTGCCCCACTACCCCGTCACACGAACACGCGTCCCGATGCGCGCACACCTACTGGAGTCCCCAGTGCGAACAGGAGCGACGAGGGAGGGGGGAGGAGGGGAAGGGGGGAGGGATACCGGCATGCACGCGTGCATTCAAGCGTGTGTCTGGGCTTGGGCAAGCACCCGATGCTATGCGCATACACACGCTGAGCGGCGTTCGCAGCAGTGGCCACACACACATACACACACAACAGAGGAGACCGCGGCAAGAGCAGCGGGGGAGGGCCGGCGAGGCAGGAAAGGGAGTGGGAAAAAGGGGTGGTGATGGCTGGGGATGATGCCCTGCCTCGATGGCGGGCCCCCCGCTCCCCGTGCATCGGGAGAAGGGATTACAGGGATGAAGGGCAACGGACGAGGAAAGACGACGGGGATGGCGGGAGAGCGCACCTCTCATCACCACAGCAACCACAAACATGGGCACATACACGCATATACACACTAGGACGGACAGACACTGGGGTAGACCTCGCCCATGCGCTCCTTTTACGCAGACCAAAACCAGCAGACACCACGCGTGCCGGAGCGCGCTGCGCAGGTGCGCGTCTATCGCAGCAACAACAGCAACAGAATGTGAAACGCGACGGAAGAATGAGTGGTGGGGGAAGCGAGGGGAGAGGAGGGGTGCGCGTGGCGAAGCTATACACATACTCACACGAACGCCACCGCAAAACAGAACAACCAAGGATAGCAACGAACAAGGGAGGAGAAGGACACGAAGGGGGTGAGGGACAAACACGGACCATCACGCCCCACACCTGCACACACACACACACACGCGAAGAGAGCTGCCACCTACCAAGCGATCGGCGACACGGCGCCGGCCGCCCACTCTCCGCCAGAAACGGCGAAGACAACCATCAGGAGCGAGAAAAGATTGCCGCAGCGGAGGCGAAAATGAGAAAAACACGCCGCAACGACAACACTTGGCTCAGCGCCACCTTTATACGTATATGTGTACATGCATGTAATATATATATATATATATATATATATATATATATATATATATATTCCGCGGTGCATGCAGGCCCGACTCCAAACTCGAGATGAGAGAGAGAGATGGAGTACGAGCCGGTCGCCCACACACGCCAAAACACAATGACCACCCGTCACGATGGGCTTAGGGAAAACAATGGAGATGGAAAACATACAAAGAAGGGAGAGAGAGAGAGGGGGGAGGGGAAGGGGAAGGGGGACCCTTGCGGAGTTGAGGAGGGGAGAGCGCGAAGGGACAACAGAAGGCAGGCACGCAACGAGGTAGAAAGAAGGAGAGGCACGTGTGTTCACATTGCTGTTGACCTTCTTGCGTGCCGATGCAGCAGATTCCGTCACCGCTGTGCATGCTCGTGTGCGCCGGCGTTGAGCATGCCCTGTGGTTTCCCCTTACGCACACACACACACACACACACGCGGAAAAAATAGTGAAGAGAATACCAACAGCAGCGCGGAACGTTGGAAATACACCCGTGAAGAGAGGGAGCGAGAAGAGGAAGCACACATCAAGAAGCGAAGAGAGAAGGGAACGAGCGAACGAAGTGATAAAACATCGGCGGCCTGTGCGCGCACACACACACACACACACACACACAACGAATAATGCGAGGAAGGGCAATAAAGACGCCGCCACATCGACCAGCGACGAAGGTGACGCTCGGCGCGCGTGCGCAGCGCAGATGATGTGGGGCTTTGTGGGGGCTCCTACAGCCATAAGCAGAGGGATAACGGGAGAGAGAGGCGGAGCGACTGGTAGGAGGCGGAGGGGGGAGGAGCTTGTTCACAATGCGCAACAGGTGAGGTGTTTGCGGTGCGCATCGCTTCGCCCCTCCTGCCCTTTCCCTCCTTCGCCCCCTGAGCAGCCCCCCATCCCCTGTCTGCACGCTTCCCTGCCCAGATGACACACATGTGCAGCGGACCAGGTGCCACTACGCCGCCGTCGGCTTCGCGCCGGCGGCGGCGGGGGTGGTGACGCCATTGCCGTTCATCTCGCCTTTGACCTTGTCCACCCTCGCCTGCTGCTCCTTGCGCGCCAGCACGAGGCTGTTCTCGTGCACGCGCTTGTCCAGGTACAGCTCCTTGAACAGCACCGCGAACAGCACGCAGTAGCTGCCGTACATCAGCATGCCCATGCGCATACAAGTCGGGTCGCTGTCACAGCCCCAGAACCGGTCAGACATGTCGAACGCGGGCACCTGCGACGCCAGCGCGCCAGCCGTCACGACGCTCTTCGCGCTGCAGCAGGCGTAGTAGGCGTTGCTGAGCACCACCTCGAAGAACTGGAAGAAGAGCGTGTTGCTGTGCTCGGGGCCCAGCCAGTACTGGAAGTACGTGTACACGGTGATGTACATGCCAATGAACATCTGCAGCACCTGCAGCAGCGTGATCACCGGCGCGAAGGGGCGAACCGACTTGCGCAGCCCCATCATGACGAGGAAGTAGTAGAAGTACATGAAGGAGTGCACGAAGTAGTTCATGGCGCAGAAGACGATGCCACTCGGGATGAGCACGTATGAGGCATGCCAACAGTAGATGGCGGTGACGATGTGGTGGTACCAGTGCAGAAAGGAGACGGGCTTGCGCTGCAGCACCAGGAAGAGCGTGTCGAGCAGCTCGGGTGTCTTGAGGTACATGAAGAGCGCGGTGTAAAATGCGCGCGGGCCATCATAGTTCTTGTCCAGCAGCTGGTGCGTGTATGTCGTGATGCGGGGGTTGTGCTTGTGGATGTTGCTGTGGTCGAAGGTGCCATCCGGGCTTGGGGCGTAGTAGTCGTTGCGGAGTTGTTTGCCCCCGAAGTTCTCCGAGTGACGCACGGACAGCTGCGCGCAGCACGTCGCGTGGAAGCCTTTTTTGATCCAGATCGTGTGGAAGAGGTTCTGCACACAGTAATACGAGCCGAGCACCGACACAAGAGACAGGGCAAGGTTCCAGGCGGCGACGAGGTACGTGATGTCAACCTTCCATCCACGCCGCTCAATCAGCCCAGGAAGGAAGAAGACGATGATGAGGTACAACAGGGCGGCGTAAAGCGGGTAGTCGGGTGCGGCGTCGAGGAAGTTGCGCGCAGAACTGCCCTTGAAGCTGGCTGGAGTGTCGATCCACTCCATGGCGCATTTGTAGAGGGACGACATGACTGGCAAAGCGGGGGAGTTGATGCGTTACGTGCGACTTCGACTCTTGCCTGCGTGCGTGCGTGCGCGCGCGTGTGTGTGTGGAGGATGCTGAGCAGAGGGATGTGAAGAGCAGCGAGCCCTGCAGGAGGGAAAGGGACGGGGTGGGGGAGGAAAGAAAAAGAGAGTATGACCGAGGTGAACCACTTGTGCGGGGCAGAGGGGTGAGTTCGATGGGTGGGGAGGGGAGAGGAAGGGGCTGGGAAAAGGCGTTTCTCGGCGACAGGATGTAAGACAAGACCACAATGACAGGTAGAGAATAAAGCGAAAGAGGGCGAGGAACACACACACACACGCACACACGCACACACACAGAGGAAAGAGCGAAAAAAAAAGCTGCGAAACGGTAGAAGAGGATGAGGACCGCCTCGAAGCGCATCCAGCCTCCCCCCAAAAGTTTTTTTTTTTTCGATACGGATATGTGTATATGACCCCCCTCCCCTCGCTGCGGAGGAAAAAAAAGAGAGCCTCGCGAGGTTTTCGAAATGCGACTCAAAACCAGGCGAAAAGACCCTCGCCAACGACAGCGCCGGGGAAAAGAAACGGGGCAGCTGGGAGGGGGCAGGGGATGGAGGATGAGAAGGCAGGGAGGGAGGGAGGAGGCGTTGGTGATGGTAGAGCTGTCTGCACACAAGAGGGTTTGCACACCAACTTGTGTGACCCGCGCAGAGATGGGATGGAAAGGGTGGAGAGGGGAGGGGAAGGGGAAAGGATTCTCTTGCGCGTTCGCCGCTCTGCGCTTCGTGGAGGTGGCGTTTCGCTGATTTTTTTGTTATTTGGCGTGGTCGTGTTTTCGAAATGCGTATGCGTGTGATGAGGCGGCGAAAGGGGGAGGGCTCTGGTCGAGAGAAGGGCTTTCGTGGACGTGCCGAGTGGCGACACGGAGGCGAACAAAGAAGGGAAAGTCATGGAGGGAGAGTGCGACGAGGAGAGCGCAACGGTGCACACACACACACACACACACACACACACGCACATACACGCGTGATGCAACCCCGATCATTTACGACGATACGCAGAGCGATGGGGATGCGAGCACAGCTGCTCTCTTTCCCATTTCAACCTGATGGGTTGGGGGTGGGGAAGTCATTCTGCCTTCCCTCGTCCTCCTTTTCCGGCATTTGCGGTGAAGTCACGCACGCACTTTTCGAAGCGGCGTCGAATGCCATGCCACATTTTTCGTTTCGCTTTTTTTTTCGGCTATTTGTTTTTTCGTTGTTAGAGGGTCGTTTACCGCCCACTTTCGCCCTGCACTGCACACGCACACGCACACACACACACACACGCACACGCACACGCACACACACACGCCCGCAGATATTAGATTGAGTGTTCGCTTTTTCCTTCTCTGCTTCTGTGTTTCATCATCTCGCCACCGCGAAGGTCACCCATTTTCTCTCCACCCTCGTCGGTTCCGCGGCAGGTACAACAAAAAGTGGCGGTCACGGCCGGCAACACTATGGAAGACTGTCGCTCTTGGCGGCGGCGCTGTCGACCACAGCGGGCTTCCATGCGCCCGCGCACCTCACTAGACATAGCCTGGAGGGGGCAGGCCACACGCGGCCATCTCATTAACCAGAAGCTATCAACAACAACAAAAAAAATAAAGCGCGAGCGGGAGAGAGAAAGAGTGCAGGCTCGGGCACCTGTGCAGGTGGAGGTATGGGAAGGGGCACTCATGCAGGAGTCGCTTGTGCGCCCCCTTCTCACTTCTCCGCTTGCGAGGGTAGGAGCCACAGGTGCCTCCCAACGGACACCCCACACCCCACACACCAGCGCGCGCCCACAAGCCGGCACATATGCTTTCATTATGAAGCCACGGCATTGCCTTCGACATGTCCATCGTCGCCGCTCACGCACGCACGCACGCATTCGCACCCAGGGAGCACGAGGGAAAAGAGAAAGAGAAAGGGACAAGAGCGCGAAAACAAGCACAAGTGGGAAAACAACCCAAGTAAAGAAAGCCACCCGTATACATGTACATACATGCGCATGGCTGATCACACAACCAAGAGAAAGAACACACACAGGCAGACAGCGGGAGGGGGAGGGGGTGGGGAGACTTGCCGATGACGTGCAACAAATAAACCGAAAGCAAGCAGAGACGCGAGGACGAGTGTTGTGAAGAGGGCGAAAACAAGACGGCAGTGTGTGTGAGTGCACCGTGAACCACCGACCTGAGTCACGGAGCGAGGAAACACACACACACACACGCACTTCTGCACTCCCCCACATACGCTGAGAGGCATTCGAGCACACGCATTCATGGACACAACGCAAACAACAACCAACAAGATAAGAATGCGAACACTCATAATTAAAACTGAGGAACAAGAAAAAAACAACAACCCCCCCCAAAAAAAAAAAGAGGGAGGGAGGGAGGCTGAGGAAGGTGTGTGTGTGCGTGTGGGAGAGAGAGAGTAAGAGAAAGAATCAGCGGTCCAAGACATGCACATGCACACAAACACATTCAAAAAACAACCCCCCCCCAAAAAAAAAATGATGATGATGAGCGGACCCTCAACGAGCACGCATACCATCACCAGCTCTCACTGCATCAAAGACGTGCGGAGAGCAATGCGAACGGAAGAAGAGAGATTACTTACCATGATGCGTGCGAGCAAGAGGGCGAAACAGAGAGATAAATTCAGGCAGGGGAGGGATGAGGGATGAGGGAGGTAAGAGAGGGAGATGTGCTGACGCCGCGTCATTCCAGCCCTCCTCCCCCCAAAGTGTCAATATTTTCTACCAGCGATTTGTCTGAGATCCTAGATAGAGAAAAGAGGTGGGCGAGCGACGAAGGCCATGCGTAGACGCGAGGGGGTCCCCCCGCATCCCCATTTTTTTTTCTAGCCTGCCGTAGACGCTGCTGCCAAACGTGTTGGACGTTGCCAGGTAGAGGGGGCAAGGGGGGAGGGAGGGGGAGGGCTGACCTCTGCATTCCGCTCTTTCGGAATTACCGCTTTTTTTTTATGCGATGACCTCTACGGGCAGTGCAGGGTCCACCCCCTCCTTCCGCCCTTATCCACCACGCTGTGTCCTTCGCTATGCTGCCAGTCAGAACACCTCACGTGTGGTATGGGGGGTCGCGGGTAGGGCTGTCTGTAGGATTAGCGGCCGACTTGATGTATTGAGCCGTGAGCGCGTATGGGTGGTCAATCATCCTCATGCATAAATTGCACGACCGCGTGCGTAGCCTTTACGCAGGGCGGAGAGGGCCAGCGTGCTGTCGATTTATAGGTGGCCTGCGGCTCGTCGTCTCGCGAATGGCGTGAATCCCCGAAAAGACACAGTGAGCCGGCGCAGAGTTTGGTCGAGTTGATGCTACTTGCGTCTGACGCAAGTTAGCGGCTACGGGTGACGACCATCTGCCTCGAACGTGGATGGATGCATACCGCGCACCCTCCTCCCTGTCTTTCTGGTGCTGCCACCTGTATGAATGCCGCACTCTGCGGCAGACGCCGAAAGACGTGCGGCGCGGCGTGGTTTATATTCGGTGCTGCTCGTTGGCGCCACAAGCGGAGCTCGCTTTTGGGCGGTCTGAGGCAGATCCGCCCACGAGGAACCACAGTGGAGGCCTCGTGACCCTTTTCGAGCAGAGGAGGCGCGACGCCGTGAGGAAAAAAACAAAATATGTGAATAGTTATGTGCACGACTCGGGCGGCACACCAAAGGCGACCCATGAGCCGTCCCGGCTCGCCCTCGTGGTCAGCTGCTTGATCGAATCGATGCTCAGCTGGGTGCACGTCTGTTTTCCACCGCAGACCGTTCCCAAGTCGTGGTCAAGCACCACGCCAGCCAACGCAGACATGTTGCAGACGCCGCTCTCGTCGGCATTCAAGGTAACACTAAGCTTTTCCGCGGCGCTTTGGGGCGTCTGCAGAGCTTTCTCCACCGCCTGTCGACCACCCGTCCGTTGGATGCTGTCGATGGAGACCTACACGTGAATTTCGGAGGCGGGTCGCTTGGCTCACATAGGATGGCAGGCCGATGTTGCTGTCACCACCCGCATCACCTCTGGCCCAACGGCGAAGCTCATTCGGGTGCGCTCTTCGCTGATGCACGGAGCCGTCCCTGATTCGTAGGCTCAAGAGCGGCCGCAGATGCACGGAAAAAAGCGCCTGGAAAAGATGACCTTGCCAGATCCGTCCCCCCCTCCCCCCCCCCAACACACACACACAGTCGTCGAGCACGAGTTCTCCCCTGGCTGTGCATCCAGACACACCTCCGCGTCGTAACGCTGCTCATCTGGCCAGCTGTGTTGACTTGTCGCGGGCAGAGAATGAGGGCACCGCCGCCTGAGACGCCCTTTGTTCTCCTCCACGACGGCGATCGCCCATTCAAGGAGAGGGGTCGGCGCTGCGCTCGGCACACCATAATGGTTGCTGCCAGTGAGGGGAGGGGCCTCGACATCCGCGTCTGTCACCGGCGGCGCGGGAGTGACGCTTTCTGGGAACGCGCGGGGGCACTGGTTGGGGGTACTTCCCATGCACTGCGCTCGCTGCTGCCTCTCGCTCCTCATCTCACCACACAGATCGGCAAGGTGCATCGCTTCAACCAGTGCCGCGTGCAAGGGGGCTCCCTCCGCTCTTCTTTGGCCACTGATAGGCGCCAATGGGCTGGTCTCGGGTAGAGTTTGTAGGACGTGCAGGATGGCCCTTACTCGTCTTCAGGCTGTGAGAGCCGGGTAGCCTGCACGGGGGCAAGATGGCGCGTATTCGAGGTGTGGGGAGCACACGCGTGTTCTCATTCGGCCGCTTCCCTCTGCTCGCGGTCACCCTTCGGGGATGTGGGCGCCATCGGAGCGCCCTGCGCCATGTAGGCGTCGCATTGTGGGTGCCGCAGCCCCGTAAGGGGGGGGGGGGCCATTGTATTTGAGGCGGAACGGCAATGACCGGGGCTGCTGTGGGGGTACACCCAAGTCAGCCATCTCAAGCTTACAACTCTTCCAAGACGGAGCGGAATTCCTGAACCGACGCGCGCTTCCTGTGCTCGCCCTCTTCGTGCTGCGTCACGCACGCCCCGGCGAGATCTACGTCATTTCGCGAGAGATGTGTATGATGGTTGCGTTGGGGGTGCAACAACGCGACCCATCGGAGTCTTCCCAATGGAGGGTCCGCCAACGAGACTGCTGTGATGCCGTCCTGATCGAAAGGGCGTGTAGACCTCATAAAGCTCAGCGAGCGACAGAGTGGAAGCGCATTGTATGTAGGGCAGCGAGTCCGTGCACCGGTGGACGCGGGTATTTCGTTTTTTTTTTAGATTAAAACTCTGCCAGGATCGCTCCAGGCGTGGGTGAGGAACCCCAGCGTGGTGCACACGATGCGGCGAGTCTGTGCGTGTGTGTGTGCATGGGCTAATGCTGAAGATGAATCTTTACAACTATCCGAAATTGTCTTCCTCTCCCCGTCAGGGTGGAGCTGATTTCCCTTATTAGCCGCGAGGGAGAAGAAGGGGTGGGGGTTGGGGAACAAGAGGGAGAAGACGAGAGGCGAGGTATATCACTACTCACTTGTCTTCGAAAGACTTATCACCCTAGTACGCATGTACACATTCACAGACACGCAAGCGGACAGAAGGCATTGCGTGTTGCGCGTTACTGCCCCTCGCCAGCGCACTTACCCCCTCCGCTGTGAAGCTTTCCATCGGAAAAGAAGCAAACAAGAAGAAGATCAAGACAACAAATTACAGCGCAGGCGTACACTGTCGCGAGGGCCACTTCGACCACCAGCGCCAACGAGAGGGAAGGAAAGGTGAAAAAAAAAAAAAGACGGCCGCTCCTCGCCCTTTCCGTGCTGCGCATGAGTGCAACTCACTTCGCTTGTCTGTCTGTGTATCTGTCTCTGTGTATGTGTGCCTGTGTATCAGTCTAAGCATGTGAGTGCGAGCCTCTTGCCCCCTTTCCTCTGTTTCCCTTCTTCCAGGCACCCTTCGCCCCGTGACGCCCCTTGCCTACGAGGGCAGCAAACACAAGGAGAAAGCACGCAAATCAGGAGTGTGTGGGAGAGGAGAAGGCAGCGGGCCTTTTTCCGGCTGCCTTTCCGTGGTTGTCGGTTTCGCCTCGCTCACTGCTTTTTCATGGCTGCACCGCTGCAACCGTTCTTGACACCATCGACAGGCTTCCCGTTTCGATGAACTGCCGCCGCCGCCATCTCCGTCTTCCGGGACTTTGTCGCCGCACCCTTCTTCATGTAAAGGCGAACAAAAAGCGTCGCGAAGAGCACAAAGTAGCTGCCGTACAGGCACAACCCCATGCGAATCGTGCGGTGGTCAACGCCGCAGCCGCGCTCGCTGATGTAGCCGTAGTAGAAGGTGTAGAGAACGATGATCGTGCCCACGACCATCTGCAGCAGCTGCGCCCCCGTAATGAACGGCGCGATCGGCCGAATGAGCTTGCGCATGCCCAGAGAGCACAGGAAGTAGTAGAAGTACATGACAGTGTGCACGGCGTAGTTCATGCTGGCGAACCATACGCCGCTGGCAATAAGCGTGTAGCCAGCGTACCAGCAGAAGACCGTCACCGTGAGGTGGTGGTACCAGTGCAAGAAGATGATAGGCTTTTTCGTGAGAACGAGGAAGACCGTGTCAAGCATCTCTGGGATCTTGCTGAGCAGAAACGCGAAGAGCCAGAAGGTGAGCTCGCCGTCGTAGAGGCTCTTGTCGAGGTAGCAGGTCGTCTCGTACATGCCACGTTCCTCTAGCGAGTGCATGAGCATGATGCTAACGCCGATAGTGCCGCACAAGGAAAGAAAGGAGAGCGCTAGGTTCCACGCGGCAATGATGTACCGCAGCCGATACGGCTCGCGGCTCTCCATCGCCTTGGGGCCGAGGAAGACTATGAGCACGTACAGCACTTCGCTGTAGACGAGGACGTCGAAGTAGTCATCAAAGAAGGTCTCCGCGATATCGCCGACGAATTGGCTCGGCAGACCACCGATGTTCAACATCGCCTGCAGCACCGCGCGCGCCATCTTTTTAGGAGACTAGGGAGTCGATGTGTGTATAAGATATCCGTGAATAGATATACATGTGCCTGTGGGTGTGCGTGCTGGTGTGATTCACCAGTGCTCTGTGCAGCTCAGGCTCAACTCGCCGACGCCTCGACGTGTTCACCGGGACGCCGAAAAACACACACAGACACACACACACACACACACAGGAGAGAAGGAAGCTAGAGGAGAGCCTCCCCTCCAGGGTCCATATATGACGACGGAGGAGGAGGGAAAAACTTATGGTGTCGCAGGGAGAAAAGGACGCGTGCGTATCCGTGCAAGCGAGCGAGAGGGGAGGTGAGGGCCTACGAAGAACAAGAAGAATGGCCTGAGACGATCCCTTAACCCTTCAATGCGACCAAACCCCGCAGACAACAACAGACAAACAACAGCGAGGAGGCGGAGGGGGGGGGGGAGGGCGGCGGCAAGGAATCAATGAGCGAAGAAAGAAAAAAAAAACGCGATGGAGACCTCACCCCCTGAAAATGAAAACCCAAGAACCAAACACAGCGAGGTAGAGTGGGAGGGAGGGTGTAGTCAGCAGGAAACAGGCTGCGCGCGCGCGTTGTGCCACAGGTGCTCGCAACGTCACGCGACTCGCACGACTCGTGACTCTACGACCCTCAGCAAAACGAAAACCAAAGAAGAAACAACAACAGCCTTTCCAAACAACCAAAAAAAAATAATAATAATAATAACACACGCACACGCACACACACACCGCACACTCGCACAAGAAAGGAGGTTTTCGCCCGCACTTCCTTCTGCCTACGCTGTTGGGTGTGTATATGTATACGTGTGTGTGCGCGCGTGTGTGTGGTTACGGGTGTGGTTTGCGGAGGTGTGTTTCGTCCTCTCTTAAAAGGGCGCAGAGGCCAATGCTTGAGCGTGCGCTGTGAGCGTGGTGGGCGGGTGTAGGCGTGCGCCAGCGAGACACACCACCACAACGGCAACGTAAGAGAACTTGAAACCTCTCCACACTAAACGGAGGCAGAAAGAATGACGGCAAGAGAGATGGGAAAGGCGGAGGGTCAGTCCGAGGAAAGACGAAGGGAGAACAGGAGCGAACACGACAAGTCAGATGCCACGTGATGAGCGTCAGTGTGGTTGCTTGTGCGTGCGTGTGTGTGCATGCATGTCCGTGTACAGCTATGATGCAGAAGGGCAAGGATGGAGAAGGCCCAACGTAAAAGGGGATGCGCAGAGGAAGGGGGTTGTGCATGGGCATTAGAGAGAGAGAGAGACACGAATACAACGACACAGAAGCTCTCCGGTTCCAGACGTCTGCTGTCACTGCAGGATTCTGAGCCTCGGGAAGAGACCGCCGCCATGGCCGGAGCTCCGTGCTCCTGTGAGTGAAGGGGGTGCAGAAAGGCACTTATCGGTGTGCCGCGGCCCCCGGGGAGCCACGCCAGCATCCCCGCTGTCCAGCTCCTGGCAGCGTGGGGCCACGCCGTGTCTGCATCACACGAATGCACACTCGCCGTTCGCCGTCTATCGTTGCGGCTTGCCCCAATTTCCTTTGTTTTATTTTTTCATGGAATGCTCGCTGCCCGCATCCCCGTTTCGTGATTATGAGCCTCCTGCCGACGGAAACGTGCGCGACGACGCGCACAGCCGGCGAGAGGGGGTGGGAAGGCGAACGCGAGAAAGGGATAGGCCGATCGCACACCGACACACCGACGTAGACAGACGCGCGCACTTTAAAGCGCGCTTGAGCAAGTTAGCTAGTTCGTGTCCGCGTCGTAGGCATCCGCATCTCCGACCGGCGCAGCAGAGGCGGCAGCGGCATAGGCAGACCGCTTGGCTCGAGCACGGATCGATGGCACTGCTTGGGAGGGTGTCACAGGGCTGCCCTTGACCTCCATCTCGGCTCTGCTTGGACGAGGCGGCAGCCCTGGCGACCCGGTCCTCGATGATACACTGCCAACAGAGCCTGGTCCCCCTCTTCCAGCGCGCACCTCTGGGGAGCAACTGGCATCATCCTTGCTTGGCTCATGACTGTGAAGCGGGGACCGCGACGACACCTGCCTCCTCTGATGGTGCTGCTGCAAGGTCTGCTCCTGACGACGTCTTCGCCGACCCGTCTTCTTGGCCTTGCGACGGTGCTGCTCTTCAGCACGTGATGCTTCCTCTGGGTTCCCATCTCCGTTTCTGCTCTCTGTGCGTCGCCGTGGGTGATCTTCATCGGCGTCCTTGTCACCATCCTCGTGGTCACTGCTCGGTCGCCAGCGCTTCCGCGGCTGCATCACTCGCACGGATGGCATCTGCCGCTGCTGCTCATCATCCTCGCTCGACGCGAGGGAGAGGGGTTGGCGGCAGCCGTGGGAATCACCTTCTCTTTCAACGTCCGAGTTGCTGCTCGAGGGGCGTTCCTCGTCATCGTCGTCGCCGTTCTCATTCGCTGACGGCTTGTCGCACCAGCGCCCAGGGGGTGATGCTCGTCTGTCCTGCTCGCCTCCGCCGCTCACGCGCTCCGCCCGACGGGCAGTCCCCTTTCCCGCCACCACCCCCGCTCCTCGCGACAAAGTAGCGGCTCTGACGCACGACTCCTGCCACGCCACCTCCGATGGCGGCAAGACGAAGTTGTCACCAACGCCGTCCTCGACCGCAACCGCAGCCGCACCAGCGCCACTGCCACGCACGTCGCCGAAGGTGTGCTTGCTGCTGCGCTGCTTACTCGGGTTTACGCTGCCGCCGAGACCAGATGCACTCTTCTGTGCCGACTTGAGGCGTGCGCTGGACTGCTGCGGCGGTGAGCGATGCTGATGCTGCCGTCGCGGGCTGCGGCGGCTCGACTGCGACGACGAGACAGGGGAGAGGGACGGTGACGGCCGCGGTGAACCACCGCCACCCGCGGCGCCATCGCCACGTTGGCGCGGTTGCGGGACAGCTGCTCGAATGGGCGGGGACACTTGCTGGCAATTCGGTGGCGAGCGTTGGGCCGCAGTGGTGCCACCATCGCCGCCGACCGGTTTCGGTGGCAGCAAGGGGGACACGAGCCGCGGCGGAGGGGAGAGACGCAGCGGTGTGGAAAAGCAGACACCCGCTGCGGTGGCTGCGGCACGCGCCGGGGTGAGAGGGCTCCCGTTGTGCAACTTCGGCGACCGCGCGGCAGCCGCCGCAGTCGCCATCTGTGGCAGCTTCCCTTCTGCGGCCAGCTGGAGCAGCGCGATCCTCTGTCGCTCGTAGGTGCTGATGAAGGTGTAGAGGCGGCGCAGACGTCGGCGGCATTCCTCGGCGTCGAACATGTTGAAGGGCTTGTGCGTGATGAGGGCTTCACTGGGCAACTCCAAGGCACCAGCTCCCTTGCCAGTGTCAGCGCTACCACCGTCGCCCCGCCGCGTGGGCCGCGACGCCGTCGTTGGCCCTGGCCGTCGAGCTCGTCGATCCTGCGGCGACGCCCTGCGCCGCCTACCGCTCCGGGTAGTCGACTCGGCCTCGTCGTCGTCTTCGTCCTCGTCGTTGTCCCCGCCGCTGGTGGACAGGAGTGACGCTGAGAGGTCTGTTGCTGCCCCGAGTAGTACTTCCCAGTACGGCGGTAGAGCCTGCCGAAGGAGGCGCATGACGTCGTCGCACCGCTGGCGCTCCATATTGGCTTCGGTCGCCCTCTTCTTCAGCATCCTCTCCTGCTGCTCGTCGCCGTCCCCGTCCCCGTCGGTGAAAGCCTTCGGCAGGCCGCGATCCTCATCGTTGCTGCCTTCGTCGCTGCCACCCGCGTCGCCGTCGTCGTCGCTGCCGCCCCGACGGCGCCGTCGGCGCCGCTGCCCCTTGAGCGACTGCGGCTGTTGTCGTGCGCCTAACAGCAGGCTCGACGTCAGCTGTGCGATGTCGGCCGTGCTCTCCGCGAGCTCCAGGTCCGGCAGTGGCAGCCCGTCGGCGACACATACATCCCGCGCCCTCCAGCTGCCACCACCACCACCGCCGCCACCGCCGCTGCAGCTGTTGGGTGCGCACCCCAGCGGCGGGGTGCGCAAGCGATGTGCTGTCGGCGTCGAGACGGCGTTGTGGGAGGGTGTAAAGGCCGAGGTGGCCGTCGACGAGCGCGGGATGGGGCTGCGGATGGGTGCCACAGATGGCGGGGTCATTGTGTAGGGCTGCCGTGCCAGCGGCGGCGAAAACCCGCGAGGCCGTCCGTTATTGTGCCGCACTCCGCCGCCGCCGCCACCGCCGCAGGCCGCAGCAAAGGCCGAGGAAGCGCTACCAAGGGGTGTGTTGGTCGAGGCCGACATTGCCAAGAACTTCGACTTTGGGCTGCGTGACAGCTTCGGCGTGCCAGGATGGCTGTTGCGATAAGCTGGCGGTGACCAGCCCGTGGCTGCCACACTGCCAAAGCCTTGCTGCAGCGCGTCCACCTCCGCTTGCACACGCTGCTCCTCGTCGTCCACATAAAGCAGCTCCTCCACCCAGTTGCTGAGTGCTGCAGCGGTGCTGCTCGCAGATGCCGCCGCGGCCGACTCCGCAAGGCGCAGGTGAATCAGCTCTAGGAGCCCCACCAGCGACGCGTACATCGCCACGACGCGGTCCTCAGAGAGCCCTGCGATGAGCGACACATGCGGCAGGCAAAGGTAGTTCCACTGTAGATCGCGACGCAGCTGTTGCACATCCAGCGGTGGCGCCGAGGCCAGCAACGTCTCTGCGTCACCCCGCCCCAGCAGCGTCGGCCCCATCGAGATCAGCTGGCCGCCGGCGCCGCCAAAGAAGGACGGGAACTGCTGCAGCTGGCGAGCGACGGTGCTGGCGTGCTCGCGGATGGAGGCGAGCGCGTCGAGGCGCGACGCCAGCATCGGTACTCGCATGCGGCGCCGCACGCGCGCACACTTGTCGAGGCTGCGAACAAAGTTCCCCCATGGGTCACCAACAGACGCCGTGCTGATACCCAGCGCCATTTCCATCACCAACCGTGTCGCCTCCGTCTCCACCGCCGCCACCACTGGGGGCACGACGTGCATGCTCAGGTGGTCGACATGCTTCTCCTTGGCGTTCATGTAACACAGGGACATGCGATTTGTGTACCGGTTCAGCGTGATTGTCTTGCGACCGGAGCGCAGGCACGTGAAGATGGCGAGGCCTTCTTGCCAGAGGACGCTCGACAGGACGTAGACGCCGTTGAAGTGCTTTTCGACTTCGTCCGTGACGCGGAGAACAAAGTTCAGCTGGTACAGCTGTGGGGACTGATGCTTGCGGAGAGCGCGCTGCACCAGCCGCGTCAGCGCCGCTTGCCGGTCCCGTGTGGAGTTCTGCGCATCGTTCAGCTGGTGCAGCACCGTGAGCAGTGGCAGGCGGTCGCCGGAGTGCAGGGCCATGTACGTGCACATCCACGACGACGTCAGCGGCGACAGACGCCGGGCCAGCGGCATGACGTCGTAGGCGCCACGCAGCACCGCCGTGCGCAGCGTGGCGACGAAGCCGCTCGCGGGTCCTTGGTAGATGCCGCTGCGTAGCGCCATGTCCGCCAGCTCCATTGGGGTCATGCGGAACACCGCCGCAAACACGTGCAGGAGCGCGTTCGCACACGGAGAGGTGAGGATCCACTCGAAGCGCTTGTAGAAGGGCGAGGTGGACGTTGTGAGGAAGAGCTGCTTAGCGCGGTCAACGTTGCCATCGTGCCGACGCGTGTGCCGCTCGGCCGCGGCTATCAGTTGCGGGTCTTTCGTGCCTGCCAACTCAGTCAGTGTCTTCTCCCACGACGCCAAGATGCGGTGGCGGTCTTGTGCGGCGTCACCGTCGGCTGTGCCGTCGCCGCTATCCTGCCGCTTCTCTGCCGTCACGACGCACTGATGATAGCTGTGCGCATCGCGGTAGGCTCTGCGGGTGGGGTACAGCCCGAGGGCGTCGAGCCACATCCCAATCCGTTGCGCGTTCTGCGCCGCTGCCGCAGGCGAGGTGGAGGAGACGGCGATCGGCTGCGCATCCACCCGCCGCGCGAGCTCGAGCGCGACGATCATTGCTGTGTGCTCTGGGCAGAGCCCTGATACACCTGCCGCCGCGAATGGCACGGGACAGAGCGGCTCCATCTTCTCCTTCAGCGCCTTCATTGTCTCCACGCGCCCTGGAACGCGCCCCGGGTGCCACAGCACACTCGGCACGCCGTACGCGGCGGCCACCGTGAAGACGTTCTGCAGGTGCTGCAGCGACACCTCGGTGGACTCAAAGAAGGACGGCGCGGAAACGCCGAGGAGGGCGCCGATCAACTCCACGTCCACCCACTGCAGCTCCACGTCAGCGCAGTGGGCCTCTGCCCCCGCCGCCTTGTGCGGCCCACGGTGCTGGCTAGCTTCCACTGTTGCCAATGCTGTGGCTCCTGCGGTTGCCGCGGAGGCCGGGATACGCCCGGCTAGGCAGAATAGCGGGAACAGCGACACAAAACGATGGAGGAGGAGGCTTAGATACAAGGCAGCGGCCCGAAGGCCGGGTGCCGTGCCGCGCGGGAGTCCGGGGGTCGTCAACAGAGTCCCCATGTCGTACGCCGCCCGGAGAACCATCGGCAGCGACTCGCCCGCTGGTAGGAGAACGCTACTGCTGCTGCTGCCGGTTCCTCCACCTGCACCTGCGCCGGCAGCGTTGCTGGCCGCTGCGCCGCCATGCCGCTCGGCGCGATGGCTGCCACCGGCGGACGATGGAAAAACACCTGCATGAGTGCCCGCTCCATTCGTCGACGATGACGCCGGGGTACGCTGGCTAGCTGGCCTCGCTGCGCCGTCCAGGCAGTTGCCCGAGCCGCCTGCGCTGGCCGCTGAGATGGGCCCTGCTGATCCTAAGAGGGGAATGCGCTGCAACCACTCGTAGAAGAAGATGTACGCGTCGATGGGGCCGCCGCCGCCTGCACCGCTGCCGCTGCTGCCGGGCTGCTTCCCTGCCCGGGGGCGGCCTCCAACGGCAGCAAAGCCGCCGGTGTCGTCGTCGTCGTCGCCGCTGTCCTCCATGCCTGCCTGATCCTGCTTCGCCGCCGTCGTGTCCTCCACGATGGCGTTGCTGCGCGTCGTACCAGCGCCGCTCAAGCAGAAGGCGCACTGGAACTCGACGTCGCCGGACGGCATCCACGCGTCCTGCATGCCACATTTCGTGCAGCTCGGCGGTCGATAGGACCACCAAACGATATACTCGATCTTGTCGTAGAGTCGCCACGCCGTGGCGGTCCACGGGTCGGCAAAGACGTCAATGAAGGCACCGTGCAGAACGGCGTGATCGGCCGGTGCTGCTGCGGCTGGGTCGGGCTGGGGATGATTCAGACGGTGATGGGGGTCGCTGACGCCGCCGTCCACGAGGTAGGATGAGGGATCGTCGTCTTGGTCAGATGGTGCGGCAACCGGCAACTGCGGCGCCTGTGCATCATGCAGCGTCCCAGGGAAGGAGGAGGCGGCGCAGAGGCCGCCGCCCGCGCCTCCGTTTGAGAGCGGCGTGGACGCGTAGGCTTTCGCGCAGCTTCCGCTGTTCGAGAGACTCACTGACGTCGGCGTCGATGGAGCGCTGAGTGGCCAACTCTGCTCCCCCACCGAGGCGGGCGTTGCTGACGGCTGTGCGTGCTGCTGCGTGACGGCACTGATTAAATTGCGCACGAGCGCCTCCAGCTCTAGCAGCTGATTGCGCGTCAGCGGCGTGATGCGCTGCGACATGGCGTGGGCGCCCGTGTCCTACGAAAAGAAATGCGTGTGCGTGCGTATGCTCTTGCTGCCGAGGCAACGCGCATTCGAGGTGCCCAGAGTTGACAAGGGCGTAGGCCAACAGAGAGACAGAGGGGGGGAGAGATGCGGCAACAGACAAGACCGGTGGATCATCGGCGTGCGGACAAGGCACCATGCAGCCTCATGTCGGGATCCTCGGCATGCGCGTGCAGAGCGGCCCAAGGTAGAGGACAAGCTCTACGCGCCTGTTGAAGGTCCTCTACACCTACGCAGGTCTGCATCTTCCGTCTTCTCTTCACGTTCCTTTCAGCGTCCTCTCTGGATCTGAGCCACCTCACCGGAAGCACCGGAAAAAGTGAGATGCGGTGCGCCCCCCCTCCCCCTTCCCGCGCGGGGAGGGCGGGCGCGCGGGGGGAGGGGGGCGTCATCTCTCCCATTTCTTTCGCGATTTCGCTTTTGCAGAGAAGGCCAGTACGCGTGCGCGCGTGTGCTTCTGCGTGCACCTCCACCGTCCACCACCACCACAATACACACACGTATATAACACGTATGTAACACCAACGCTTCCGCAGACACCCAACATAGCCAACAAAGAACGCGAAGAAGGAGAAAAACAAGGAAAAAGTGCACGCGGGATAAGGAGACTTGGGCGAGAGGGAGCTGCTGCACAACGCCATACGTGCACTGCATTACGGCGCTCTCTCTCTCGCCGACACACACACACACACAAACCCACGCACACACACACACACACACATATATATATATATATATATATACACACACACATGTACGCATATACGTATATACGAGTGCAGATATGTAAACAGAGAGGACGCCGGGAAGGGGTTGGGGTAGTGGGAAGGGGGGAGGGGGGCTGAAGGCGGCGAGATGAAAAGCCCCATCATCCTTGTCGCTTGTCAGCAGCCCCACCCTCCACTACATGTAGGCAAGCCTTCATATGCACCGGGACCCGCTTCAGAGCTGCCGAAGCCTCGTAGGTCCAGCGTCTTCTTGGCATGTGAAGACGGCTGCCGCTGCATCCGGCCGGCCGAAGGAGAGGCGCCGGTATACCCGCTCATCAGCGGCGTCGACAACACGCGCCACAGTGACGATGACGCACCGTCTCCGTCGGGCCAGCCGCGGAGCCCTCAGTGCCATCCGTCACATCCGCCGAAGAGGCAGGGACGCCGGCTGCTGCCGTCTGCATCTGCGCCTCTCGCACTGAGGCACCACTGACGTGGCTGCTGCACCCTGTCTGATATCTGCCGGAGAAAATGACGTTGTTATGCAGCGATGCTGCTTGCACGGCATCTACAGCGAGTATGAGGTGCGTGAAGGCTTCCAGCACTCCTTTCCCTGATAGCGCCGACGTCATAAAGTTTCGCATGCCCATCGCGTGTGAGATGCGATCCGCTTCCTGCTGCAGCGCCTCGAGCGAGCCCGCAGTCGTCGACGTTGCGGCTGCGTTCGCGTCCAGCGAGTCCAGCTTAGCACCAACGACGATGCACACACAGTCGTCGCGCGCCAGCTGTGTCACCTGCGCTGCCCAACGCTGCACGCTCAGCAGTGACTCGTGCCGTGTCACATCGTACACGATGATGGCGCCGACCGCGTTGCGGTAGAAGGCGTTGCCGATGACGCCCGCGTTGCGCTCCTGGCCGGCAGTATCCCAGAGCTGCAGCACGACTGTCTCGGTGACCCCGACCGGCCCAGATGGAATTCCGACCTCCCGAGAGCAGAACTCCACCCCGATCGTGGAGGGCAGCGCCGGGTCGTACTCGTTGTAGCAGTACCGGTGCATGAGATTCGACTTGCCCACGCCTGCCTCGCCGACGATAAGCACCTTGTACGTCCGCAGAAATTTGTTGTGCCGGCCGACTGCCGACGGCACGAGCAGCGCTCCGCCAGCTTTTGCGAACGCATCACTTCCGATCGAGGTGCTAAGAGGACGCGGGCTGGCGACGTGGGTGCTTGCCGGCGGTGCAACTGCATCTGTGTCTAGGGAGGTCGACGGGCCACCCAAGGACGCGATCGAAGAGGCGGCGGCGTGGGATGCCGTGACCAGCGAGGAAGACGGCGCACCAATCGCCGACGTCCGGTGGGCGGTTGCTACGCTCTCCATGTCACGCAAGTGGTCAGCATCGCGGGCGTCATCCTGCTTGTCCATCGGGTCCTTCGATGCACACGGATGGGGGCGCGTGAGCTTGCGTGCAGTGCCGTTTCTCTTCCGAGGAGGAGAGGCAAGTCTCTCTCCCTTGTCGGCGTGAATGACGAAGAGGGAGTATCACTGCCCTCCGCCACCTCCACAAAAGAAAGGCGCGACACACACACACACGAGAAAAGGGAGCACCTGGCACAAACGCGCGCACACTCTCCCTCCCCGCATCGTCAAGATGCGGGGAGGCAGAGGCAGGTAGGGGTGGGTGGGTGCGTGGGTGGGGGGAGCGCTGAGGATTGGATCAAGTGAAGACCATCGAGTACGAGTAGGTGGTGGTGGTGGTGCGGTGTGTGTGTGGGGGGGGGAGGGGGGGGGATGGAGACGTGTTAAGATACGCAATATGTAAAGACGTCCAGACGTCAATGATATTTGTGGTCGACAGCCATGGAAGGACCGCGGAAAGGCGGGGAATGTGCGCGAGCGCTGGAGACCACACGGACGGAAAAGGCAAAGGCGGCGGGCGGGCTGGGGTGGTGGTGGTGGTGGCGGCGTGTGTACCCCTTTACATCACGAGGCAGCCCAAGTGGGCGAAAAGTCGAAGTGCTGAGGAAAGGTGTATGATACGAGAAGAGGAAGGCATCACGTGTACGAGTGGCAGCGGCGGACCATGTTGCTGCAGGGGGAGGCCGACGATGATGGCGACCATGTGCGGCCATCCATTTGATCGTCTCATCGCGTCCTCTGTGAGCCTCGTACCGCTACGCGTGCGATCCGCTTTTTTTTTGTCTGCTGTGTCTGTGCGTGTGCTGCGTGGCGTACGGACGCGATGGCCTCCCTTGCCCTCAAGTGGCAGAAAAGGAGAGGAGGGATAGCAGCTGAGCATCGATGGGACCGTTGTCTTACTGCCCTTTATTCGGTTGCACCGCCGTGCCTTGTGGAGAGCGGCACCGGCAGGGTACATAGACAAGAGAACTAGCGACAGCCTTACGCGCACACATACACCTAATAGATGCCCATACCATACACATGCACGTGTGCGCAGCATCCGCACACCGGCACACACAGAGGGAGAGAGGGAGGGAGAGCGCGGCGCCAGCCAGCGAGAGAGAGGCCCACGCCAAGGAGGACAAGAGAACACAGGCAACGGCACAACAACCAAACGTACAACAATGCGAACAGGGCGCCAGGGGTGGTGGTGGCGAGCGGGGGGAGGGGAGGGGAGGGTAGGGGAGGAAACGAACACACCGGAATAATAATAAAACTGGAAGAGCAGCCATGCGGGGCATGCGAGGATGAGGAGTGTAACACACACAGGGAGGGGGGGGGAGGGGAGGGGAGTGTGCACCGTTTTTATGGACGCCGTCATCGGGCGTGAGAAAAAACAACAACGCAATCGACGATACGCCTCGTCGAACATGCACGCCTCCGAGCGGAGCCACACAACCGGAGAGTCGGTGGTGGGGTGGCGTATGAGTTGCTGCCTGGCAAGTCGACAGCAAGAGGAAGACACGAGAAGGCAAAACGAATGGGATGGATGGGAGATAATGATGCGAGGCAGACAGAGGCGGGGGAGCAGCGGTGCTGTTCGCCCGCTGGCGCACTTGCTGTTGCCGTCTTGTCGCTCTTCACACACAACATCAGCGGGGACATGCAATGAAAGATGGAAGAACGAGGGGGGGGGGAGGGGTAACACACACACACACACACACACACACACACGTATTCACAGAGAAACAGCAGAAAATGCCTTTTTTCCCTTTCAACGTGTCCGTGCTACCGTGAACATGACCGCAGATATTGTGTATGCACAACCATAGTTCGCCTCAACCCGGTTGCACTGCGGCTACGTCAAGGCACCGGGTCAACCAGCGCTGTGGGGCGTCGTTGAGCTCATTGCCATTCCACCGCATGCAGCGCAGGCTCGGTCCAGGATCACGCTCCACATCATCGCTGCAACGCAACGAACGCAGAAACGCCGCTGGGGGAAGCATGCCCATGACCGCACGTCTCCTTCGGCACAGCGCCAGCCCAGACCTGTCCGCCGGACACTGGGACCCCGCCAGCCGTGCCCGAGGGGTAGGCTGCAGGCTACGTGGCTTGCCCCACAGCGAGTGGGAGGAGGAGGGGAGGGCACTGGACCGTGTGATACCGCGGGGTGAGGTGGCCGGCATCGTCGTCACGAGAGAGGAAGAAAAGGTGCACGCGAGAAGAGGGACATTCCCATCAAGCAACGAAGCACAGATGCCATGGTGCTTGCCGGGCGAGGAGTCGGCATGCTGGGGATGAGAGCCGAGAAGGGCAGAGGGCGATTAGCACATCGCCGATCTCTGGGATGTGCAGACAGGCGCACACAGCCACGCACAGACGGATACACCAACGCCTACTGAAGAGCGCAGAGATGAGCGCGCGCCCCCTCCCCCCCTCTTCCCTCCCTCCCCTCACCGCCTCTGCCCGGCATTCCGCCGTTGAATCAGAAGGCGAAGAGAAAAGCACCAAAGAGGGTCGACACAAACAACGACATCATCGCCACGGCGCCCTTCGCGCTGTTCTCGTTACTCGGGATGTCGTTGCCTACTTCGGCGGCCACGACCAGGCAGTCTTCGCGCAACCTGCCCTCCTGCAGCGCCTTCATGAGAGCCGCCTTCGAGTCCCGGCTGTTGGCCACGAGGCAGCGATGCCGCAGATCTTCTTCCGACATCGTCGTAGATGCGACGCTGTCGGCATCAGCGGACACGAGCGCCGCGGCGGCGCCGCCATCGCTGCGACGCTCGATGGCGTCGTGCTCCGCATCCGCTACTTCAATGACCGGCTGCGGTGCCGCGGCTAGGCTGCGCACACCCTCTTCTGGCTGTCTTAGGAGCACCGAGAAACCATGACCGCGGTGCACATGGATGCTGCCAGCGCGCCTGCGCCCGTGCACGCGGCCTCTACTGTGATCATGAGCCGAATGCTCCCGCGACCGCCGGCTGTGATGTGGTGCCCTTCGCTGCCGCGAGGCATGCTTGCCGACGCCGTGCTCGTAGACTTCGACGTTGTCCTCGGCGGCAGCCTCCTCCTCAAAGCGAATCACAAGACGGAGGGAGTCGAGAGGGATGCGGGGCGGCTCCGCGTCAGCGTATGTTGCGGCCGCATTGTCAACGGCTCCGTCTGCCATTGCCTTGTGCTTCCGGTGCGAGGAGGTGACCGGTGCGCGGCGTCCGGTACGACAGTGGCGCTTCTTCATGAGAGCTGCGTTCTGTGGCGCGTGAACAGTGGCGTGGTCACGGTGATGGTCACCAGGCGGTGCTGAATTCAGACTTGGGTGGACGCGGGTCTGTGCTGCTCGTGGCGATGACGACCCGGACTCAGGGGTTTCCTCACGGGTCTCCGTTAGCGGCGCTTCGCGCCGCGGGCGCGGGTGTGTGATCTTCTTGCCGTCTCTAGGGATCAGCTGATCGCCGTCGAGGAGGTACCACTTCTGCTTGTTCATCTCGCGCACCATCTGTCTACGCAGCACATGCGCGTTCGATTCCTTCACATCCAACGCCGCTTTTACCGCTGCGCTCGCCAACCGTGCTGACCGAGCGTGCGTGTCCTCATGCGCCGTGACAGGATGATCGTCCACCGCCTTCGCTGCGAGTGACGCGCTGGAGCACGTCGCGGGAAGCAGGAGCGCCATCATCAGTGCCACCTCCAGAACACGCAGAAAAACGTCACCACCATGCCGGTGCCTCCTGACCCTCGCCGCAGTTGATGAGGTCGTCCAAGCAGCCATCGGGTCCAGAGCCTGGAGGAAGGCACCGACCAGTCGGACTCGTCAACGTCTGGAGAAAACAGAGGAGAAGGGGAAGACACGTTACAGACTCGAGCCTGCAGCAAGGGAGGGGATGCAGAGCTGGCGGGACACACACACACACACTCCACGCATGCAGACACCCGAACTCCAGCATCAGGAGCGTGTGTGCCATGAGGGGTTGTGGTGGGACCCGAGGAGAGAGGATAGAAGAAGACAGTAAAGGTACAACGAGAGAGAAGGGACGGTCAAAGACGCGAGTTGTGACCATCATCACCTGCACGCACACACACGCACACACACTCCCACACAGGTATGCACACATCCGTAGTCAAGGCAGGGTACATGTCCTGGCCACCTTGAAAGCCAAGAAAAAACGAACTGCACCCTGTTATAGGCGAAAAGAGACGCTGCGCCGCCAGTGAAGTTGTCATGTGTCCACGACCGCTAGCGCGTGCTCTCGCTCCTTCGTCTTTCTTGCACGTCTTGTTCGATTTCCTCTGTTATGGAAAGGCATGACATGGCGGAGGACATCCGCCCCTCCCCGTCAGCGTGAAGGGCGAACATACCCGCACAACGAGATCGTCAGGTAGTGATGCTGCGGACCACCCAACGCCGGCGCAACAATGCCCAACAACAACAACACACACACAAAAAAAAACATGCCCGCATTCGACGGCTCCAGGAATGGGTGCCGCCGTCCTTCACCACACCAAGGGCAACATTCGAGGCGCTCACAGACACGCAGACACATCGGAAACGACACAACAACATCAACAACAGAAATGCACGTCTGCATCACTCGCCAGCCCCCGTACGTCGACGAGAGGAAAGGAGGTGAAGAAGGAGGAGGAAAGGGGAGGGGGCGTGCGTGCGTGCGTACGCACGCCTGTCGGAGCTACTTCTCCGTCGTAGGGGCCTCCATCATCTCTAGAAAAGCTGAGGCCTCTTCGACCTTATCCCAGTCCTTCGGGTAGTACAAGTCGTAGCCATCATTGGCCGTGAAGACCGGGTTCGGGTGCCTGTCTGCGTGGAAGTCCTTCAGCAATACGCCGTCGTACTTGTCAAGCTCGCCTACCACCGTCGGCTCGTAGACCACCTCACGGATGCGCAGTATTGTAGCCGCGTGCTGCGCGTCCACCCATCGCAAGCGTCGGCGCCCTGGCGTGGAGAAGAGCGACACCACGTTGCGCATACGCTTCTGTTCTTCAACGTCTGCGGTCACCCGCACGTGCTCCAGCAGCGGCCGGCCAACGGCGGTAAAGCGGGGTCCGCCGACCATGAGCACCTTCTTGAGAGCTATTCGGCTCCCAATGGGCGCGCGCAGACGCTGAACGGCGATGACGTCGCCGGGGCTGACCTTGTACTGGTGATTGCCGCAGTACACGACAGCAAACTTGGGCCCCTCGATGAGGGGCTGCAGCGCCTTGGCGATCGTGGGGTTGACAGATCGCAACATGGACGGCTTGACTAGGGAGGGAAGGAGTAAAGGACAACAAATCAAAGAGGGGGCGCGCGCGGAGACGTAGTCCGAGCCTACGCGCCATCCGCAGTGTTGACGAGGTACAGCCGCCGGGGGAGTGTGATGCGGTCGTGCGTGGTGCGCAGCGGAGACAGCGCCACACGAGCCGCGTGCGTTCTGCGTCACTTCTTCGGAGAAAAAGAGGCAGCAATCCGACGAGGAGGCGAGGTGTGGGGATGACAGAGCTGTTTCGACCTGCAGTGGTCAGATGCATGACTGGCGATACGCGCAAGCGTGACAGACACGCCACCCACCCCGGCGCTAAAGCGCGTGCGTGGCGAGTAGTCATGAGTGTTCGGGGCGGACGCATAGCCCAAGAGAAAGGAGGAAGGGAGGGAGCCTTCTAGAACGCGCTTCTCTTCGACGATGCTTGGTTGGTCGACGGAGCACACGGCTATGGAGGGGGCGAGTGCTCCCACTGGCAAAAACACATCGACACACACAGAGGGAGAGAGAGAGAGTTGAAGAGAGTTTCAAGTGTGACGGCGCGCGTGCTCACTTCGTGCTGTGCTGGCACCTCGCCGCTTCAGTTCTTTCCTTGACAGTGACGCCTCTCTCAGGAAACATGGCGGCACGCGAAGGGGTGCGCAGAACGCCCTTAAAGCGAGGTGTAGCGCTGCCGGTACTCGTTGGGTGCCAGCCGCTTTCGCTCCGTGGTGCCTGACGGACTTGCCGCGCTGCTGCGGCTGCCGGGGCGGGGGTCCCACAGGAGGGCGGTGGGGCTTCTGTGACCTTCCACCAGCGTCGGGTCGCGCGCCGGCCACGCCCGCGATGGCGTTCGCAGCGGTGACCGGGATGACCACGACGCTGTGGTCATGGGCAGTGAAGGCGGAGGTGGGGGTAGACGTGCGGCGGCTGCGATCCCGTTCCCGTTGCGCATTTCTTCTTGCGCCACAAGCCTCTGCAGGGTCGATACCACCTGCTGGTCCACTGCGTGGACCTCTTCCAGCTGATGAACGCGTTCCTCAAGGCTGGCGATGTGGCGTGCCTTGCACTGCAGCTCATAGCGAAGCCCTAGCGGGTCGTCGACAGAGACGACCACCATCTCCGGTTGTGCTCTTGACCCAGCACTCGCGGCCTGCACGGGGGCAACGGCGTCTGGCGCAGGGGGTTGACTGTGACGCTTTTCCCGGCCTCGGCTTCTTCTCTCGTTTTTTCGTTCCGACCCCGCCGGAGGGGTGCCGGCAGCAGTTGGCGACGGGGGCACGACTGAGGGTGTCTGCTGCGGCTGCCTCTCCGCGCCGACGATGCTCCACGCGTCCACCATCAGCAGTGTCTTGGCTTCCATCCACTTCAATAAGCACGCCTCGCGCGCTGACAACCAGCTTCGTGCGCGTTGCTGTGCGTACGCCTCCTGAGCTGCCCGCGCGCGCAGGAGCTGCCTGCTGGCCTCCTCCGCGGCCTGCATCGCAGCAAGCGTGCGTGCATGTGCCTGCTCCTCGCGTTGAAGAGCGTCGGCAATGTCTTGAGCTCGCTGCTCGGCTCGACTCACTTGACCTTGAGCACTCACAAGCGCCGCCTTGTGTGCTGCTGTGTCGGCGGCTCGCGCCAACTTCTCGGACTGCAACTCTTCCTCTAGGCGCCGCCGCAGCTCATCATGGGCAGACCTGCCCTCCTGTAACGTGGCTATGGTGCGCATATGCGTCTCCGCCTCTCGACGGAGAGCATCCTCAGCCGTCTCCGCGGCTTCTTGCTGTTGTGTACGCGCGGCCTCCAGCTCCAGCTTCAACGTTTCTATGCGGTCTCGTTGTCGGGAGTGCTCATCAGCGTCGAGCTCCGCGAGATGCAGCTTTTCCAGTACGGCCTCGAAACGCCGGTGCAGCTCCTCCTTCTCCGACTGAGCCTCCTGCAGAGCGGCGGCCGTGCGCTCGTGAGTCTCCCGCTCGCGACGCAGATCGTCCAGGGCAAGGTGGGCGGCCTGCTCAGCGTCCGCAAGCTTGCGAGTGACCTCTTCGAAAGCGGTCCTGTGACCTTCGTCCCTGACTGCTTGCGCCCGTTGCATGGCGTGTAGCGCGTCCTCGGAGCGCTGCAGCCGCTCGCTGTTTGCCCGGCGTTGTGCCTCCATCGCGGCGCTGGCGCTCGCGGCGGCCTCCTCGTACTCGTGGCGCAAGGCGCGTTCGCGCTCATCGGTGTCCTGCTGCCACTGTTTGTGAGTAGCGCGGGCGCTGGATAGCTCTTCCTCCAGCACCATCACTCGATCCGTCAGCGCTTTTTGAGCCGACTCCCGCGCTGCCGCTTGCGTCTCGGCGATGAGGCAGCGGTGCCGGTGTTCCCTGCTGTCTGCCTCTGCAGTGCGTAGCTGGTCCGTCGTGGACTCGATGCGCTGTTGCAGGGCGGCGATTTGCAACTGCGCGGCCTGGGCCGCAGCTGCGGCGCGCGCCAGTGCTTCCTTCTCTCGCTGAAGGGCCCTGTCGCGCTCACAACGCAGCTGCTGCTGAGCCTCTTCACCGTCGCGCATAAGGCGATCCTGTGCAGCCATATGTGCGGATGCTGAGTCGGCTGCTGCAGCTGCTCGAGCGCGGCGCTCGGCATCGAGCTCCCCTTCAAGTGCCTCTGCAACTCTTCGCTGGCTGCCTGTGCCGCGTGCATGGCGGTGAGTGTCTGCATGTGCGACTCTAATTCTCGACGGAGGGCCTCTTCACGCTGATCTGAGCCGTGCTCTTTCTGCCGCTGCTGCACTTGCGCTATAGCCCGCTCCTTCTCTAGCGCCTCCAGCTGCTCCCGAAGCACACGCCGCTCACGCTCAAGGACTCTGATACCATCCTCGGCTGCGACGCGCTGGGTGCGCTCCTCTGCCGAGCGCGCCTCGACGACATGCAGCTGCTCCATGAGGGTGTTGATGCGTTCTTGCTCTCTCGGTGAGGCAGGTGGTAGTTCACCGTCGCCGACTGTCAAGTTGAACCGGGGCACCTCCGCCGCTGGCGGCGGAAAGGACTCGAGTGACGGCGGCGGCGCTGGTGGCTGCGCTGCTCTGGCTTCATCCCGCGCAGAGCGCTCTGCGCACGGCAAGGGCCCAGCGCCGCTGACAAGCGGCGAGAGGCTGCGACTTCGACTGCGACTCGCACGTGCGCTTCGTCGCTGCTCGCTCTCTAGCCGCTGCGTGAGCTGGTCCATCTGCACCACGTGGGCGTGCCGTTCGGCGTCGAGCAGGGCTCGCCACTGGTCCATGCGGAAATTGGCGTTGCGCAGCTCATCCTCGAGCTCGTGAACGCGGCGCAGAGGCTGCGCGCGCAGCGACGACGGCGATGAATCCGCTGAGGACGGAGGCGGAGTTGCAGCAGGAACAGATGCGGCAGGTGCGGCGGCCGCTTTAGATTCTCCAACAACCGTCTCTACCGTTGCTGCGGCAGGAGTGCTGGCGACGCTTCTACTATCTACCTCTTTCGCCCTTTCTTTGTTCGACAGCGCCGAGAACGCTGAGGGCGAGAGCAACAGATTCTCGGTGCTGGTGGCAACAGACGCACGCGGCGGCGGCGGTGGCGACGGCGTGGAAAGTCTCTGTTGCTGCTGCTGCGCCTTCTCTGCCACAGTCGCTGCATGCCGTGCGGCACCCAGAGCTGCCTCGGTAGCTGCGAGCTGCTCCGTGAGACATGCCATGGCTTTTGCCTTCTCGCGCAGCTCCTGCTCCACCTGCTGCAGCTGCTGACGCAGCTCAACCACGGCGCTGTTCGAGCCGGAGAGGCGTTGCTGCAAATCTGCCAATGCTGTTACGGCGGCCTCGCTGTTCCGCACCGGTGTCCGCTCCCGCCACGGCGATGACGACACTGTGGCTGCGGTCCGTGCATGCAGGGCTGCCTGCTCCCTCCCACTCGATGACGCCGACGCAGGGCTGCTACCGTGGCGTCCTCACGCGTAGGCAAGGAAGGCCGACGCGTTGGCAGTGCCGCCGCTTTAGTCGCGATCGGCTCCTGCCCTGCCGCATCACACGCTTCGTCAGCATCGTTGGCCATGGTACGCTGGACAGGCAAGACGCCGTCGCAACAGCTTGCATTGTCACTCTCGTGGCTCGCGTGCTCTGTTTCGTCATCGCTGGCGGTGACGTGTCGCTCACCGTGCGTGGTCACGTCAGAGTTGGTGCGCTGCACCGTCGGCGGAGAAGGAGAGGAAGAGAAGAAGATGGACGACGATGGCGTTCCGACAGACACGCGGCGAGTGACAGGGCTTGTGGAAAGGGTGCCATCGGGAGATCGGCGAAATGCTAGCGATGCCGGCGACCGCCGGCACGGCGGCTGTGGGAGTGGGGCAGCCAGCAGCACTCGAGGTAGTGGCAAGGAGATGTCACAAAGGGACGGCTGCAGGTCCGGCGCCTCACCCGTCTGCTGCAGCACGGCCGGCTGCTCCGACAGGTTGTCTTCATGATCAGCACGCGACGCGTCCTCTGCGACTTCAACGTGCTTCCCTGTGAGTTTCGCACCACCCACCGCCATAGCAACGGTCCCAACCACGTCACCTGCATCATCTTTCGGTGCTTCGAAGCCGCCATTGCTCCCCGCCACCTCGGCATCTGCCGCCGCCGCCGCCGCGTCGCCGATGGCGCTGTCTTGCATGTCAGAGTCGTCTTCGCGGATGAGAACGGCATGTGGTGTGTCGGTGTGCACGATAGTCGTCGTGACCACCGAGCCCTTCTCGTAGGACCGACTGTGTACCTCGAAGGGCGGCTCGGAGGACGCCTCAGAGAACATCTTCGACGATGATGGCGATGGCGACGACAGCGGTGGCGGCATCGAGGAGGGCAAAACTGCGGATCCTCGTGACTCCACAACGGAAGACGTCTGCCGCGCCAAGTGTGACGAGTGCACTGACGGTGAGGAAAGCGTCGAAGGCGGCGCTTGGCGGTCGTCGCCGTTTCCGCCGTGTCTGCCGTGGTGTTGACGGAGATCGTGGTAGGGCGTCACCACTTGCGTGCCATGCAAGACCACCGAGTCCGCGCTGGGCACCGCAAAACCGCTCGCCCTGCTGTGCTGCTGTTCATCCGACGTGTGTGCGTCTGCCTCCACGTCATCAGCTGAACCACTGTGCCGCTGCGGCGCAACGTGCCGCAACTGTGTCGACCACACCATGGGCGTGGTAGAAGACGGAGACGACGCCGCTGCCGCTGCCAGTTCCAATGGCGATGGAATGGGCGGTGTCACTGGCGTCGCCTGATTCCACAGAAGAGCTCTCCGAGGGAGCGGTGATGTGCCCTTTGGGGTGAACGGCACGGAGGAAACATGTGACGGCGCCGCTGCTGGATAGCCTGACAGTATAGTCCTTTGCACATCCACGTCCGCGCTGCTGAAGACCGGGTCGGCGACATGCTGCGAAGCTACCGACGGTGGTGATGATTGCGCAGAGGAGGACGACGGCGGAAGCGGCCGCATGTGCTGCTGCTGGCTGCTGCTGCAAGGAGCTCTGTCGCGAGAGTCGCGCCGGCGAGCTTCCAGTGCTGGGGTCACTCGAGGCCCCAAGAATCAGCACGGCAATCGGCGTCGGCGTCGAGCAAGGTGTCTCAGCGGCGATCGTGTTGCTCATAGCCAGCGCCCCAGCAGGCGCAAGGGACATGAGGGTGAGGGCGGTGCTGGTGCGGCGGAAGGACTGCGGCTCCAACGGCGAGAACAGCTGCGACGGCCCGTGGCTGACGACGGAGTGCCGGCGCCGTACGCTGCAGTCACTGCACAACACGGCAGTGGCAGCCAGCTCCACCGACGTTGTCTCCGGTGGCGACAGGCATTGTGAGCCCTGCATGCCTTGGCTGAGAGAGTGCAACAGGAACGAGTGCGACGTGGACGACGGGAGACGGGAGGGCAGGTCACTGCCGTATGCGATTGCCGAGGGCGGCAGGCTCTTTGCGTTGTCTTTGCTGTCGTCTACGTTAGCAGCGCCACTGAGCAGCACAATGATGCGCTGGCACAGCTCCGCGACTCGCTCACGGCCCTCCTCGGTTTGCGCAAAGTACAGGAGCTGCGGCGGAACACTATCAGCAAGCGGCAAGGTGACCGAGAAGCTCTCGAGCGGGGAGGCTGCAGAGTCGGTCGCCATCATCTTCTCCGGTGCTGCGTCGTCGTGTGGGCTTCCCACGCCCACGTCACCCTTTCCAGGTACCACCTGCGGCGTCGAGGAAAGCGGCGATGGGGAGATCAAGTCCAGCTGCTGCGGTGAGGCCAAAGTGTCAGCACCACCCGCAAGGGACAAGCTGATATCCGTCGCAGCTGTTGTGGGTGCCGCCGCCGTCGGTGCTCGCTCCTCCTCCTGAAGTGCTACGGCCTGCACATACTGTCGAGCAGCCATGCGCAGTCCACTGCATGCTTGATGAATGTCTGCGAGCAGGCGTTGCGTGCTGCGAAGGCGGCCGTGCAGCTCTGCGTTTTCGCGTTGCAGTGCTGCCATCTGCTTCGTCAACTGAGACGCCGCCGCCGCCGCCGCCGCCGCCCTGGCTGACCCGTCTCGGCGCTCACGGCTGGCAGTGGGAGCTGTGGAGACGGTTGATCTGGTTGTGGGTGGACTGACGCTGCAGCCTCTCTGGATGAGAGGCTGGGTGGGCCAGTTCGGCGCAGCTTCACCGTCTGTGGCTGTTGCATCGCCTGCACGTGCGTCATCACTTCCCTTCCCTTTCTTGGTCGCCACCTCCTGCTCCATGTCGAGCGTGCGCTGAGCCCACCACGGCAGCACCCAGCGCAGCAGCAGCGTCTCCACCATCATGTGCTTCGCCTCGGCGACAAAAGGGCTCAGCAGCGGACTCTCAACGGCGAAGCCGCCGCCCACATCCACCACAACACGCTCCACCGACGTCCCTGACGCCATCGCGGCGACTTCGGCGCCCCCCTCGGGTGAACGCGGCGACTCTCCGGCGGACCGTGCGGTCGATCCCGTCACCGCATCGCCGCTTTCGCGGGCTCTCACCAGGGGCGTGTGCCCTTGATGGGCCATCCGCTGAGGCTGCTGCTGCGTCGTTCGTGGAGACTGCCGTGGCTGCCCCTCCTCACCCTCCTCCGCATCCCTTGCACTCGTGCTCGACACCGCCGCTTGCAGGCGCCGCAGGAGGGGGACGGCGAAGGTGGGCGTGAGAAAGCTCGACCCGTGGGATGAAATCTGCGCTTGCTGCACTCGCCGCTGAGACGCGTCGCTCCCAGACGAGATGGCACACAGTGGCGACCCTTCGTAGCCACCGGCGGCGCTTCCGGCAGCGGTGGCGACACAATGCGGGGTTGCCACAGCGATGAAGTCGAAGATTCCCGACGGCGACCGCCCCAGGTTTCTACTCTCGGCTGTGTCCGGTGCGGCGAACGCAGGGACATCCATCGCCCTTGGTGGCGAGTGGAGCAGGCGCACTGGTAATGCTGCGTCGACGTCACATGACGCGTCGCCGGCACGGCCGTGATGAGGCTCCAGCGCGACTTCAAAGCCGTGCTTGGAGGCCAGCTGGCAGAGGCGACTGTTGGAGGCAACCATGCTGGTGGCGTTGCCGCTGGTTCTGCTTCCACTGAAGCAGTTGCCCAGCACTGGCGCAGTCGTGGCCATGTCGGTCCCTGTGCCTGCTTCGAGCGGCGCACGCGCCTGTGAGCCGAACATGGTGCCGTGGGTGCACAGACTCGAGAATAGTGGCGACCGCGGCAGCCCCAAGGCTGAGGTGGCTGCTTTGACGAAGTCGTTTGTGGCACCGTTCACGGCGCTGCTGCTGCGGCAGCCGGCGCCTTGGGCGGCATCGCTTGTCAGGCGCATTGCGCGCCCGTCGAAGGCAAAACTTTGCAAGTCGTACGGGTCGTCCGGGTCGACCGAGTGGGGGTCCCAGCCGCCGAGGGCGCGGGTCACAGACCACCGCGAGGGTGTGGGCTGGAGGACGGTGCGCTGCGCGGGCAAGAGGGAGGACGAGTGAGCCGGATCGAAGCTCGCGTTAACGAAGGACAAGGGTACAAAGCCAACCCCGCCCCGCCGCGCGCTGCGGACGCCAGGCTGCTGCTGCTGCTGGTGGTGGTGTTGGTGGTGGTCTTGCTGCTCTCGTGGCAACCGAAGCTTTGGAATAGCCACACTGATTCTCGTCGTCAGAGGCACCGCTGCAGTGAAGGACAGAGGTGTCGCGCTCGCTTGGTATGGCGTGAGCGGTGGGATGACATTCCCCTCTTCTGACGACACACCAGACGGCTCCTCCTCGTGCGCGCGTGCGTCTGCCTTGCTACCGCCTTCGTGTCTGTTCACTGCTGCTTCCGACGTCAACAGCGGTGCACCGGCGTCGGCAAGCAGATGGGGCAGCATGAGACACTCCCCGTACATGTCAAGCACCTCGCGTACAAGCTGCCAAAACTGATGCTCTGTGTGCACGCCCTGCGCGCTGCCACGACGCAGAAAATCATCAAGAGGCCGGCAGAGTGCATGCAGGTGGAGTCTTGCCAGCGCCCACGTCAAGCGACGCATCACTACATCCAACGGCCGCGTGATGCTCTCGAGCACTTCCTGCCGTATATGCAACAAGCACACCACGGACAGCGTCTGCAGGCGATTCAGAACATCGGCAGGAAGGCTAGGGGAGAGGAGGGAGATGACGGACGGCGCCGAAGCGCGTCTGTGATGAGGTGTCGCGCCATCTTTGCTCACGTCGCGCTGCCCTCGGTGGCCGTCTACGTAGGACGTGGCACTCGCACTGCTCTGGTCGCTGTCGGGGTCGTCGTGCCGCTCGCGCTTGCGCTCGTCCTCGTCGCATGCGTCGCTGAAGTCCACGCCACTCTTCACCTCCGTGATAACGCCGGCCAGATGCGCAGGGGCATCGTCGTCGTAGCACAGCATTGGGGCAAGGGCTGCTCGTGCAAACGCCAGTGCAGCGCCGTTGGCCAGCGGTAGAAGGTCGTCGCACCGCAGCGCGCCCCACCGCGCCGCTTCGGCGTTCACCTCCGCTGGGGCGTCGCTTGAGTGGTGCTCTTTCTCACTGCCTGCCGCACCGCGATAGGTGCTGCCGTGATCGCGCTCCGTGACGGCTGAGCTGTCATCTCGGTGCGTCTGATCATCATGGCTTCGCAGCTGTCGGTAGCAGGCGTACTGCTCCGCCAGCAGACCCGCCAGCAGTACCCCTGTCGCCACGTCCGAGGCCACGCGCACGGCCAACGCTTGCGTGTAGCGTAGATAGGCCGCCGAGGTAGTGCACAGAGTGGTGGACACAGCGCTGATATTACCAAGGCCTTGCTGCTGCTGCTCCTGCTTCGAAGCGCCGTGGGCCCGGTCGCCACTACCCAGCACCTCGGCCGCCAGCAAGCGCCACAGGAAGAGACTTCGAAAAGGCACGACGGACGCGGCAGGCGCGCTGCTGCGGATGAGCTTCTCCCGCCTGTACCGCCTCCCTGACTTGAGGATGCTGCGTGGTGATCCCGCGATAGAGGACGACCGCTCAGGCGAGGTGGCGCTCGGAGTGTTGGGTGACTGCCGCAGCAGCGGCGATCCAGCGCCGCTCTCCGCGACGGGAAGTCTGGTGTGCAGCCGCAGCGGTGTAGAAATCGAGGCATCCTCCAGAAAACTAACACGGCGAGCGTGCGCATTCGGCGAGTGAGCTGACGCCGCTGCTGTCGCTGACGTCGGCAAAGAGTATATTGGGCGCAGTCCATGTGATTGGATAGCTGCTTGCTGCAACGACTGCTGCTCCGCCGCTGCTGAGCGCGGGTGTTCGGGTGTCCGCTCAGGCACCGGGGCTGAGCGAGCCCGCGGGGGTGGCGAGCTGAACGTATCGTGCGCCGCATCCGCCGAAGACCCATCGGCAGCAAAGAAGAGCTGGCTCAGTAGCAAGTACGGGAGAAGATTAGCGTCGAACATGCTGTCCCGCACCACGGCCTCCATGACTGCATCCATGTCACATGCCAGCGCCACGGTGGCGCTGCGTGCGGTTGTGATGAGGCTTCCGTACACCATAGACGGCGTCACCGCCTGCACACGACCGAGCAAGACGCGCTGGCTGCGCAAGTGGTAGGGCGCTCGTCGACGTCCCGCCGTGGCGGCGACAGCGGACTCATCGTCATGGCTGTCGTCACGCTCGTTGCTTTCCGACGGTTTGGCGGGCGCCGCTGAGCCTTGGTGAGGCGCAACGCTGCCGGATACGGTCGTCTCGAAAAACAGAGGAATCAGCGCGTCGTGCATCCAGTCCATGATGAGCTCCTCTGTCGACTCGTCCTGCACTGCCGGGGGAGGCGGCTCTGTGGGCGGTGCGCGGCACGGAGGCCCTCCCACCTCACGCCGCGGCCGTGCCCGGATACCGCTATCAGTGTTGCGGTCTTGCAGGCTGGAGCTTGGCGAGACGGGCTGATCCGGCGGCGCTGTGGCAGCGCCTTTGACCCAGCCAAGCAGGGCTCGCAGCCCACGCCCCGAGCTTCCGAAGAAATTCGATCGCCCAGCGGCGGCGGCAGTCGACGAAGCGCTGCCTGTTTTCGTGAGAACACCTTGCGCAGCATCGAAAGGCACTACGTCCTGGTCGTCACTGTCGTCCTGGTCGTTGCAGAAGAGTGTCTGACGGGCCTCGGCGGCCGCAGCGGCGGCGGACCGCAGCGCTGAGGTCTCTGCCAGCGTAAAGAAGAAGGCCGGCACGGAAGGCAAGGCGGCGCTCTCGGCAATCGACACTGGTGTCGCACTGGCACTGGACGCCTGCCGTGGGTCGCGCTGTGACTGCTGGCGTGCTCCGCGCCGGCGCCGAATGACCAGCGTGACGTACCGCGCCGTCGTCTCCACCTCTGCAGGTGTGCCAGAGACGTGCACGAAGTGCGCAAGTGCCAGCAGCTTCTCCCACAACGCACACTCGCGACGCGAGAGACAGCGGTCGCGAATCGACAGCGCCGTCGCGCCTTCGAGGCCATTCGTTGCCGACGCCGAAGCGCCAGCATCGCCGTTAACGTTGCTTCCACCGCCACGTACCGCACCCCCTCTGCGCGTGGCGCTGCTGCTGTAGTGGACGCCGCTGCGATTCTGGGCCTCCATGCGACGGCGATGACGATCACGGTACACCTCCGGCACATCGGCCTCGTACCGCACCTTGGAAGTGGACTCTTCCTCCAGCGTCACTGCATCCTCGTGGTTGGCCGTCAAGTGGAGGACGTCCTCCCCGGTCACCTCGAGAAAAACAGCTGTGTAAAAGGCAGGCGTGCGGAGAGGGTCGTGCGCGGCGTCGTGACAGTCGCGCAGGCCGTCGTCGGACGCAGGCGCGGCCGCGGCGGTCGTTGTGACCTCTGCGGGACGGATAAGATCCGCCACTGGAAGGAAGCGAACACGAAGACCGTCGCCGCCACTACCGCTGCCGCTGCTGCTGCTATCGGGTCGGCCAGAGGTGTAGCGGCGGACAAGCCCCACGACGAGAGGCGTCGTGCACATCGTGGGGTTATGCGAGGATGAAGGGGAGAAGTTGAGCAGAGAGCGCAGCGCACGCCATAGAGCGCCTCTTGCCGTCACGAGGGGTGTTGCGGCGTTGATGTCGGCAATGCCGAGCGCCGGCGTACGTGCAGGTAACTCGGAAGGGTGCCTTGGTGCCCTGATGAGGGGCGTGTGCTTTAGGAGCATTCCAATGTCGGTGGCGATGTCCCCTGATAACGCGAGCCCCCCCATCGAGTCCGCTTCATCTTGGCGCGCGAAACCACTTGCACTTGCGCCGCCCGGGGTGAGGATGGGGAGGAGCACGCGGGCAAGCTGCGTGATGTACAGATGAGCGTCCCCGCCTTTTCCGAAGCGCTGACGCGGCGCGTGCTCCTCGGTATCACTGTCGCTGACGATGTTGCCGGCATCGCCGTCTGCGAGATAGAAGCGTGCAAACGACGGGAAGTCTATGGAGGGCGGCTGTCCAGCACCAGCATCGCCGATGTCCGCAGCCAGACGGGTGTGTTGCAGCATATCGCACAGACGCCGTAAAAGGACGTCGATGACGACGCCCGCCTCGTCCTCGACCCCCTCGGCGCCGTCGCCGACTCGGGAAGACGCAGTGGCAGAAGCACTACCCTCCTCGTGTGCATGGCTCGCCGGTGCATCGCTTCTAGCGGCCCCATGCGCTGCAGGCGCGTCAACGTCGGCCCCACCACCTGCGTCTGCCGCGGCGCTCCGCAGTTCTTGCTCGGCGTAAGTCGTCGCGAGGACGTACTGCGCGATGCGAGACGGCCACGAGCGCAGAGCAGCGCGTATCTCGGCTGGGTGCAGCGGGCGGACAGCGCCGCCACGGGTGCATGGGAAGGCGGAGCGCCCTCTGGCGTGCGCAGTAGGAGCGCCCTCTGAATTATCCGCTGGAGGCGGCAACGTGACAGTTGCATCCTTCGTGGTATCTCTCGCCGCAGCGCTGTTGCTGCGGCTTGGCAAGCGCGTTGGTGGCGTCGATGTGACAGCGGCAGGGTTGCCGCCACGCGGGCGCGGTTGGGGTGGGGGTATGCCCTGGTTGGTGTACGTGTAGTACAGTTCCTTTGCCTTGGTGCCGCCGCTGGACGTGCGAGCACGCGGAGACGAGGAGGCCTCTGCGGCGGCGGAGACCGAACTCCTCTGGCTGCGACTACGGGCCTCGGTGTTCCCCCTCCAGCTGTTTTGGTTACCCACTATCGACGCGGCAGGGTGTCGGGGCGGCGGAGACTGTTCGCCTTCCGCGCTGGCGGCTTGGCTCGTCGTCGCTACCACATGCCGCGCTGCTCTATGTACTTGCGGACTCGCCTCCATCGTTCCTGCTGCTGTGGTGGTGCTGGGGGCACCGAGGGCCTCGCCAATGACCTCAGGCTGATTGGGCAGCCGACCTGGCGTGAGCTCCACGTGCAGGAGGCAGCGCAGCAGATGAGCCTCCACCTGCTCCGTGCAGGCGACAAGGTGAACCGCGTTCACGTGGCCATCACTGTCGCCGACTTGCTGCAATGCCGCGCTGCAAGCCGCCCCGCTGGCTGAAGGGGATGAGCGCTTCTTTCTAGCGCTGCTCTTCTCGATCGGGTGCAACTCGTCGGCACCTGCGTCGTCGATGGCAGAGGGCACTGTGAGACGATGTTGCACATACTGTGCTATCGCTGTCACCAGCATTGCTGACGCGTCAGCTGAAGACACACGCGGCGACGCTGCAGCGCCGAGAGTGTTCGGAGCACTGCTTGCGCGTTCTTTCTCGTGTTCAGCGGAGCTACTGGTACCCACGGCAACGCTAGGTGACGGACACGACGAAACAGCAGATTGGGCCCCGCTTGTCGTCGTCCTCGCCAGGAAGGGAGTAGCGTTGGCGATGTTGTCGTCCCCACGCTTCTGCATCATCCGTCCTCCACCCGCTTCCAGGGCGATGATGGTGCGTCTCTCTTCTGCGTCCTAGCCTGCTCGCTTGCTGGCCTGTGATGGGCGCCGAAGCGTGTCGTGCTACTTGCGGCTGCAACTGATGGGGGAAGGGGGTCGAGGATAGAGGGATGGGAGGGAGGGGGAGGAGGAGCTGGTTGCTGACGAGCCTTTATGATGATGGGGGTGATGAAAGTTGTACAAGGTGCATGCCGAAGACAATACATAATAGTAATAGTAATAACAGGAAAGGAAACCACGACAACGTACACAAAGACCGAGGAGGTGACGCGAGAAAACCGAAACAGCGAAGGGTGCGTGAAGGCGCAGCGACAACGACAAGGATAACACCACCAACAACGAGAAGAAAACAGAGAGGGAGAGACAAGACGACTGTCTGCACCTAACAGCAGGTAAAAGTAGGCAAGAAACCGAGTCGATTCACCGGTATGGGGTTGTTGTTGTGATAGTACCTGGCTCTGCCACTGCAGATGGAAGGCTGGGGCGTGGCTGCAGTGGTGATGGTGGTGAAGAGGGAATAGCGAAGGCAGAGGGAGGCACAACACGAAGAAACGCAAAAAGGGAAGCCGGAGTCGACTCGAGTTTCCACGTTCCAGAAAAAAAAAAGGAAAGGAGAAACGAAAAAGCGAGCGCGCGTGCACAGAGACGCCGCAAATCACGCACGATCAACGCACACGACGACGACGACGACGACTTTAGCCGCCCGATAAGAGGAGCGGAAAAGACAAAGGCAAGAGCGCAAGAGCGAGAGCGCAAGAGCGAGCAGGCGAGGCTGAGATGAGCGGTGGATCTTCACCTCGCCCCTCCTCCCGCCCCCGACTTCCTCTGTCTGCCTCTGTCGTGAGGTTCGCGCCTGTTCGCTATGCAAACGCGTATGAGCGCGCAAGAGACACCTCACCTCACCTCTCCGTTGTTGTTGTTGTTGTGCGCGTGTGTGTGCTCGTCGGTGATTGTTTTTTCTTTTTTTTATTTCGTTCGGGTACGAGTGCGTGCGCGTGCCTCTACACATATATGCATATGCGGGGCTTTCGGGGGCGACTGCTGCCAGCCCACCTCGCACCACAGCGCGTGGCTCGCGGTGACGGGAGAGGAGAGAGAGGGGGCGAGGGCGAGGAAGAGGTCCTAGAAGAATAAAGAGGGAAACTGATGCGATTGGGTGGTGGCGTGCGGGCGGGCGGTGGCCGCAGAAGGCGCACAAGAATGCGAGACACGGTGGAGGACGCTGTAGAGATGGAGTGGGGGAGGGGGAAAGACGCAGGAGCGATGCACGTCTCCACCGCGTAGGAGTAGAGCATGATGACCTCGTATCAGTGAGCTGCACACATCGGGTCGTCAGTACAGCCTCGGTCACCCTCGGTGGTGAAGGAGACAACCGTGAGCACGGTCGAAGCACGCAGCCAAACATACGAAGATCATGGAGGGGAACAGGGAGGGTGGCAAGCACGCACATCGAAGAAGCGCTCGATAAGCGACGCTTACGTAAACGCTCCGTGAACCACTCCCTCTCCTGCAATGCGGTTCTCAGTGCTGAAAGGCGGATGCACCACAAACACACGCACATAGACACATAAACTTATATATATATATATTTAGAGGGAGAGAGGCACTGATACAGCTGCTGATCTGCCGTCTTGGCTGTGTCTGCGTGTGTATATGCTTGTGCGTGCCGCTGGCATGCGGGGTTCCACCACTGTATGTGCTGGGCTGGCTTCCCACTCGTTCTTCTGTCTTTTTCTTCTTCTTGAAGTACGTCATAGCTCATTAAGCACACGTCGGGAAAAGAGGGGTGGGAGAAAGGGGGTGGGGGCTGAGGAAAGGGTAGGGCACATCGACGTCCGCGGCGGGCATCCAAAGAAACACACGCAACGTGCCACACTGGCGAAGCACACACAGGGTAGATCCGACGCACGCGGGTTTCGGATGAAAGGCAACAGCAAGAGAGAGGGAGGGAGGGAGATAGCGAAATGGACGGTGCTCGGAAGTCAGACCCACAGCACAAACAACAACAAACATCTCAGGAGCATCGGCATCACGGAAAAAGTCTACCGACACCGACTGCGACAGCAGCGTCAGCACGAACCAAGGACAGAGGGGGAGATAGATGGGGTGATGCACCATATCGGCGAGGCTCTCCACCACCCCTCCCAAGGAAGTCGAAAAAGAAGAAACAGGGAAACACATTCCCCGCCCCCGACACACACACACACACACACACACACACACACACACCAACGTACACTCGGCAGATACAGACAAAACAAAACAAGAAAAAGCGAAGACGGGCATCTGCATGCAAGAACTGAGCGTGTGGAGGAGTGCACAGGCTCGCCAGAAGCATAGGGTGCGCAAAACTACAACAGCTGCTTAGTTAACACCACTCTCCCCTTCCCTCCCCCCAAAAAAATCAGGAACGACAACGCGGTGCCAAACAAAGACGAGGGAATCCAGACATCAAGCCTTCACATGGGCACAACACTCGCTGCACACAGATACATACACGCCACAAGCCCTTCCCAGCATGTGCATCGACTTCCATTGCCTTCCTCTGTGCACGCTCACCAGCTTTAGATTCGATTAGACGTCACAAAACATGCCGGTCCCTTCTTTGATGGAGGCGCCTCCCTTTCTTTCCACGAAATGCACGCCGGCTCTGCACAGGCTACGCCTCGCGCTTGCTCGGCGGCTTGTAGACGCCGGCCGAACCCCCGGTGCTAGGTGGCTTGTATGCACCAGCACTGCTGCCGCTACCAGCCACAGGCGGCTTGTACGTGTCAGCAGAGAAACCGGCGGCTGCAGATGGCTTGAACGCACCAGCATTGCTGTTACCAGCGCTCGGCGGTTTGTAGACACCAGCACCGCCGCTGCTCGGAGGCTTGTACGCCTCACCAGTCGAGGCCGGCGGCCGGTACGCACCGGCAGACGCGCCGCCAGGAGTAGGGGGCTTGTAGGCCCCAGCACCGCTGCTGGGAGCACTCGGCGCCGGCGGCTTGTACGCCTCACCAGCAGACACGTTCGGCGGCCTGTAGGCACCCGTGCTGGGGGGCTTGTACACACCGCTGCTGCCGGAAGGAGGGCGATACGCGCCAGCAGAGGGGCCGCCAGCGCTGCCACGCGCGGCCATCGGCGATGACGGCAAAGTCGTCGAGGACTCCATTGTGCTGTTGCTCTTGCTCAGAGGGACGCACTTGTTGCTGCTTGCCACCGCCGTGGCGGAAGTCGGAGATGAGCTGAAAGATTCCTGCGGCGTTGCCGCCGGAGCGGACTCGCTGTTCTGCTCCTGAGAGGGCAATGGCAAGGGCTGCTGCTGCTGCTGCTGCGACTGCGAAGCCGTCGACTGTGGCTGCTTGCGCGCGTTGCCGAAGGTTTCCTCGAGGGTCGGCAGATTCTCCAGGCTCAGCCCCTGCGTGCGCGGCGCGAAGCGGCCGCTCGCAGCGGCGGCAGCGCCGCCCTCTCCGCCGCCGATAGCGCCGGTCGCGTTGCGGTGTCCGCGTGCCACAAACTTCGCTACCTTGGTCTCTTCGGGGAGCTCTCAGGCGACTGTGCCTCATCGTCGTCGCCACCAGCAGCGGCCTTTCTCTCCGCTGCCTCGGCCTCCTCCTTGGCCTTCTGCGCCGCCGCCGCCTGCACTTCTTCCTGACGCTTCGAGTCCTGTGACGCCTTCACCGCATCCCACGTCTTTGCGCTGCGCGTGGTGCCGGCGAAGTTGAGGTTCACAGCAACCACTGGAGCTGCGACGGTCTTCTCAGGGGCTGGAAGGGGCGACGCGGTGCCAGCAGCCGCGGAGGCGTCGCTGCCACCGGCGTTCGCCACTGTAATGGGCTTCGCAGCGGCGGTGCTCACCCGCGGCACCGTCTCCAGCCCGAAACCGCCAAGAGCTGCCTCATCTGCGGACTTCTTGGCCACCTTCTTCGAGCTCTTCTTGTTGTTCTTGCTTAGGAAAGCGTCAAGGTCCATGAGTGCGGGACAGACAGCAACAGACCAAGAGAGACTTGCCCGGCAGTGTGTTTCTTGTGACTCTTCTAGGGCGTTCCCGTTGCAGGGGTGGTGGTGGGCGGAGGGCAGTAGAATGGTTACGTATGCAATGATAGATCACCCACGGTGTACGCGCGTGTGTGCTGCTCAGGAGGTTTTCGGGGACGGAGGGGGAGCGGCTGTACCACGCGATTGATGTGTGTGTGTGAGAGAGAAAGAGAGATATTTTATGTTTGCGTTCCTTACGGGCTGGAGGCTTCCAGGGGGTAGCCTGATGAGGATGGACAGTGGAGAGGCACCACCGAGGAGGCGCTCAGCGGTGGTGATGGAGAGTAAAGGAATAGGTGAGAGGTGAGGGGGAGGGTTGCGGTCGTGGCGTTCACTGCAAGACACACAGGATACAGAAAACTCTTCACAGGAAGGGACAAGGACGCGGACACACAGAAGCACAGGCGCAATGAAGGTAGAAGGAAGGCGGCGAAGGAGGAGGGGTGGGTGGTTGCGATCGGCAGATGATCCACAGGACCTCACTCTCAGCCAAAAGAAGGAGCGAGAGAGAAAAGCAAGAGGGATAGCAGCGAGGAGAGAAGGCGCGCTGCACGATAACGCAACGCACAGAAATGTGAGCTCCAGCTACAAAGACACTACTCAGAGAAAACCGAGCATGAGAAGCACGCTGCTGTCCTTGCAGATTAGCCGTCACGGTGGCAGTGACGTGTGCTTACGTGGAAATGAAGGGGGGGGGGGAATGGGCGAGGGAGAGGAGAGGGAGTCCGCGTGTTGCAGAATGGAAAGGGTCGCAAGCACGCCCCTACTCTCCTTGAGGCACGTACCCACTTCAGAGGTGCCTTCCGTTCCTTCCTTTTTTTTTTCCAAGCTCTCTTGCGCTGAAGACATGAGCCCATGCTACAGGCGCAAGGACAGAGGAGAACAGGTGTGATGGTGGAAGTGGTGGGGCGATGATGATGCGTTGAACACGTTTGCTGCTTGGCTGCTGTGTCGCCGCCACACGTAGAGTGGAGCGCGACAACAGAAACTGATCTTTAATGTGGGCATGTCCGTCGCTTCCACAAATTGGAGGAGCGTACACAACCACATACCCACACTCGCCGAGACATGCGGGCACAAGCGCCGACAAGCTAGCGAACGCTGAAGAAGAGGTCCCACGGAACAGCGATTCCTCGTCATGAGAGAACACCTGCACACGCACACCTGCACACCTGCACACCACACGCACACGCACACGCACACATCAAAACGCCTCCATAGAGATAAATGTGCAAAACAGAAGACGAGAAAAAAGAAGAGGATAGGTGAAAACGGGAGCACGACACGGAGACATCTATCAAGGGCAGCACATCACCAACATACATCCATAAATAAATATATATATATATACACACACACACACACATAAACGAGAAAGAGAGAGGGCAGAAGCAAGGAGTGGTGGCACGGCACCCCGCTCCCCCAAAAGGAAGCAGACACATGAGAGGTGGAGGAAAAGAGGGGTGGGGGGCGGTGCAAGGAGGGTGCGTGTTTTCCTCACTGCACTTTCTCGCAACGCTGATGGGGCGCCGCCGCACGCTGCTTACTCTCTGTGCCAAGGCAAAAGCGCCAAGACCAAACAACACGTGTACCACGCAGCGACCTAGCGGTGCGGCTTGCAGGCGAGAAAAGAGTAGAAGTTCAAGAAGGTAGATTAAGAGGGTCGGTGGGTGAATGCGGGTGGTGGTTGGCGGTCGGGGCAAGTGCGGTGCTTGAGGCATTCCGCACCACTTCGGAAGGCATATGGAGGGAAAAAGAACGGGAAAGAAAGGAGGTTGAGTCGCTCTTGGTCGAAGACAGCGCTAACTACATCATGGTACACCGCCCAGCAGTGGGAGAGGGGGCGAGGCCACACAGATTGGGAGGGGGGGGGGGGGAAGGAGGAGGAGGAGGGGGCGCTCAAGAGAAAAGCAAAGCCCTTCTCCCTCCACAAAGTAAAATAAAACGAAAGAAACTGTGAGCAGTCACGGAACAAGAAAGAACCGAGAGAGACGCCGCAGCAGCACACACCCCCATGCCCCCTCCACTTTTGAAGAACACACACACACACGCACACACACGCACGCACACACGCACACACACCAATCACAGACGAACATCACTGCGGAAATAGACTGAACACAGACGGCTTAGCGCACAGGAACAACACGACCACCAAACAACAAGAGATCCGTGCCCATGTGTATGCACATGGAAGGCGAGGAAACATAAGCGAGGAGAGAAAAACAGAAGCCACCAAGGGTGCTAAGGCTAAGGTAGCCATCGGTATCACGATATCGTTGTTGATGTCAAGCGCCTTGGCTCTTCTGAGGGGTGGCGAGCGAGGGGAGGGGACAGCGTCGGGTGGGCGCGCGCACGACCTCACCAGTACGACTGCGGGCTCAGTGCGCCCACTGTGGAGTAGTGGCGATCACACGAAGGGGGTGACCCGCTCGCGTGCATCTGTGCCCTCCCGTTCTGCTTTAGCTTCCGGCCAACCGATAAGGAGAGCGCATGCTCCGGCGAGGGTGCCACCGCCGCCGCTGCGGATGCCACCGCGCCCTCCGCGGCAGCAGCGACGGTCGCGTAGGGGAGATGGTGCCCTACATACCCACGTGAGCTGTCGGCTGGCATCATGCCTGTGAGACCCTCGAAAACACTCATGCAGCTGCTCTCTATGCCGGCATCGTCATCGCCGCTAAAGGTTCGGTGATGCGATGCTGTGGGCGCCACATCACCGTCGCTCTCGCCCTCGAACGCGTGCTTCAGATCATCATCATCAGCGATCTGCACGTACTGGCATTCCTCACCGCTCTCTTCCCCGGCGGGGAGCACAGCGGCTGGTTGCCGGTGCATAGTTTGCGGTCATCCACCGTTGCCGCTCCCCTGACACTGCCGCCACCGCCGTTGCTCGCCTGCTGCTGTAGTGGTGGTGGTAACGGCGGCGATGGTGATAACCGGTAATCTTCATCCACCGCCCCGCTGCTACTGCTATATTTGTGGCCTATGCCTTGACTCGCCTTCGTTCTCTTCTTGTTTGGCGCTGACTCGACATTGACGGGGCTGCGGCGACGGCCACGCGCCGCCTGGGCTTGACACGCTTCAGACATCCCCGGCGAATTCGTGGGCCGCCGTGAGGACGTGGGGGTGGCTGCCTCGCCCTCGATTTCTAGCTCTTTACGAGGGTTGCAGCGGCTGCTCTGCGGGGTGTCCGCGCGCTGCTGTTGCAGCTCCAGCACGTCAGCTTGCAGCAGCAGCACATCCAAGCCGCGAGGTTTGCGTTGCTGACCAGGACGCTGCCTACCCGCGCTGCTATCGGCGGTGCGCACAACCTGGTCGTCCTCGCCACCCTCTTTGAGGGACAAGGCACATGATGACGTGGCAACGCTGCTGCTGCCCTCTAGGGCGGCTCCTTCCGCAGTCAGGTAGGTGACTGTCTGGTAGAAGGACGGCGCCTCATCCAAGTCACTATCCCTCGCAACACCGCCGCCGCCGCCGTTGTGCAGCGCACTGAGCCCCGAGCGTCCGCCGACGGTGAAGGGTATCCCCGGTGCTTCCTCCTCCGTGGTGCTTGTCGTGAGCTTCGACAGGTCACCTTTATTGTGTTTCGACGGCGGCCTCCGGATGGGGGCTCTGTTTGAATAGCGGCTGCGCTGCGGGTGCCGGGACGGTGAACGCGGAAACCCCTGAGACCGCTCACTCGACAGGGAACGACGCGACAGCGGCTGCGACGCCCCTTCTGGTGGCAGTCGACTCTTCTCGCGGCGCGCCTTACACGGCGCACTGGCGGAGCTGCCCCCGCGGAGATGGGGTAGCACGGCACCGGGGAGACACTTTTTCTCGCGGAGGTCGATGAGAGAGAGCAGCGGGCCACGCGCCACGGACGGCTTATGCTTGCGCGCCCCAGGCGAGTAGAAGTCTGTTGCCACCGCGTAAGCCGCGGCGGTGTCCCTTCTGATCCCGCCGTCGCCACGGATTAGCCCCATGTGCCTCTTCGCCGACTGCTTCTTCTTGGCCGTCGAGGGGCTCCGCGTGGCGCTGACGGCTTCGCCGTCAAGGTAACGATCATCGGCAGAAAAGGGCAGCGTAGGCGCGGCTCTCGCACCGTTGGCGTAGGTGCCTTGGTTCAGCTGAGGAAGGCGGAGAGAGAGATCCGGTGGTGTGGCATGACACGGCTTTGACGCACGCCCTGACGACCTCGCTTTCTTGTCGCCGATCGCGTCTGCCGCGGAGCTGCTGGTCGTTATAGCCACAAGGGCGGAGCGGAGCGACTCTAATTCTTCCTGCTGCCGCTGTGCCTCTGCACGCCAGTACGCCTCCCCAGCCTGGTGGCTCGCCACTGCCTTCCGCAGCTCCTCTTGCTGCGCTTCGCTGCTCTGCAGCCGCAACTCATACTTCTTCTCCCTCCCTCGCATTTCGCGCAGAAGTTGCTCGCTCAGCAGGATACCCTCCGTCAGCTCCGCGACGTGGGCCGGGTTCGGGGCCTTCCGAAGCTCCTCCTGCATCGCCTTGATCTGCTCGCGCATCTCGCGAATAATGAGGGCTGTCGGTGCCTCGTTCAGCCGCGCGTGGTTGACGACCCCGCGTGCGAGCGTGGCGTACCGCAGCGTCGACTCCGTTTCGCTGATGTTCGACGCGCTGGGCGAGACGTTGGCGCACATCACGGTGAAGCTGTTGCCGCCAAGGTTGTCGGAGAGGACGTACGTCAGCAGGCTCTCCCGGTACGGGATGACAGCGCTTTTTTTGACTTTGCCGCCGCCAGCGAGCGCCTGCGGGTTGCCGCTGCCGCAGTTGTTTACCAGCCCGTCCAGCACCCGTCGCAGGGTGGAGAGAGAAGCGTTAATGCTGTTTGCCTCTGCGAGGTGCTTGCCGGTTGTCTTGGACTGCGTGTTGCGCTCGCTGCCGGCCAGATCGACGAGATTGATCTTGCTGCACGTTTCCAGCGCCACTTCGCGCCCCCGCACGCGGCCTCCCGTGTCCTCGCGCTGTGTCACTTGGAACTGAAAAATTGCGTGCGAGCGGCTTGACTTCGCGTTCATCGCCGTGCTGTACTGCGTGCGCAGCGCGTTACCGTGATGAAGAAACGCCTCGCACTCGGCCCACGTGCTCACCGGCACAGTCGTCAGTCCCTCCACGTAGATGCCCTGTGATGGGTGATGGCGCACCTTGAGCGTGCGGAACTCGCCGCTCTCCATATCCTTTTGGTCGAAGCGGCTGCGGTAGCGCAGGATAGCGTTCTTGGGCCTCTGCTTGAGCAGATCGCGCACCTGCTCGTTGTAGATCTCCATGTAGGAAAGCTGCAGTACCACTGCCGAAGCCCGCGTGGACGGCGAGACCGCGCAGCCATCGTGGGCCTCGGCGTTGCGCATGGCGACTTGCGAGAGGAGCCGCTGGCAGAGCCGCGGGATCAGCCCTGGATGCTGCGCGGTTCCCATCATGGTGTACGTTTTACCGCTTCCTGTCTGGCCGTAGGCGAACATGCAGGTGTTGTACCCCTGCAGCGCCGCGTCTACCAAGGGAATGGCGAGCTGCTCGTAGATGGCAACCTGCTCTGCCTCTGCCTGCCGCTCTTGCTCCGGTGTGTGTACCGAAAACTGCGGCCACGAGGCGCGAGTAGGAAACGCACCTTCCGTCGTGGCGTCGATGATGTACGGTTCACCACCGGCTGCCCGCGGCACTGGGGCGGAGGAGAATGCGAGCCCGCCTGTGAGTCTTGAGTCCAGCTCCACCCTCGGCGTGAAGCTGCTGTAGACGTAATCGTACGTGAAGGCGTTGCGCACCGGCGCCGTCGCGTTCGTGTCCAACGACGGTCTCTGCGGATCGAGCAGGACTATGGTTCGTCCGTTGCTCTCCACCTCCACGACGGGCAGCGGCACACCGTCGACGTTGGGCGACGCCTGAGACACGTCCGGCGGCACACCTCTAAGCTCCTGCGAGGGTGTGGCCCCAGCGTGCGTTGTGCTAACCAACAATGTGGCATTAGACGACTTGTGCTCTGGCCCGAGCGGCTGCCTCGAGGCTGAACGCGTGCTACCGTTCCGCCCTGCCGCGGCGTCCTCACGCTCCTCCGCGGCCACGCGCCGCTCCTGCCGCCACTGGTGCACCTCTAACTCTGTGAAGGGGCGAATGCGAGCGGCGACAACGATGCGAAAGCCTGTCGCCATATCTTGCTTGACAGACCCAACGCTCTTGCTTGCCGTCGTGACCGAGCGGGCATTGGACAACAACGGCAGGCTGTCCTGGCGAAGGAGCTCGCCCACACTACTGCTGCGGATGCCGTTCCAATCACTGTCGTACAGCGGGCTGCTTGCGCCGCCTGCGTCTTTCATCGCGACTACAACCGCAGTCCTGCAGAGCACGGGGTTGAGGGGAGGGAGGGCGGGAATTCTCTTCAGCAAGACGGTGCTACGATTAGCGTGATGGGCCTGTGCGTGTGAGTGGGGGGGGGTGGGGGGGGGCGGGCGGGCGGGCTGGAAGGAGGAGGGAGACGATGACTCAAGCGACTTTCTGCCCCCTCTGTTACTCCGCCTTCTGCAAAACCTTCTGTTTCGCACTAACGGGCGTATGTGTGCGAGTGCGGGTGACTACTCCTTTGGGTAGCTGCGGTGCGGGTGTGCGTGCGTGCGCACATGCAAACACATGAACCCCCACGACTTGCTTCTCCTTCCAGTTGGGTAGCATGTGGGGTTCGCGCCATGGTTTCACAGCGGTACAAGCATACGTGAACACAGACGATGGCAACAAGAGGGAGAGGCAGGGCCAAGGGGGTGTGGGAGGAGTGCTCGACGACGACTTCATCATGTCATAGCAATAAACATGCACATACACACGCGCACATGCCGACACAGGTGCCGAGCTGCGTGCGGGGTGATACCTCTCCTGCCACTCCACCCCCTCTACTATCGCCAGTTCAGATGATCTTACTGGAATCGCTGAAGGTGGTGGGAAGAGGGGGAGGGGGGGGGGCAAGGCGAGCGTCATTGAATGAATGCTGAATCGAGCCTGCCATTCCGCACTACGCCAACACTGCGCCGGAAGAGTACGCGCGTGGCGACAGTGAGGGGTCTTTCGTACTGTTTCAAAATCAGTTCCGGGTAGCCTCCGGCTCACCTATCCACCCACGCGTGCGTGTTCGCGTTCCAGTGAGCAAGATCGAGTGCGGGACTGGGCCGTACCAGGGACGGTTTCCAACGAAAAGGCAGCGGCAACCTTCCTGCTACCCAGTCCTTGTGCGACTCGCACTTACCGTGGTGGTGATGATAGATGTACATGATGCGCCAAATATGTGTGTGTGTGTGTGTGTGTGTGTAGAGCCGAAGTGAGTTGAGTAGGCGAGGCGCGAAGGGATGGGAGCGCGCTGCGCCTTTGTCGGGAAGGCGATTATACGATCTCTCCATTCCTTTCCTCCCTTTCTTGCTCGCCCTCTCTGCTCTGCCACCACCTCCAAAGAACGCACACAGAGATGTATGGTGGGTGGTGGGGGGGGGGGCGGAGGCGGCGGCGGCGAAGACGGTGCAGCTTCCTGTTGCAAGAGCCGCAACTTCCCACTTTCCTGGTCTGCGCGCATCTCACCACAATTCTCGTCTCCTTTCAGCCCTATTCGTTTTACATGGATGAGACCGTCGCCGCCGTCGCCGCTGGTGCTGGCTGGTCCGCCGCTGGTGCTGCAGCGCTACCGTCTTGCTCGACGGTGCTCGCTTCTGGCAGCGATGGCGGCTGTTGTTCCTGTTCCCGCTGTTGCCGGCGCTGCATTAACAGGCCACGTGCACTTCCCGCTGCAGGCCGCGAAGATGCTGTCGTTCCTGCTGAGGCTGTGGCCCTCGACGTGGTGGAATTGCGACTCAGGCGCTTCTCATTCGCGTATTTTATGGCAGATGCGCGCTGCGCCTGCAACCGACGAGACTGCTGTCGCACCACCGCAGCCTGGCCTTCGGCGATCTGCACCTTGCGCTCCAAGTTCTTCACTGCCTTCTGGAGCTCCACCTCCTCTGCCTTCTGCGCCATGTACTCCTCAATCTTGGGCACCTTGACGGCCTCCTGCTGTGCCTTGAGTGTCATGTGCTTCGACTCCGCCTGCACGGCCTCCGCCGTCGCCGTCGCGATCTCTTTCCCGCAGCGCGACAGGTATTCTGAGCGGCTCTTCGCCTCGCGCTTCAGCCGGGTCTGTTCGCTCGCCAGCTCGTTGAGTTGGCCCATGAGGTGGTTCAGCTGCTGCACCGTGCGCGTCGACGTGCCCTTTAGCTCCGCCAGCTCTTTGTTCTTGGCCTCCATGCGCTCGCTAAACTGCTTGTGCTCGATGCGCAGCTGCTCCATGTCAACGGCTTGGAATGCCTCACCGGCGGCACGACGCTGCCGCACCAGCTGCTGTGCTCGTGCGATATCCTGCTCTGCCGCCTGGCATTGCACCTCCAGCTTGTCGAGGTAGCTCACCTGAGTGCTGTGCCGGCGCTCTAGGTAGCGCAGCAGCTCGTCTGCGGTTGTCGCGACAGCTGCCGATGAGACCGTCAGCTTCTTCGCGTCCCGAAAAGGGTTGCGCCGGAGCGCGGAAACGTCCGCCGTGTCGTCCTCTGCGCCCCCATTCCGCAGTACCTCTCGCTCAAACTGCAGCATCTCAAGGCGGAGCTCCTGCCCACGTCGAATGGCCTCCTCGACGGTGGCGACGAGCATCTCGTGCACGCCCTCCGCCTCCTTGGCGGCCTTCTCTTCCTGTGTGCGCAGCCGAGCCGTTTCCTGCCGCAGCAACACGGCCTTGTCGTCTACCCGCATGAAGGCATCTACGTCAGCGAGCGAGCGGCGACGGAAGCTGCGGCCGCGCCGGCCGGTTCCGCTCGCGCTGCTGATTGTATCGGCCGCGCCGCCGCCAGATGTGCGCGGGGTGCCCATGGAAAGCTCATAGTCGCCGCCGAGAAGAAAAACGGTGGTATCTACTGGCGAGAGCGCACCTGAGCCGCTAGTGTCGGCCGCATCGAGCTGAATGCCCGCGGATTCGGAGATGTTGGGGATATTCGCGGTGGCACCACCACCTGGACGCCGCTGCTGCAGTGTCTGCACGTGGGCGCCAAGTACGTGCGTTTCCTCTTGCAGCGCTGACACTTCATTTG
>RZOE01000083.1:105000-255000 GCA_003992445.1 Leishmania aethiopica | reverse complement strand
GGAAGAAAGGGGGGGGGACGGTGGGGTGAGGGGAGTAAGGGAGGAAGGGGGCAGGGGACTAGTAATAATAATGAGAGAAGGAGAGACAGAGAGAGCGTCAATGAAGATGCACGCCAACAACAAAACGGGCGAGGAAAGGCCCAACAAGAACACGCGACCACAACCAAAAAAAAAAAATAAACACTCAGCGATAGAGAACGAGAGCTGCGTGTGTGTGTGTGTGTGTGTGTGCTTGAGTGGCTGATGGGAGCTTGCGGTCGCGGCGGCGAAGGGAAATGAAAAGGGGGAAGAGGAGGGGAGGGAGGGAGAGGGGGGGGGAGAGGGAGGGAAGAAGGAGCGCCTGTATGTGTATGTGTGTTTGTGTGTATGCGGACGTTAATCTAAATCCTCAAGGGGACGGAGTTGCAGCTGGACAAAGGACGCAAGAGACAAGTGGGGAAGGGAAGGGAAGGGAAGAGAGGGGGGGGGGGGGGGAAGGGGTAGAATGGCAAAAACAAAGCAAAACACTTGACTGTATCAAAGAGCCGAAAGGCGAGGGTCTCTCGCTGGCTCGCTTTCTCACATTCCCTCTATTATCTCGCTCTATCGCCGCTCGCGTTGCTTTTCTCTGTTGTTGTTCGTCTACGCGTGTGTGTATGTGCTTGTGTGTGTGTGTGTGGGTGTGGGTGGGTGTGTGTGTGTGGGGGTGTTGGTGTTGGTAGGCTTATCCGCGTTTGCAGACACGACAGTGCTGTGAGTGTGGTGAAGGAGGGCCTCCCTCCCAAGTGCACCCGAGACCCCTGTCATGACGTCAGAAAAAAAAAAAGGGAAGAGGAGGAAGCATTGCAAGTGGGGTGGAGGGTGGAGGCTGGGGAGGAGGAGGGGGGGGACGGGGAGGCGGGCGCTTGTGTGCGTATCGCGCTGTTTTCCCTTCTTGCCGTCGAGCAGCGCGAGCAACGGATGTGGCGGGGGTCGGGGATGTGGGGGTTTGCTGCGGGGGAGGTGCCTTTCATTGCTGCCACTCCCGCTCACGCCGCGGGGAGCATCTTCCTTCTTTTTTTTCTGAGCGGGGTTTTCGCGTTTTTGTGTGTGCATGTGAGGGAGGCGGGAGGAGGAGAGGGGTGATGACGGTGCATCACCTTGCGGCTTGCGCGCACGTTCACAAATAGGTGTACGCTTGTGCGGACGCTGAAGAGGGAAAAGGCGCGCATGATCGGCACGCACATACACATACACACAGAGAGCAGCAGCGTAAGGGACGTGTGGGGTGCCACCGGAGGGTGTGAGCCTGAAGGTGTGCCATGCGATCTGCTTTCCCCCACAAGCACGCGCGCATCGCCACGGAAACCGGTGATGACGCTCCTTACACGCTTCTTGCCTCTCCAAGCACACACACACACACACACACACACACACAGCGCTTCCCCTCTCCCGGTGATGATCCGCAAGACAGAAGAATCCGCATGAGAGGAATCCCACCCCCGAATCGAATCGAGCGCAAGGACTGCGGAGTACAGACATCTCGCCACCACGCCGCGTACTCGAGCAAGCAAAGGCAGGAGCAAGTCGCAAACAATGACGGAGCACGAGGTGAGGAGCACGGCACAGAACGCGAGAGGGAGAGAGAGAGAGTGGAGAGATCATACACACCAGCAGAAAGCTGGAAAATGATGACGCTGTTTCTCGGACTACGCATGTCGACGCTTCCGCGCCGCTGCTGCTGCTATCTCTTCACGATGATAACGCGCCTTCTCCTCTCGGTCGGCCGCCTCCTTCGCCTTCTTCTCCCCAATCGCTTGCAGCAGGCTATACTGGCGTTGCTGCTCTCGCATCGCCTCCGTCGTGAGCGCCGATGAGGACACGCGGCGCATCATGTCTTCTGCCTTCTTGCGTGCCAGGTGGTGCGCAACGCGGTCGTGCCCAGCCACAGAGACGTCCTGGCAATCCACCAGCTTCTGCAGCATCTGTGTCTCACGCCACACCTCCTTGCCCTTGCTCGTCTTCTTATTTCTGTCGCCCATGCCAGGGATGCCGACTGGACTGCCTTCCTCGTCCGCGCCTCCCGTATCGTCAGGGTCAGCACCGACCTCGTCGATGCCGTCCTCGTTCTTGAGAGGAACCAGCATGCCAAAGTCGCGCTCTTTTCTCGGCTGCTCCTCCTTGCTTCCCGCGACGCCAATGTTTCCTTCACTCATGTCGGTGTCGGTGTCGTCATCATCGTCGACGCCAGGAACCGCATTGCCATACTCCCCCAGCGCCGCATGTCTGTCACGACCACGCGCGCTGTCGCGGTCGCCGGCCGAGACGCTACGCAGGTGGTGCGCGCCAGTAAGTACCGCTTGTCCACCGGCACGCGGTTTGCGTACTCGGAACCGAGCAGGAAGCTCTCCATGAAGCCGTCTTGCACATCAAAGAAGCGTTGCAGCTCCGGATCCTTCAGCACCTTGTCCGTCACGTACATCTTCGCCAGTTGCCGCCGCAGGATCGACTCCTCCACGCTGCCACTCGTGATGAGGCGGTAGACGCACACTTCTCTCTTCTGGCCAATACGCCAGGCCCTCTCACGCGCCTGAACGTCCGTGATCGGGTTCCAGTCCGGGTCATAGATGACGACGCGGTCGCGCCGATGAGGTTGACGCCGATGCCGCCGACACGCGTCGTCAGCAAGGCGACAAAAATGGAGTCGTCTTCATTGAAGCGGTCCATCAGCTCCTGCCGATAGTGGCTGTTCGTCGCACCATCCATGCGGATGTAGCTGTAGGCTTGCCGCTCGCACATGTTCTCGATAATATCGAGCATCATGCGGGTCTGCGAGAAGACGAGGACGCGGTGGCCGAACGACTGCCACTCCTTCAGCATCATGAGCAGCGCGTTCAGCTTCCCGCTGCCGAGGAGGTCGACGGGGTTGTTGCTGCGGAAGGAGCGGTGCTGACCAGGTCGTGTCGCCGAAATAGCAGACAGCTTCGCCGCCGCGCCACGACGACCAAGCATCATGCGGTCCTCCTCGTCCGCGCCTTGCTGCACGGCGTAGATGTCGGCGTGGTTGCAGATTTGCCGCAGTTGATTCATGAGGCGGAACGACTCCAGCCGCACGCCGCTGTTGTGGCGGCGAGACGCCATGTTTGCCCGCGGCCCTGCCACGTGCAGAGAGCCAGTGCTATCACGCCCGTCGCGGTCGAGGCCACCGTTGCGCGAGCCGAACATTGCCGTCTGCGCAAAGAGTCGCTGCACCACGGGCGAGGACAGCACCTGCAGATACTGGTCGAGCTGCTTGTCCGTAAGCGGCACTCGCAGCACGCGCTCGTACTTTGGCGGCAAAGACGTGTTCACCTGGCGCTTCAGCCGGCGAAGCATGTACGGGGCGATGTGGGCCTGCAGTGCCTTTGCACACTCAACGGCTGTTGCCAGCGACAGCGGGCTCGCGCGCGCGTTGCGGCTCTGCGCGATCGGCGTCTCGAATTCGTCGATGAAGCGACTCATCGTGCCGAGAAGGCCAGGGCGCACAAAATCAAACAAACACCACAGCTCCTTCAGCGAGTTCTGGATGGGGCTCCCGCTCAAGATCAAGCGGTGCGGCGTCGTGAAAGACTTCGCGGCGAGCGTCGCGCCAGCCTCCGGGTTGCTAATCTTGTGCCCCTCGTCGAGGATGACGTACTGGAAGCCCGTGCGATGCAGCAAACCACAGTGCACGCGCATCGCCGCGTACGTTGTGATGACCACGGCTGGCGTGCCTTGAACTGACTGCAGCAGCGAGTCGCGCGTTGTGCCGCTGCCGCTGCTCTCGTGCATGACGCAGGAGCGCACGTAGGGGGCCCAGCGGTGCAGCTCCGCCAGCCACTGGCGGAGCACCGTCATCGGCGCCACAATCAGCACCGGCCCGCGCAGCATGCCGGAGTGGTGCAGCACATTGATCATCACTGCCACCTGGATCGTCTTGCCGAGGCCCATCTCATCGCCGAGGATACCGCCCGTGCGGCGGGAGTGCAGGGTGAGGAGCCACAGTAGTCCCTCTTGCTGGTAATCGAATAGGCGGTTGTAGATGGCGGCATCCATGCGCACACCGGGCAGCAGCGTCACCTCCTCCATCTCCCATACAACTTCCGCGCTCTCCGAGACGGTCGTCGACGATGCTGAGCCGGCGCGCCGCCGCTGCTGCTGTTGCTGCTGCGAGCTCAGCGATGTAGATGGCGTGGCCTTTCCGCTACGTTGAGTACAGCCGCCAGTCAGCTGGGTGGAGACCCGACTCACCGCCGCCGCCACTGCCGCGTCGTCGTCGGCCTCCATGAGTGCGTCCACGTCAATCACGTCGTGCGCCCCTTCCTCTTCCTCTGTCTCCACCTTCACCCCTGCCCTCGGGAGGCGACGGGCACGTTCGCCGCCCTCTGTCTCTTTCTTCGCGACTCGAGCCTTGGCTACAGCTGCGGCTGCTGGCGTGGCTGCCCCGGCAACGTCATCACCGCCAGGCTCTTGCTTCACCTGATGCGCATGGCTGTCCTGCTCACCTTCCGTCTTGACTTGCGTCTCGGCCAGCTTTTCCATCGAGGCCGACCGCGACTGCGAAGGCGTGTCACCGTCGGTGTCCTGGGCAATCAGCCGACGCTGCTCGTTTGCCACCGCCTCCAGTCGCTGTCGCTTGGTGACGCGCTCAACGTAGCGCCCCATCTCCGAGTCGTCCTGGTAGCGGCGCTGCTTCGAGCGGATGTCCGCGCGCGTCACTTGCACCCGACTCAGCGAGGGCAGCACTTCGCCGCCGCTGTAGTCGCTCTGCGTGATACCCTTCAGGTGAGTCGGCGCTCGATACAGCACGCGCGTCGTGGTCATGGCAGTTGGCGATGGCGCTGAAAGACTGCCTCCCGCCAGCGCACCCCCGTTCACGCTCGTGTTTGCGCGTGGGAGTAAGTTGAGGAAGATGACGCGAGAGGAACAGGTCGGCCGGTGGCGCTTTTTGCACGCACGACTGTTGTGACGTCGGCTGCCTTCGGATGCGCTGCGGCTCGGGCCGCGGCTGCCGCGCGCTCTGCCTCTGCTTCCTCCCGCTCGAGCCGTTTCACTTCGGCAAGCCGCGCAGCTTGGCGTTGATCGACCTCTTTTTGAAGTTTCCGCACCGCCGCGTCAGCGCGCTTGAGCTCGCGCTCCGCTGCGTTGAACTGGAAGCGAATGTCGGACACCCGCCGCGGTGACGGCGTCGCCGGACCGGATGACTTGTTGCGCTGCGCATCACCCAGCAACCCGGACGATTCCTGTGCAGCCGCCAGCTGCGCCTCGCTCAACTCTAGTTGCAGCTCCCTCACAGCGTGCTCCGCCCTTTCCAGCTCGCGCCAGCTCTTCTTGAGCCGCTCCTCGTCCTCGAGCGCTTCTCGCGAGGACTGGGCAACGACGCGCGCCGCCACGTCCATGCGCATCTCTTCCTCATCTTGGAAGGCGCCAAACTGTTGCTGCAGTGACGCCAAATCGTCGGCCATGCTGCTACGAAGTGTGCGTGATTGCGTGTGAGAGTTCACACGTATAGGGGTTTCAGGAAGGGATGGAGAGGGACAGTGAAGAAAGGTATGCGCTTGCACAGCCGTACGCGCAGCCACTCACAATGTCGAGTGTGTGTGCGTGTGTATGTGCGTGAGCGTGCACGTCAAGCTGTCTTTTTCCAGTGGCCGTCAAATACACACACACACACACGCACAAAGGAGAAAGCAATGGTGATGAGGTGCGGATGAGCTGATATATCTACATAGACATTATGTATATATATATATATATATGTGTGTGTGTGTGTGTGCGCGTGTACGTACCCGACACACCACCTCGCTCGCTCGCTCGCTCACTCGCGCTCTGGGCAACGCGCAGTGGTTAGATGAATGCGTCGGGAGAATGGCAAACAGGGGAAAACGCTACGAGCAAGGAAGGGGGTGGGTGGGCGGTGCACAGGGACGGAGTCCATACAGTCCACCGGCTTACCCACCTCTTGCGCACCTTGTATAGCGGCACCGGTGTCCGGCATGCATGAGTGCATGTGCGTAGGGAGGAGAGGAAGAGGAAGCCAGAGAGGGAGAGAGAGAGCGAGAGGAAAAGGGCAGCGGGTGAGCGTCTGATACTTTGCGGCAACAATGCGTCTCATGCTGGGCATGAGATGTGAACGCGTCCTCTGCAGGGCACGGCCAATTTTTTTTTCGCGCCGGCGTGTCGATTGGGGGGAGGAAGGAGGGATCGGGCCCCAGTCCTCACGCGCGCGTCTTTTGCATTGCTGGTGCACTCCTCATAGAGGCAACAAGCAAACGATGCGGAGCCGGCAGGCATGCGCACACGCAGGATTACTTCCCGCTGCCACTTGACGGGCCATCTCACTTGCATGAAAGGAAAGATTTTTTTGTGTGTTTTGAGAGGGGTTCAACATTGTTTTTTTTCAGGAAATGCGAAAGGGGCCAGCGATGGCGTAAGGCCGAAAGGGGGGTTAGTGTTGTGTGGAGTGAGGTGGGCGGGTGGGTGGGTTTGTGTGGGGGGTGCGAGAGCACCTCTCTTGCCGCGTCCGTCTTGGCTTCATTCGTTCAGTGCAAATATCCTTCAGTCCTTTGCTATTTCTTGTTACTTTGTGTCCCTCTCGCGAGCCCATTGTATCAGAACCGGGGAGCGTGAGAATGGCGTCATTGGCGACCCAACCCAAGCTCTCCCGTTCCCAACGGAAAAAGAAAGAGAGGGGCAGGGCAGGGCAGGGATGCGCACACATGGAGAAGGGGGAGCGAAAGGAGCGAACACGAGGGAGAGCAGGGTGGGAACGAGGAGGAGAGGAGGACTACGCGCACGACGCCCGAGCAACATGACAACAACACCGCGAAAACACACACACCACACACACACAAAGTAAAAGAAAAGAGATCAAGAGATAGAGAAGGGAGTACATGATCCACACGCATGATGAACGCCCACTTGCGCCGCAACCGCTCTGCACATACACACCTACAAAACACACACACACACACACACACGAAGACTATGGGGAGGGTGAGGAAGGAAGGAAAGAGAGACGAAGGGAAGAAAGGGGCCTCAAGGGAAGAGGCGGCCTTCTCATCCCCTCAGTTGCCTTTGTTGTCTACGCGATCAGTGGACAGGTGTTACTGCTGCAACGGCGGCGTTCTCTACATATTCGCATGGGCCAGTAACACTGCGTGTGTGTGTGTGTTTATGTATGTGTGCGTCGGCGGGCCTTGAGAGGTGCAGAGTGTGTATGTGACATGCGCGTCGGAGGACGTGCGCTGTACCGCTCGACTTGTTTTGCGCCTGCTCTCTCTGCCTTTCCCGCCTCCTCCCCGTCGCTCCACCCTTGCATACAATCTCTGCCGCGCTTGTGAGCCTCACAGGCGGCGACGGCAAGCAACGAAAAATGCGCGGGCTCCCTCCGAAGAAGGGATGGAGAGAGCGAGGGAGGCCGGGAGGAGGAGGAGGAGGGCAGATCGGCCGTGCATCACACATACATACATACATATACACATACATACCTGCATACATCTATACATCTATACATACATATACACATACATACCTGCATACATCTATACATACGTACATACATGGATACACACAAGCACACTTACGCGAGAACTACAGCTGGAAAGGGGACAGAGTGGTGGTAGTGATGGTGGTGAGGTGAGGTGGGGAGGATCGAGTAGGCGCGAGAGAGAGAGAGGGTGGTGGCGGTGGTGGTGTTGTCTAATGGGATCCGGGAGGAGAAGGGAGAAGAAAAAAAAAGACGCACATGAAGATGGAAAACAAGAGAGAGAGCACAACACACACACACACACAACAACACACACTGAGGCAGAAACGAAAATAGAAAAGGGGACGGAGATGCGGATGCGGGGGTGGAGAGGGGGAAGGGGGCGAGTGGACGGAGCAAGCAGGTAAGCACGCAGATACACAGACACACGCGCATATACATCTATATACAAGCGTGCTCAGCGAAAAGGATGGGCTCAGGAACACCAGCAGAGAAAGCGCCGAGAGGGAGAAAGAGCGCGAGCGAGTCTCCGGCACACAAAACATGCCCACAGGGGGTACTCGCCTTTCCGCCATCTGCGCATCGTCGTGCGCTCGACTCTTCGGGGGCACTTCCCCTCCTCCTCTCTCACTGCCGTGAAGAGACGAGAGGTCAAAGAAAGGAGAGGAGGACAGAACGAAGTCGATGAGCACCGCGCACACAAACACCATGTAAACGCCACTGCGCACACGCCCTTACCTCCTCTCTCTACATGTCCGTAGCTGCCTCGCGTTGCCAGCTCAAAGGTGCCCCCTCACGCCTTCGCAATCGGGTTGGCCTCGAAGCTGATCTTGAAGCCGTTCGGCTCGCCCTCGATGAACATCTCCGTCGTCGTCGGCGCAATCTCCAGCTCGCACTTGAACTCGCCAGACTCCTCGTCTTTTTGCATTGTCGTGCTGCCGATGGCCTCGATCTTGCTGTCCTTGCCGAACGCGACCTTCACCACCATTTGGTAGTTCGTGGTGTCGTTGTAAAACGCCCACTTGCGCTCCTCGTCGTTCACGATGCGGAACAGCAGCCCGTTGCCGTTGTCCTTGAAGCACTTCACCACGGTGTTGCCGCTGTAGCCGGGCTGGCCGTTCTCGTATTTGATCTCAGACATGATGGTGGGTAGGGGCGTGGGATAGGAGGGGGAGGGGGCGGTGGGGAGAGGGAGGGCGATGGGGGTGTGTGTGTGGCGGGGATGTCGCTGATAGAGTGAACGTGCGCAGTTGTGCTTGCTTTGTGAAGTATGCAGAGGAGAAGGCTTATGCTAGCTGATGATAGTGTCTGGGCACAGACACAGACACACGAAAAGGGAGAGAGGGGGTTAGACGCTCACGTGCGCATGCAGGGCATCGGCGGACCAGCGGAGACGAAAAAGAAAAACGAGGGGGATGGGGAGAGAGAGGGGTGCATGTGTGTGAGTGTTTTTAAAGTGCGTCGCACCTGCGTGGCGTGTTACCGCAAGCTGACCTGCGCGCGCTGTACAGTAAGCAGGAGGATGGAATGTTAGCAGTAATCCTCGCTGCCCCTAGTCCGTCGCAGAGCGACGCGGCAGGGCATCGGCGGAGACCTGGCTCGGGCAAGCCTTCAGAGGGGCCGGCAACGGCGCGTGCTCCGCGCCGGCACGCACACCGCCACCTAAAGCCGGCGAAGAAGACGCACAAAGAAAGAGCACGCCGTGCTGCAAGCGCGCTCTGGGTCTTTGTTCGTGGGTTTTGCCGCATCTTCTGTCTCTACATGTCGTGCTGACGAGGGGAGGGAGGTTGAGAAAGAGGTGAAAGGCGTCTGCGGGGGACGGCACGAGATAAGGGCGAGGGGAGGGGGCGGGGCGCACAACAAGTGTTTATATGTGCTTGCGGTGCGTGATGTTCGTGGGCGAATGCTTGCGAGAGCGAGAGATAGAAACACGGAGGGAGTGAGGGGACATCAGAGGCGAGGAATGCGATCCAAGCACGGGAGCGGACCAAGTCTCGTCCTCTCTCTCTCTCTTCCATACACACATACATCATCATCTCCCTAATGCACACATCCACACATGCTAGCAAGGCGGGGCATTAACGGGCATGCCTCAACCCCATTGGGATCGCATCATGCACCGTCACCCGCACGCACGCACACACCACCCCCACCACCCTCTCCTACTCTCTTAGACTTCACTCACCCTCCTCCTTTTCCTCCTCCGGAGTTTGGAAGATCGATCCTCTCTCTCGCCCCTCCCTCCCCACCATTGTCCGCTTGTTTTCTCACTTCCCACTTTTTTTTTCATAACGCGTGTGCGCTCGTTGTTTGAAACAGTTTCCCATGCCTTCGCTCCGTTCCCTTCTCTCCTCTCGGGCACACCGCAAAATACACAACAGCCACCTCAGAGGCAAAGAACCGAACAAGAAACGAAGACATGCGCGTCTGCACGTGTTGGCGTGTGTCTGCGCGTGTCGTCGGTGCATCTGCCGGAGAAGCTGTGCGACACACAACGCGAGAAGACGAAAGAGCGTGGGGAGGAAGAGCGAAATGGAAGAAGTAGTGTGAGAGGGGGGCGATCACCGGAACAGCGCACAACCGAGGCGATGAAGGCGTGCGGCGGCGACGGAGGGCAGAAGGGCAGGGAGGGAGGGGGGAGGCTCCAAGATCAGAAGAAGCCCATACCCACCCACCCACACCCATCCATCACCACCACCACCACCACCCCAATCCCGCCTTCAAAGGAAAAAGGTAAATAAACAATGAAGCGCGGACAACATGGCAGCGAAGACATGGCTTCGAGCGAGCGAGTGCTGGGCACACAGACGCACACACAGATAATATATATATATATATATACAGGCAAGAGAGGAGAAGGATGGAGAAAGACAAGGACGCATGGCACATGCGAGGCATCACCCACACACACACACACACACACACCACACACAACGACGACAACAACAACGAGACGAAAAAGATGCGAGGCAGTCAAAAGAAAGATCAGACATAAAAGTGCGAAGAGAAAGAGGGGGAGAACACTTCGCGCCCTACCGATGCGCCCATCACACCTCCCCACCCTCGCACTCTCCATCACAGCGACGCGTCACAGAAATGTATGCGAGAGGCTAAAAGAGTCGAGAGTCACGCCGTACCGCCAGGAACGTGCGTTGCGCGAGACACGCTTGTCACTGGAGCACGCCCGTGCTGAGGATAACCGACAGGGGAGCAAGAGGGCGAGAGGTACAGAGGGTATCGTAAGAGAGAGAGAGAGCGACGGCGTCAAACACTGCGGAGACTGGAATCGGTGTTGCTGCGGCGCACTTGTCAAGCGCACGCACTCCATATCTTCGCCACAGCCGCCACCCATCTTCCCTCTTCCTCTCACACGTCACTCTACCTCTCCCTCTACTTTTTCTTTCTCGCTTGCGATGTGCTTTAGCTTCTACATGGCATCGCTGTTGACGTGTGAGTGCGCACACGCCCTTACCTCCTCTCTCTACATGTCCGTAGCTGCCTCGCGTTGCCAGCTCAAAGGTGCCCCCTCACGCCTTCGCAATCGGGTTGGCCTCGAAGCTGATCTTGAAGCCGTTCGGCTCGCCCTCGATGAACATCTCCGTCGTCGTCGGCGCAATCTCCAGCTCGCACTTGAACTCGCCAGACTCCTCGTCTTTTTGCATTGTCGTGCTGCCGATGGCCTCGATCTTGCTGTCCTTGCCGAACGCGACCTTCACCACCATTTGGTAGTTCGTGGTGTCGTTGTAAAACGCCCACTTGCGCTCCTCGTCGTTCACGATGCGGAACAGCAGCCCGTTGCCGTTGTCCTTGAAGCACTTCACCACGGTGTTGCCGCTGTAGCCGGGCTGGCCGTTCTCGTATTTGATCTCAGACATGATGGTGGGTAGGGGCGTGGGATAGGAGGGGGAGGGGGCGGTGGGGAGAGGGAGGGCGATGGGTGTGTGTGTGTGGCGGGGATGTCGCTGATAGAGTGAAAATCCTGAGGAGGCTTCACGGTGCGTGTTGTTGTGCGTGCGTGTTGTTCAGGGCACAAACGCGTACGAGGGGGGGGGGGGAGAGCAGGCAGGAGGAGACACAAAACAGCCGCAGGGAGTAACATGAAGCGGTGCTCGCATGGAGAGGTCACGCAACGAGCGCGAGCGTGTCGGCAAGTCCACGACGAACCGCGCACGGGCAACTCCCCTCGAACACGGTAACGCAGGAAGGGTCGAAGGAGCGAGCGGCGAGAGAGAGCGCGCTGAGGGTGGTGTATGTGTATGTGTGTGTGTGTGTGGGGGGGGGGGGAACCAGCGATGTCGCATCACCCTCTTTCGTTGTCGCTATCGTAAGACGGAGACAGAGAATCAGAAGAGGGAGGCGGAAGCGGCACGGCGCCCGCAAAAAGAGGCTCACATGTCGATGTGCGCATGTGCTACCTTTCGTTGGACTCCATCCCTGCAGTGGCGGCGCTCGATTTCGTCATGCGTCTGCCGGATTTCCTGCAAGAGCATCACGGCCGAATAACGCAGCAGAGACACGTCGTACTCGAACCGGGTGCCTATCGACTGGTCCGAGTGCACCACCTCCGCGGAGGTGCGACGGTACACCATCGCGGGAACGAAGGAGGGTGGTGGTGGCGCACGCAGAGTCCTTCGGGGGCACATCACCGGCGCCACCAGCAATCATGACGATGCCGGCGCTTGCCTTCTTCGCCTGCGCGTAAGTGCACATGATGCTGCCGATGCAGCCCGAGCCGCTGATGCAGATGAACACATCTCCGGCGTGCATGCGAGGCGTGCCGTTGTCCCGAAGGGAATGCGTCCGCTTGGCAAAGAGCGCGAGCCGCATCGCGAAGGTGCGCGCGGAGACGCCCTCGCGTGCACATCAGAACACCCAACTGCTGCCATGGCACTTCTTCAGTGCCTCCGAGAAGTCGCAAAGTTGGGTGACGCCCTGCTTGACGGGAGCGGCCTCATGCTCGCGGAGAAACGTCGCGTACGCAGCTTTTGTATGCGCCCAGCATGGCTGGTTGCGCAACTTCGGGTCCGGTGCTTCGCTGTAGCGGGGGGCGCTTGTAGTGGTGGGTGTCTGGTAAAGAGTGAAAACTCTCAGCCGTAGGGACAGGAGGAGGAAGAGCGAGATGATCGTGCGAGGCCTCGGAGATTCGCAAACGCCGAAGGCGGACACGTGCCACGGGGGGGGGGGGGTAGGGTAGGGTAGGGTGAAGCTGAGGAGGGCACACCAGGGCCGCAAAACAGGAGGAGGTCGCAGCGTCCTAACCAATATCATCCAAGCTGTTGCTCTGCCGTGCCGCCCCCCCCCCCTTTGGCGAGGCACAGGAGTGGATGCAGAGGAGGAAAGCACAGACTGCGCAGTGGGAACTCAGGCACGCACACGTGCACATCGCTTCTCATCAATCTTACACCGCGACCGGATCCTCTTTTGTCTTCGCTCCTGCGCCGACGCCTACGTCGTCCCTAGGAGAGACCAACACAGAGGCGAAAAGAGCCGCTGCCGCCACCCCACCATCACAGCCGCAAGCAACGGCACAGCCACAGTGGCGGAGAAGGAGGGGCGTTCGAGCAGCGGCATTCGCATTAGCATCGCCATGCGCCGTCCTTCCGTGGCTTGTCACGCTGTCGTCGGTGGAGCGCTACAGCATTGGCTTCAGGTTTAGCGTCTCCCGCAAGGATGGCGTGATCCTCCCGCGCAGCCGCCTGCAACATGTCATCCGAAACCGTAGTCTTCTTCGCATCCCATTCGTCGTCGGAAAGTGTGGTCGCAGGCGGTGGGGTTTGGATGAGCTGAACGCGTGCCAAGTTCTTCTTCGCCGACTCCGCATCTGCGTAAACAACAACAAAGTACTGCGGGTATTGCTCCACCAGGTTGATCAGGTGGCGATGCTGCAGGCGTATCGTCTCGCGTGCGCCATACGGAAGGCGGCCAAAGAGATCGGCCGAGGTGCGCGACCGCCCTGGCGGCAGTTCAGCCGCCAGCATGTGCAACAACTCATCGACGGTGTAGCTGCTACGCAGTCGTCCGTCCGGCAGCGGCAGTCCCGGCCGCATCACGCGAATGTTGTTCCGCCCACGAAACTCGAACAGCTGCACCTTTGTCGGCGCGTTGCGGAACAGCCGGATCGGATCTGTGGGGAGGAAGTCGGTGATCGCCGGTGGCAGCGCCTGTAGGAGGCTGCGCAGTCCGATGTGCCGTGTCGGCGGCAGATACCGCAGAATGGTGTCCAATAACACCTCGGGGTCCGTGTATGGCGAGTTTGGGTTAGCGGCCAAAGCCATGCGACGACGTATCTTCTGGCTTGAGCGCTTCTGCCTCGAGGTGATTTGCTGCCGTTCCTCGGATGACAGACCACTGCGATGCTGCATCATCGCATGCCCCTTGCACATGACAGCGAGGTCCGCTGAGGCCAACCACTGAGGAAACCCGCTCGCGTCAAGTGCGCCGATGCCCTTGCCGAACAACATCGCCGTGGACACTGCGTCGTCCTCCACGACGGTGGATATCGGTGGCACTTCAATTGCAAACCCAAAGCCGCGGCGCGTCGGCACCATCGGCGGGGGTGGCGGGTACAGCGTGCTCGCGGTATCCGACGCCGAGGACGCTGCAGACGCGGCGATAGCCTCGCGCGACACCTCTTGTGTGCGCTCTTGCGTAGCATCGCCTGCAAGCGGCGATGCCGACGAGCGTGGCATCGCCGCCGGTGGTGTGCCAGCTTCGATGCCGGCGGAGCGGCGGTTGGGGCTTGGCACGACCGAGAGCCGAAACACGGGCTCGTGCTGATACAAAAACCGTCGCAGCGTTCCAAAGTAGGCGATGATGCCTCGTTTTGCACCGTCGCCGATTCGGCACGCCACGCCGGCCTCCATCTCCGACGCGTAGACGAGCCCGCGGGCCTGCAGACGGCGCTGCACCTCCGCCAACTCACGCGGCAGCGGTGTGGTTTCCGCGCTCAGCGAGCGCACCGGCGGAAAGCTGAGGCAGACGGCGCCGTCTTTCTGCGCCGTGAACTGCATTCGGTGCTGCTGCTGGGCAAAGTACAGCAAGGTGGAGCGCTGACACAGCGGCAGCAGCGCCGCTTTCACCGCCGGCGGGGCGTGCTCGACGACAGCGTACAGGGGGATCCATTGAAACGGCCGAGGGAAGCGCGGCAGAAACGAGTAGAACAAGTACGGATCCGGCTCGTAGGCGGCGATGTACTGATGCACCGCTTCGCCGCTGTGTGTCGCCAGAGCGGAGGTCCCGGGCGCTGCTGGCTCCCCATCGGCGTCGTCGAAGTCATCACCGTTGTTGCCGCCATTCGTTGATGGTTGTGCATCCTCATCAACGCCAACACACGCAGTGCGCTCCCCCTGAGTGAAGCCTTCGCCGTCCTTTCCGCCATAAAACCGCACGTACGTCTCGTTCGCCAGCTCCACCATCTCCAGCGCCATCGTCTCGCCAAATACGCGGCGCACGTGCTCAAACGTGTACCCGGGCGGCAGCTGCTTCAGCAACGCCACCACCGGCACGAAGTACGTTGGCAACATGGCCGCCAGCGCTGATGGACTGAACGATGTGGCAGCTCCGCGACGACGGGTTGCTGCGACCGGCAACGCCGGCGGCGGCGGAGGCTCGAACGCATCGCCAAAGTAAGGCAGGTAGGTGTCTGGGCCGCAGAGACACGCCCTTGTGGAGGGCGCGAGGAAGGCTTTCTTGACCTCCAACCAACGCCCCCCAAGCTCCGCGAACCTCTCCGGAACCTTTGGGAGTGCCGAGGCGCTGTTCGCCAGTTGGCGAGTCACCATCGGCGGGCAGCACATATCTGCGTAGCGGAAGCCAGCCCCGTCGCCCGCGGCACTCCCGGCGTCGCTGGGACTCGGTGCGGCGCCACAGCTCACCTTCGCGAGGTTGCTCTCGAGCTGCCTGTGGTTTTCAGGTGTCAGAGGGGCGTACAGCGCCGCAAACGCGCGCCCGGCTTCTTCGGCCGACGACGCGACGGTGGCGTACAGTTTATCGAAAGACATGTAGACGCCGTGTGCTCGCACGCTGCCGCGGCCATTGACGGAGGACAGCAGCTCATCCGCCAAATTCTCTCCGGCGATACCGAGAAGAAGCTCCAACAGCGTCCGTGAAGTCTCCTGCACATAATTGCGACGCCGCTGCATATTCAAGGACGCTTCTCTTGATGGCGCTGAAAAAGCCGTCGCACTGATGGGAGAGGGCCGCGCACATGCTAGCTGGCTGGCCCCCTTTTCCTTCGCAGAGCTCTCCGGCACTGCCACGGCTGTTAGCGTCGTATCGCTCGCGGAGTTGATGGCATTCCACGGCGACTCAAAGAGCACTGGAGTCGTGGCGTCGTCGATTGTGAAGAGCAAGTAGAGCGAGCTTACTGGGATGCACACTGGCGCCCGCGGGATGCATTCCACCAAGCGTTCTAGCAGCTCGTTGTTTCTTGCGCGAACCGCTGGCCGGATCGAGGGTGGCGAACACGCGGGCGATGGCACGGGAGGTTCGCGAAGAGGATGGGCCTGGTACTGCCGTTCCGGTGGGAGATGTGGGGTGCGGTGCACAGCAGAGGTGCTGAGCAGACACTGTGGCGCCGAAAACGGCGGCGAAGAGCATCGCAGATGTGCTGCTGGACGCCACCGAGTGGTGCCAAGGCGTCGGGTTGGTTGTCGTGCTAGTAGCGGCGGCGTGCGCATGATGAGATGCTGCGCATTTTCGTTCGACCACCGCGCACGTGTTATCCGCACGCGACTCAAGGATAGATGGGGGCGGGTCAAAACAGAAAATGGGCAGCACTTCGATGGACGACAACTGCGCGCACGTGCACACGCCAGCGTGCGTGCTGGCGTAAAGGTGATGGGCGGGGGGGGGGAGGGGGAGAGGGAGGGTTACGGTAAAGATGGCCTTCCGCTTCGTGCATAGAGAAGGGGGAGAGAACTGAGCTACGCGAGCAGAGAGAAATCGGCTCCAGCAGCAACATTGCATGGTCTCTCTTGAATGCAGTTGGACGCGGAGAGGCGCACCACGCCGCGTTCGTGACAGTGCGCACGGGTATGCGTGCGCTGCTGTGCTTGGACACCTTGATGCACCTCTCTCTCATCACCACCACCACCTCCACCACCGACATCCACCGCCAATCTGCTCTATACTTTTTTTTTCGTATTGGTATTGTCGACGCGAGCACGCGTACTTTCAGTTCCCCTCCCCCGCGTGAGGGGCGCACGAGGGCTTGCGCGTTGATCTGTGGACATGTACGTGTATGCGCAAAGTCTGTCGCACAAGCGAGAGGCGACGGTGTGTGTGTGGGGGGGGGGGAAGGAAAGAGAGAAAGGGACCACGCGTGCGACTTGGACAGCAACATACAAGCACAGCACTTCATCCTCTCCTCCTCTCGGCCTCTCCCACACTAGCGCTTCCTCCTGCCAACAGACGCGCCTCGCGGCACCGGGAGAGAGGAGGGGGGTGGCGGACGCTTCCGGCGACCCGCTGGTGCGGGCGCGCACCTCCTTAGAGTACGCGCAGCACCGCCTGCACCTCCTCCTCGCACTCTTCGCTGACCTTCTTCAGTCCTTCCAGAGCGTGCTCCAGCCGCGTTGCGAAGCGTTGCAGCAGTTTGTTCTGCGTGTAGGCGACACGAATAGCGTCGACGAGCGACTGCGCAATCGGGTTCACCTCCATCAACGCTGATGTGTCCTCGTAGAGGTACCGCTCCAGCTCCTGCTCTACCTCACGGTGCAGCCGCGGCACAGCAGATGGCAGGGAGAGAAGGACAGCCTCATCGGTGTGGCTAACGACGCGGTTGCAGACGCCCGCCGTGTTCACCTTTCGCAGCTGCTGATACTCCTCTTCTGTTAGAATGGGTGCAAGCAGAGCTGAATTCAGGGACTGTGCCGCCGCCGTGTCGCCGGTCACGGGTGCCTGCTCTTGCTGTGGCGCGGATGATGACGATGGAAAGGCGGACGTCGGCCGAATCTCTGCACCGGTAGTCCTACGTACCTCTGCATCGACGGTGCACACCTCTTCCTCCTCAACGGGGTCGGTGAGGGTGTGCGGCAGTGCGGGGGGTGCGGGGAGCAGCCAGCCTGCCTGCACCACGCCGCGCAGCCGAGCACAGCGGAAGGGTAGCACGTCCGTGATGTAAGCCTGCAGTGCTGCGTATGTGGCATCCGCTGGAAGCTGTGATGCTTGACTATGAGCCGCCCCAGCGCCAATGGAACGGCGCGGCCGCGATGACGACAGTTTTGGAGGAGAGGGCTGCGTGGAATGTCGCTGTCGCTGCTCTTCTGTGAATCCCATCTTCACGCCCCCATCACCTTCCTCACCTGCGACGTTGCCCTCGAGGCCTTGCTCGTCGTCGACGAACGCGCTACTGGTTTCGGACGGCGCGGATGCTTCGCTGTCGGCAACCTCGTCGTCGCCGTCATTCAGCTGTGCTAGGGCGTCTGCTGCAGCACCCTCTGGGGCGCTCTTGGCCACCGCTACGCGGCCTTTGCGCTTGCCGGTTGTAGCGACTCGCTCTGCGGTCGCACTATGTGGGCGCTTCTGCGATCCTGCCACTGCCGCAGCGGACCGGGACGGGCGCCGCGAAGGCGAGGCCGCATCAGCAGCTGATGGTGGCGCGGCGGAGCTCATCGAGCCGAGCACTTCCGCCTCCGCTTTGCGCACCGCGGCCTCGGCTGCCCGCCACGCGGCCGGGTCCACCCTCGGCAGCGGCTGCGGCTGCACCGTGAAGGTGCTCCGAGGAGGGCGAGCCAGCCGGCGTGACGAGGGAGAGCCTGTACCAAGGTCTGCGTCCGCCTCCGTGAGGCTAGCGCGGTCAGTCGAGTCCCCTGCCGCCACCTCCCCCCACACCGGTGCCTCAGGCATGTCGGCTTCATCGCGGCGGCTGTAAAAAGCAAACACGGCGCGCTGCAGTGCCAGCGCGGCACCCGCCACCAAGGCGAGGTATCGGTTGGCCGCCTGCTGATACGGCACATTTGCCTGCTGCTCTTGCCGTAGCAGTCGTGCAACGCAGGCGCGGCGGCGCACCTCAGCGTCGTGCGCGAACCAGGCGTTCGGCGTCGCCAGCGCTGTCAGCCGCTCCTGGGCAGTGGCTGTGGACCCTGCTGGTGGTGGTGAAGGGGGGGCGTCCAGTGTAAGTGACCCCGAATCACCACATGCGGTAGCGGCAATAGTGGCGGAGGAGCCGTGCGACGATGGCGGGATCGGCAGTGGCGACAGCTGTGATGGCAGCAGCGACACCGAGTGCCCGACGTCCCGGTCTTTCGCAGTGCTCAGCGCCTGCTGCGACGAAGCAGGAGCCGCACCGGCGTCGTCTGCGGGTGCCGCGGCTGCAGTGCGCTGGAGAAGAGCATAGCGGTCGAAGGAGGCCACAAAAGGATGCACGCGATGTGAGGCCGCCGTCGTCGAAGCACCTCCAGCGACAGCGCTGCTGCCCTCATCGACCATGACCTCTGTCCCTTTCCTTCCACCCCCGCGAGTGGCGCGCGTCGTAGGCGACAGTGCAGGGGACGCCTCGCTCAGCAGGTGTGGCTGTTGTGACTGCACAGCGTCCAGCAGCTGCTGTCGCCGCTGCTGCAGAACTCCGGCGGTGACGCGGTGGTACTCTGCACACACCTCCTCCACGGACGGCACCCACCGCTCGCCTTTGCCTCGACCTTCCTCATTCCCACCCTCTGGCCACCGCCAACGATCCACAGTCACGACGGGATTGCCGAACCGTGCCCACAGCTGCACCAGGTAGCAGGACGAAGCGTACGTGAAGCGCGTCGATGGCGGCGGTGGTGGAACGATCGCATCGTACTCGCTCTCTGTGAAGGTGAAGAACGCCAGCGACGACGGCGAAGCCGACGTCGGCGTGCCTGATGCCGCAAAGAGTGAGGAGCAGCCACAACCGTCGACGGCGCTCTCCTCGCGCCTGTCCTCGACTTCCCTGCGCACAAGGACGTTAGAGGAGGCAGCGGACGCAAGGGCTAGCAAGGACGCAGTGGAGCGCGTGCTGTCAAAGCACATGCGCAACCCACTGGCGTACAAGCAATCTGTGTCAGATCGCTCCAGGCCAGTCAGCAGCGGTGCGGCCTGCACACGAGCAGGTTGCATGACCGGCTCCGCCCATACGGCATGGGCCAGAGCGTTGACCTGCGCCACGTGGTCTGCGCGCTCCCAACGCTGCCCGACGCTCCAGTTCGCAGGTGGGTACGGCGACGAGATTGACGGCACCGCGCTTCGATGCGTTACCTCTATGAGCCGCCAGGAGCGACGGACGTGCGGCGCCGAGATGGCTCCACTGTCACCGACGCTGCTGCGACATGTACCCACCGCACCTCCTCGCGTCGCAGATGACAACGATGACGCGCCCCAGCAGAGCACGGCGTCCTGCAGAGCCGTGGCGACCGCCGACGTTGACAACGCAGCATTCATGGGAGTCGGCGGTGCCAAGGCCGTGGCCGGCAGCGCTCCCTGTCCGAACATGTCCGGCAGGCGCGAGAGGGCCACACCACCGACCCTGTAGTCGGTGGCCGATACACCCTCAGACGATGAATACAGTTGCGGCAATGCAGCGCCGCCGCGTGGCGCGAAACGGCGCTGGCCCTCGAGGAGCGACTGCACCTGCGTCCTGCTTGCGCGGCGCCGGCCCGGGGGAGAGTCGGCAGCAGCATCCGTGGCGGCAGCCTTGGGGCGGCCCGCTCGGAGACGCTCAGACGACTGTGCGTCCCCTTCCAGCTCCGTCGCTAAGAGCGAGGCAGCCACATCGCTGCTGCCGCGCTCCATGACTCGGACCCTCTCGCACGGGGGACTGGCGCTGGTGCTGGTGGACTCAAGAAGGAAGAGCGAGAGGGTGAGGGTGAGGTGTGCGGGGCGGTCAGCGCTTTACCAGTAGCTTCGCGGGGATTTGCATGTATGTGCGTGTGTTTGTGTTGGGGGAGAGGAGGGGAGGGGAGAGCAGAGGGGTATCCGCAGAGAAAGAAGTGGAAGTTGCGCGCGGGGAAGAGAAAGAGAGACAGAGGCGAGAACAGCAGGTGCCCACGACGTCGAGACCGATTCGCTTTTGTGGCCACAACACGCGTGTGCGCGCCGGTGGCCCCCTTCCCCCTCCTCCCTCCCCTCCCCCTTCCCCCCGACCACTACCGGCGTACACATCGCACAACCTTTGGGACGCTGCGCATCACACCAGAGCACCTTTTAAGCAATAGAAGCCCACGCACAGATTTGCGCTCCGTGACACGCACACGCCGATGCGCGGCTGCGTTGGCAAAGCCTCGCCTGCCGATCCCGACGCCCCCCCTCTCCTTCCGCAGCTTCTGCTGTCGTCATGGGCGATCTTCTCAAAGGCCAGCTTACTGATTGCGCACGGGCTGGCCGGCAGCTAAGACTACGCGCGCGCGGTTCTCGGCGTCCTGGCCGCCAGTCTTGCTGAAAAGCGCAACTCACGTTCTTCTTCGACCTTTTCGCTTTCCCCCTCCTTTATGTGCGGTCTCAGCCCCATCCCCCCTACCACCACCACCATCCCCACCACCACCACCACACATGTTGGTGCCCTCTCCGGCGCCATCTCAAGGCCACGCACACGCACAGGCACGCACACACAGCTCGTTTTCTGCCCCCCCCCCCCTCCCCCGCCCCCCGCCATCTTGACAGGCGACGACGTCCTTACGACACATACGTACAACGCAGAACAGCGCCAGAGTGGCACTACACAACCCAAAAGAGGCAAGAGAGGCGCATACAATCACAGAGCCGCGAGGGGGAAGGGGTAGAGGCACACACGCACACCCTGCAGAGGCACTCGCAGTGCTTGAAGGGCCAAACAGCCCATGACGGCGCTGCTGTTGCGGCGCTCGGATATCAACGGCACGCGCGTCACTCCTCTCTCGCGCGCTTCGCCATGCGCACAGTACTGCGATGCACCAGCTGCGCCTGCACCAACGCAGGCGTGCTGTCCTCGGTGCGAAGTCGATTGGGCAAAAGACGCCGCACAGGACGACGACCGAGGCGCATCGCCTCCGTCAGGGCGCCAGCGCTGCTCGGTGAGCGAGCCTTGTCAGACTCTGGGCTGACATCGAATACGGCAGCGGCTGCATGCAAGAGAGGGCCGATGTCCGCGTCATTGCCGTCGGCAAACAGATCCGAATCAGCGCAGTCCGCGAAGGTAATCCGCTGCGCGCCGTAGTACGCCTTGAACCGCTCCACGAACACGTCCTCGGCGCTCTTTGCAGTGTCGGCACCGTCGCCGGCAGCGCCGCCGCCGGCTACCGCGCTGGCGACCGTGGTACCCTCGTCGTTTTTTCTCGTGCTGCTGGAGTCGCCTGCCTGCGCCTTGACGTAGTCCTCTGCCTTGCTCGCCCGCTCCTTGTCATCAGTGATCCACAGACCGCACGACTCCAGGAGGTTACCCTTGCGCTCCAGACGCCGCTCGTTGGCGATGCCGCGACGGCGATTGCGCGTGTTTGTCTCGCTGTTGCGCTTCGTTATGTCGGCGAGTCGGTTCAGGTACGCACTGCGGGACTCCTCGCTGATGTATTGATAGAAGGACTCCTCGGCTTCACGGAGCTGTGACAGATGCTGGGACAGCGCCGTCAAGGATCCGGGCTGCAGGCTCGCCTGCGCCTGCATCTCGGGCGGTGGTGTTTGCGACACGGACAGCTGCGAGTAGGACGCTGACGCACCGTCGCCGAGGATTAATACCGAAGACCCGTCTTCGGCGAGGGCATGCTGATTCAAGGCGAGTGAGGCGGATGCGTGCTGCTGCTGCTGCTGCTGAGCACGCAACACGCTTCGTGGCAGAAATGGTGATAGCGGTGTATCTGTCGCAGATGTGGCCGCGGATGGTGATGATGGCGCGACCGCAGAGAGGGTCGAGCGTTGCGTGTGTGCCACAGCAAAGACATCGGCGCTTTCCGCGGCCATGCTGGATACTGGCTCCTCCGTCAGATCCGACTCGGCAGCCTGTGACGCGTTCAGACCCCGCATCGCGGCACCAGCAGACGAGGACGTCCCGAGCGCATGCCTTTGCTGCCGTTGCTGCTTGCGCTCTTCAACATGGTGGTGCTGAATGTAGGTGACGGTGCGCACAGGTGCCGTCGCCATACCCATGGTGCAGTACCGCTGCCGCAGCACCTTCGACTCTTCAATCTCATCCTCCGTCCACTGATGCTGCGCCAGGTGCTGCTTCTTGTATTGACGAAGTAACTCCGCCTGCCGAGGGGTCGGCACAAACGCGCGCGGGTTGAGCGCCGGCGGCGGCGGCGCCTGATTGACGCTCTCCACACCCTCCGGCTGCGGCAGAGGGCCTTGCGCGGCCGGCTGGGCTGCCGACGCCACTTCCCCGGGCTCCAGCAAAACCGGCGGCGCCGCGGGTGCCTCGCCGAGCACTCCATCCGCGTACACCTCTGTCGGTCGCTGGTTCGCGCTAGCCACGCAGAAGGCTAAAACCTCGTCCTCCCTTGGAACCGTGTTCGACAGCTGCGGCAGCGTCACTATCTCTTCCTTCACCGTGTCGTTAGGCGCCGCGGACGAGGACGACCGTGGCTGCACCGGCTCCACAGCGAAGCAGATCCAGAATATCTTTCCGCGCCACTCAATCGTCGGGGAGGTCACAACGGGAGCTGCATCCGGCTTGTGCGCTGTCATTACGTCCTCGAGCAGCAGTACGCGACGCAAGCGCGACCACGAGTACTGCTCCGGCGCATGACGGTGATGGTATCGCACAAAGAAGTTGAGGAAGGGCTGATCGCCGATGCGCTTGCCGGCTTCGTTGATTTCAGCAGGGAAGAACGCCTGATCCGCGTACTTGTGCACCAACTTGGCGTTGAGAGTGATGGCCTGCACCTCTTCCTTGGTGAGCAGCATCCTGAAGCACGGCGAGCACAACCCCAGAAGGGGACGAAGGGGCAGCGGTAGCGAAGATAGTTTAATGACAGTTCGTGACGGGCTTTGCCTAGAGCGCGGCGGCCGCGGGCCGTGATCGCGTTTCTCGGTGGTGGTGGTGGTGTGTGTGTGTGTGTGTGTGTGTTCGGAGGTGACGTGCGAGAAAAACTCAGTGGCTGTGAGAGGGGTGCCCGCTGCGGGGAACGGGTAAGAGCCAGGGTACAGAGGAAGGGGGGGAAGGGTCACCTCTGGTGCGGGTATCGAGGGTTGGGCGCGCGCGCGCTTATATTCTTGTGATGGTTGCGCTCAAGATGGGTAGTCAGGCGCGCGAGAAGAAGAGAACGCGTTGGAGACGCACAAGCGGGAGGAGAAGAGTTTGAATGTGGGTGCGACAGCAGTGTTGATGATACCTCTTCATCTCTCTCGCTGTTGTTTGCTTCGCTACAAAAACGTGTCCATTCTGCTGCCGCGAACACGTCAGCGAATAGGCGCAGGCACCACGACAGCGCACCTCACCTCCGCAGCACCACGGCTCCATCCTCGCCCTCTAGGACGCGGCGTCTGCAATGGAATCGGGCCGTGCCTCTTGCGGGCCCTTCCTGTCTCCCCTTGCTCCGTCTTCGCATACGTGCTGCACAATTAGCGCCGCACACATCTGGATAGGTAGCACGCATTCATCCAAGCGAGCCGCGGCCTCGCTCCGCTGTCGCTGTGGCGGGCACAGCCTTTGCACATCGATGCCACAATCAGGGCGCGGCGCCGCTTGCAGCTCGCTTCGTGGAAGGAGTCTAGTCGGGCGCCTGTCACCACGGGCGCCATCGGACCATATCCCTCCTCAGAGTCAGCAGTGTGCTTGATCGCGCTGTGGCCACTCGGCGCCGCGGTGACGTCTCCGCGGCTCCGTCATCGCTGTGGACGTCGGGTGGTCACCCTTCGCTCCGTTGCGATGCCACGGCACACGGCGCAGGTTCGGCCCGGAATCACGCTCAACATCGCGGCAACGAGGCAAAAGCAGAAAGACAAGAGGTGGATGCGCGCAAATATAGAGGGGTGTACAGGAGTCTTCGCGAGCTCGCACCAACGCCATCATCACCGCAAGTCTCCTCGGCACAGCCCCACCCCAGACTTGTCCGCTGACACCAAGAGCCCGCACCGGCACCCGAGGTGCCGACTGCCGGCTGCTCGGCGTCTCCAGAACAAGTGGGGGTTACCGGGGCCTGAGATGCCACGGTGAGGCTGCCGGCATCGTTGAGGAGAGCCGACGATGCACGAAAGCGAGCAGGCATCAACAAAGGAACAAGGCGGGCATGCGGCGTTGGCCACTGTCACACTCATCCTGTTCTCTTCCGGGAGCGTGAGGGGATGAGGGTGGGTGTGGTGTGGTCGGCAAGGGCTAGCCGTGGCTGGCGCATCCGCGACGTGTGTGTATCTGTGACCCACCGAAGTCCTCCGCAAAGGTGCGGAGCAGGCGGCGCACGGGGGTGCTGGTTTGCGTGTCGCTCACCTGCATGGCGCCCGCTGTTCCTGCATGGGGCACCTCTCCTTTTTTGTGTGTGTGGCGGATGTGATTGTCGACGACACTGGCGTGTGCGGCGCATCTTCGATTTTGTGTTGTCTGTTTCGTTTTTTTTTTTCGCGATGGCACACAGCCTTGTTTGTGTGTGAGTGAGTGAGCCCCCACACACCTCCTCCCCACCTCCTTCGCCGCCGCGGCGGACAGGCACAAAATGAGGAAGCCCTCGCTTAACGGGCCCGCCACGCTGGCGAGATGGAGGGAGGTGGGCAATCAGTGAAAAAAAAAGAAGCAAGAGAAAGCTACGTACACCTACACGAGCACGCGCGCCCGCACACACACACACACAACCCAGACAAAAAAAAGGAAGAGAAAACAAGCTCAGCTCTACGCTTCTATAGATACATGTGGGCAGACGCCCCCCCCCTCCTCCTCCCCTCTGCACATACACACACACACACACACAAGCGGAAAAAGAGGGAGAGAAGAGTCATTAGGGAGAAGAGGGGTGGCCATGCGTTGAGTCGAAGATGGCCGCGGGTGGAAGGAATCAGAGGCGTGGGTGGTGTCGGTGGTGGTGTGTATGTGTGCAAGGAGAGGAAGCGCAGCAGAGCACTAGTCATGCAAAACGAGAGCGCGAGGGAAGGACAGGGCGCACGCGGGCGGAAGCGCAATGGAGAGGCAGCGCAAGACGGCGAGTAAAGAACATGACACAAAACAAAGGGAGGGGAAGGGACGCGCGGTGGACGCGGGCACGATAACCACAAAAAAAAAAAAAAGACGCGTGAAGGAAGACAAGACGCAGCTAAAAAAAAAAAAAAAAACAACAACAACAACGCAAAAACCCGTGGCAAGGCAGAGGGAGAGGAAAAGAGAGGGGGCAGCGAGCGTGGAAGCAGAACAAAAAACAAGGACATCCATTGTGCATCGTCCCATCCACCGCCGACTCCCTCCCCCGCTCTTCGACCTCATGCATGTTTTCTGCTTGTGTTGCGAGTGAATGCAGGCCAGCGCTGGCACGCCCTTGTCGACGCGCTTGCGCACGAGCGCACATTCACTCGCACGCCGAGAAAGCGAGAAGGAGGAGAGGGAGAGCGAAACTCCATCTGTGACTCGGAGGCGGCAGGGGGGGGGGGAGGGGGCAGCGGCGTCGAGCTGGGAGGAAGACGAAGACGGCCAGGCACACACAGCCTTGACGCTGCGCTTTAGCGGATGAGCGTGGTGTGCGTATGTAGTGCTTTAGTCCGTTGTATGGAAGACTTGACACACCGCCAACGCCTCCGCCGCCCATGCGCTCTATCCATGGGCACGCGACCGCCTACCTTGACATGCGCATCTCTGCTCACAAAAGTAGGCCGACCCATATATACAGAGAGGCGGACCGAAGGCAGAGCGGGACACCAAGGGCAGCGCGAGAAAGAACACGGGCTGACAGCAAAGAGCGCGTCTTCGGCGTACATGGGTCACCCACACGCACGGAGCCGCCGCGTCTCTATCTCCACTCAACCACGACGGCACCCCCTCCCTCCTCCATCCCGCCGTGTGGGCCCTCTGCTCGAGTAAGAATCCTCAGGATGCGCGACGTCGACGAGGGCGCAAAAAAGAAAAAGCTTGTCTGCCGTTTTTACACGTGCGCCATACGAGGCAGTTGTTTATCGGCAGCGCGTGTGCCACAAAGAGAGGAAAACGACGCGAGGGAGAGTAAGGCAGCGGCGACTTGTCGGTGAGCGTTGATCGGAACATGATGCAGGAGAGCCAGCGCGTGCAAAACAGCGCGTCGGCGGACGCGTGTGGACGGGGCGGGGTGCGGCACTCGTAGGGCGCGTCTGTCGCTACCGCTGCGCGACGATGCGGCCGTTGCGCACCTTCAGCTGTTTGTTCGTCAGCTCGAAGACCGACTGCACTGATTTGCGCGGATGCGATCTGCCCGAGCCGTGCAACGAGTGCGGCTGACTGGCAGCGTTGCCAGTGGCTTCGCCTACATTCGCCGAGGACGGCACCCGCCCGCTGAAGCGCGCGACAGTGTCAACGACATCGTGGAAGAAAAGCACCATCACAGAGACGTTATCCATGCTGCCGCGATCGACCGCGAACTCGGCGAGCTTCTGACAGCAGTTGTTGAGCACGCGCTGCACAACGTCAGGGGACGGGCGCGACTTCGCACCGGAGAAAATGTGCGGGTCGCACACATCCGGCGTGTAGCACAGGAAGTCGCGCACAAACTCGGTGGCCTCTTCGTTGCTCAGCACGTCCCACAGCCCATCACAGGCGAGCAGCAAGAAGGCGGAGGCGTCGGTAAGGTGCAGCTGTCGGACATCAGCGATGTTGCTTACCATTAAGTCCCGATTCGAGATGAAGCGGCGATTGTGCGAGGAGGGTGACGGCGCCGCTGGCCCGCTCGAGTCGTTTTCGCGTAGGGCGCCAAACGGGAAGTTGGTCGACAGCTTCTCCTCCCCCGTCGCATTGGCGACGACGACGGCTGGAACTTGAACTCGAAGTCCCCAAGGGCGCGGCTCACCGCGAGAATGCCGCACACGCGGCCAAACTGCACGAAGCCGCCGCATTTAGCGATGCGGCGGGACTCGTCCGTGTTGCCGGGCTTGTGATCCTCGCTCATCGCGATGGTGGTGTGTCCGTCATAGAGCACCGCCCGGGCGTCGCCGAGGCACGCGACGTACAGCATCCGGCCGCACACGGCGGCCGCAATCAGTGTCGACCCGCCGTTCGTCCCGCTCGCCATTTCGTCGAACACTTCTTCATCCACGTCGCGGCGTCGTCGTCCGCTGCTGTTGGCCGCCCTCTGCTGGTGATGTCCGTGGCTCTTGGCCTGCAGCGTGTGGAAAATCTCACGGTCGGTCTGCAGGATAGACTCCACAAGAGCCAGAGCGTTGTTCTCGCCAAGGGCGGCGTGATGCAACACGTAGTGCGGCAGCCACTTGGCCCCGAGGTCGGCCACCCGCCGTCCGCAGTGGCCGTCCAGCACCGCCAGAAGAGAGACGGGCTGGCCACGAACGTGGGTCGCGTTGAGCTCGGCGAAGTGCGCGTCCTCCATGGTTGGTCGCATCCCTTGCACACAGCCGCTGCCAGCGATAAGCGATATAGGGACTGTCGCCGTCTTGCCACTGCTGAGCACCACGTTAAACTTGTAGACAGGAAGTTCGTTCTCGGCGCACCTCGCTCCACTGTGGTCGCAGTTGCGCATGCGCGACGACGGCGCGGTCACTGGCACCGCCGGCGGGGGCGGTCGTGCGCCAGCAGTGTTGCCGTCGCTTCTTTCCGCACCCGACCGCAACGAGCAGAGCACCTGCGTGCTGCCGAAAAGCTCGTCGGCGTCCTCCACCTCACTTCTAGCCTCATGACCGATGTGCTCCGGCCGCTCGGCACCAGCGCCGTACGGCGATTTCTTTGCATTGGCCCCGCTCTTGTCATACACAGGTTTACTGATTGTTCCGCCGAGGCCAGTGATGCCGCGCTGCGCGATCGCCGCGGCGACGGCTGCGGCCGCCCCGCCCTTCACGTTACGCCGGGTCTCAATCGGAGCGGTACGGCCGTTGCCGGCGCCAGCAGCAGCGGCAGCGGCGGTCTCCGGCGCAGATGGCCCGCCGGCAGGGGCAAACCCGTCATCGTCGCTGCCGCTGCTGAATGGCGACGGGCGCAGCATTCGAGTATCGGGGCTGCCGGCCGCCCGGGTCGCCATAGCGTTGCTTCGGTGCACGCTGCCTCGGTTGTTGTGACGGCCGAGCAGACGCGCCTGGTCTGCTACCGGTCGCGGTGAATAGCTGGACGGAATAACTGTCGACGACGCCGGCGGTGCGCTTAGTACCTCGCGTTGCTTCTCCCTCTCTCTATCGTCGGCAAACATGGTGCCGTTGGGCGCCATGGTGCGCAAGCTGTCCAGCGCGTAACCAGCGGCTGCACCGTGGTGGTCGGCCGAGTGCCGTGGCGGCGGACTGCGCAGCCTGTTCAGGTCGCCGCCATGTCGGACCTCTCGAAGCGGACGCAGCTGCGGCAAGATCTCTTTCACGTCTTCGTGTGTGCGTGGCAGTGACGAGGCACGTGGGCGACCCATGCCAGCTCCGCTGTACGGTGCACTGTCGCTGCATCTTCGACCGTTGAGGTCAAGGGTGTAGCGCACCTCATCGCGGCCCCTCGCAGCACCCATGACCTCACGGCGGACCGAAGTGTAGTCATTGACATCGCTTCCACGGTTTCCGTCTCTCTGCTGCGGTCGTGATGAGTAGGGGAGTGGGTCCGAAACGACAAGGCGAGTATTCTCATTGACGTAGCTATCACCACCCCTGGCAACCGGCGGCGGTGCTGGGATCAGCGGCGGTGTTGCACGCGACTCGCTGCTACCAAGCTGTTGCTGCTGCTTGCTAGCCGTGGCCATCGTTGTCGCTTGCGCGTTACTCTGGCGTTTCGTTGCATTGAAGCCGGCGATGCTGCCTCCTCGTCTAGTGCGGCTTACCTTTCCACTTGCTGCACCAGCAGCGTAAGAGCCAGCCGCGACACTGGGACGCTGCTTGCCGCCCCCGCTGGTGTTCGCAGGTGACAGAAACGTCGCGTTACTCGGTGCATACACAGACGCGTCGTAGCATTGATAGAGCAGGTTGGCGCGGCTCGCTGCAGGAGACAGCGCCGTCGGTGGCTGGTGGCTCCACACGTCCCGCGTGGGGCTTCGCGACGGAACACCGCCGCCGCCGCCGACGGCGTTGCTGTTGTTGTTGCTGCCTTTTCGACCTTTCCGAAGCATCTTCGATCGTTGCACGGTTACAGAAGTTACCCGCACGTGGACCACAAGCAGAGAACGAGACGCGCCGCCTCCGGTGAAGGCAAACCACACAAAAAAAGAAAAAAAAAAGAAACGAAGCTGGTAAACAGAGTAGCGCAGAAGTTGTGCGCGTGCGACCGCGACTCTGCTAGTACGCTGCAGAGAGCGAGAGAGCGACGGAGCGAAGCGCGAGTAGCCGCCGCCGCCGCCGCCGCGGAACCACTACGGCAACAAGCCAAGGTTTAGAGAAGGGAACGATGCAGACCCTTTCTATCCGCAGCACCCTAGAAAGTTCCACACAAACGCCCAAACACCGACACGAGCAGCAGCAGCAGCAGCAGCAGCACGTCCTGTCGAGCACCCACGCACAACGCGCGACTCGCCCGCACGTTGAAGGGGACCAGGGGAGGGATGGAGAGAGAGAGACACACACACACAAGCAAGGAAGCGCGTGCGTAGCCTTCGCAAGCAAACGGGAAGAGGGGGATCAATGGGAGGGGCGTATATACATGTACATGCATGTGTGTGTGTATATATATATATATATACGTACAGATGGATGTGTGTGTCTGTGTGCGCGGGGCGCAGATAGGGAGGGAGGGAGACGCACGCACAAGAAGACGGGTGGTTGCGGTGCTGCTCACGACCAGCAGGAGCGAAACAAGCCAACAATGCCGACAGCACCACCTAACGAGAAATACAACCGCAAAACAATAACGAAAGAGGATGTGTGCGTATTTGGAGGAGAGCGAGGAGGAGCGAAAAAATTCTTGATGGAGAGATCGCCTCTTGACGGGGGTGGCTCCTTCTTCGAGAGGGAGTCGGGCGCGGCGTACGGCGGACGAGGGAGACGGCGGGGCGTGAGAAAAGACGAAACCACAACAAGAAGGAAGAGACGAGTGAGCGAGTCGGATGGCTGTGATGGGAGCAGAAAGGAAGGAGGGAGGGAGGGAGATCTGTGCACGTGTGTGTGTGTGTGTGTGTACGTCGCCTACGGTCGATCTGTCCAAGGAGACGCAGGGGAGAGCGAGAGCAGAAACCAAAAGAAAAAAACAAGAAAAACCGAGGAGGGGGCGGAACAACCAGAAGAGGGCAGCACGAACACACGTCACGACGACAACAGCAACCACAACGGCAGCAGAACCGATGAGATGATGAAGAAAGAAACACACAAAGGAGGGGGAGGGAGGGGCCGAAGAGAAGTGGTGCCCGTGCTTCTTGCGCCACTTCGAAAAATGCGCACAGAGACTCAAAAAGCGGCGGGGGTGGGGTGGTGGTGGTGGTAGTGGTGTCTCTGCAACGCCAACAAAGACGAGCAACAACCCCCACCCACTGTCAGCGGGGATGACCAGCAGGGACAAAACAGAAGAGGAGGAGGGGAGGAAGTCGCACAGACGCAGAAGAGTGAGTGAAAAGGGGGAGGGGGAGGGGGGGGGGGAACAGACACACACAGAGAAAGGGGGCGGGAGGCGGGCGAAGGTCAAAGTGAAACGCAGGCACCCACGCGGACAAGTACAAGAGTAAAGGCAACCGAAATCAGTCAAGGAGCTTCCGCCAACGAGAACGGCAGCACAGCGACAACAAAACAGAAGAAAAAGCGCGCGCGAGCGTGTGTGTGTGTGTGCGTGAGTGGTGCTGGGGCAAAGAGCCAACGAGAGATTGGGAGCGAGATGGAAATGTATCAAGTGCGTCTGTGTGTGTGTGTGTGTGTGTGTATGTGCGTGCTGATGCCGCAGTATCGACGTCTCTCTTTCTGTTGCTGCTGCTGTTGTTGTCTCTCTCTCTCTCGTGCGCGTGCGATCAAGCACCGACGGGAAGAGATGTCTGTGTATGTGTGTAAGCGTCGCGCAAAAGCACACCAGCTCCCCCACAACCAGAGAAAGTCCGTGAGTGCTGTGCGAGCCAACGGAAAGACTCGGGTAAAGGAAAGCAACAAGGACGGTGGGTGCGAGCACTGGGTATAGGTGGAGGGGTTTCGAGGAGAGCGAGTGACAGGGAGAAGGGGGCGGGAAGAGGACCGCGCCTGTGCTGTCCAACGTCAGCCGTCGCGTTCTCGCTGTTTCGCGCGCGCCTCTGCTCTCGTGTATGCGAGCCGGTTTCCGCACGTGTTTGCGCAACGGTGGCTTCAAGTGGTGAGTGGCCCTCCTCACGCACTCGATGATGGTGCTGCTGCGTTACTTTTCTGATGTATGATGCACCCGACTGCCTCCTTTCGCGACCTGGGGTGCGTGGGCGGGAACACAGATGGGAAGCGAGAGCACGCTCAGGACGGAGGCGTGCACAAGGAACGCGAGGGGGAGAGCGATGACGGTGGGTCGTTTTTTTTTGACCGGTAAGGCATGATGGGCGAAGGGAAAAGGGTGGAAGAGTGGCGGGCAAGTAAGGGGGAGCGGTGCACAGGTGACGCGAGCACGCCTTGCGCTTGCCGCGGCATCGACATGAACAATAGAGGAGGGCAAGGGCCAGCGCTCGCGTACCCCCGCAAACATGGACGGTGGCCAAGTAGCCTGTGCAGGGGAGTGTGCGCTGGGATTCAGCGATGCTGCATGAACGCCCCTACGAATGAGGGCAGCTTTTTTTCTTGTTGCTCGCGTGAGCACTGGTCGATTCTCTCTGATGCGTGTGGGTGTGCCTAAGTGTAGACTTGACTTTGGGGAGGCAAGTGATGATGAATTTTAACGGCAAGGATGAAGTGTTGCAGTGGCTTGCGACCGCGGCGTCTGTCTGTGTGCCACATCGCAGCGGTGGCTCGACGCGCCAACGCCCGTGAGAAGGACGATACCCTTTCTCGTCTTTTACCTCCATCAAGTGCGTTTATCTTCCCCTCTCCTGTTCGGCATCCACCGAGAGAGAGCAGCGAAGGCGCGGTGGGCGGTGGGTGCGAGAAGCAGTACGCGCATACGTACACAGAGTCGTGGGCGGGCTTGCGGCACTGCAGATACGGCGCGCGCGTATCTTTCTTGTAAAAGTCTACTCTCCGGACTTATGCTTGCTCTTGCCAAACTCACGCGACACCTTAGGGTGCACCTCCTGCGGCGGCGGGCGCTGCAGCACCCCCTTGCGCATCATCTCCGCCCGTGCGACCGTCGCGAGGGCGAAGAAGGCAACAAAGCCAAAGAAGACGTCCCGCTTGTTCGAAGCGTAGAAGTTGTGCAGCCGCGCTTTCCAGCTAAGTGGCGGTGGTACGGCAGGCATCTCGTGGTACTAGACGACTGATAGCGGCCGGCGGCATGCACGGATGCGCATGCAACAGACGCTTTCTCTCTTCGGTGTGTGTGTGTGTGGGGGGGGGGGTGAGAGACTCACAGAGACGTGACGCCTCGATCTCACAGATGTAGACACACACACACACGTGACAGCAGGGCGTCGGAAGGGCCGCTCCTCTGGTGAGCTGATATTTTTGTTTATGCGTGTCTGCGTGTGTGCGTGGATGAGTGCTGGGCGATGAAGTAGAGATCGACCCACGGAGAGGCACAGGAGCGAAGGAGGGAAAAGCGTACGTACAGCAGATGCCAAAGAGAGGGCGAAAAGGCAGGCAGGGAGGAGGTCTGCGCGCGCCGCTGTGCACGGCAACGCCACCATAGCTGCTCGCTGCCGCCTTCAGTGGCTGTCCTCATCGCCGTGAAGCCGTCGGCCCAGCAAGGCGAAGGAGCAGGAGAGAGAGAAACCGCGTTGCCAACCAGCAAGACACCCCATGACGGTCGAAGGTTAGGCAAACGGAAAAGATCGCGGAAGCGGATGGCCGCGACACACCGCCGAGCACGTGCCGCAGCCTCACGCCACAGCACGAGCCCCCCCCCCCCCCCGGGAGAGGTCGTCCTGTACAGGCCTTTCTTGGCTGCGTTCGAGCTTCGCTGCCCGCACCAACAAGAGATGGAGAGACGCAGACACGGGCACACGCGAGCACAGCCATTGAGCCACATCTAGCCCTCCTAACTACATCGCAGGAACAGTGACGATGTTGCCCTCCGATTCGCCACCCCGCTCGCCTCCAGCTCTCTCCTCCTCTGTATCCTTCCGCACGGCACCCACCCCCTGTCAACCTCTCTCCAGAGGAAAGAGGCAAGCGGCGCCGATGGAGCGCGGCGGAGATGGTGTGTAGTCACGTGTGACGCACGCAGAAGGAGATGCAAGGAGGAGAGGGAGGGAAGGGCGGGAGGGAAGAGGCCAACAGTTCAGCTGCGATGACTCTAGAGAAGGCATCCATCCAACTTTGAGTGAGTGCGTATAGAAGGGTGGAGGAGGATGGGGAGGGGCGCCGAAAGGAGACACGATGAAGTCGTGGCGCGTCACAAGAGACGCTTAGCCTCCCCACCCCGCCCAATCTCCACCTGTCTCTCTCTCTCAACCATCATGTCTGGCCTTTCACGACACACGTACACACGCACATCGGCATGTCTGCATCTCGCCTTTCCTAATTCATTGAAGCATCACAGGAACGCCGCACAGGTACGCGCAAGGCGTGCAGACGCACAACGACTCAAAGAAAAGCTTCCCTGCCGCTCCTACTTCGCTATCCTCCGCTCACTCCCGTCCAAACGCGAATGAGTCCCCCCCCACCACCACCACTACCACTACCACCACCAGCACTGCACCGCACCGCACCGCACCCCGAGCTGCTGCACCGTCGAAGCCTGCAGTTAAACCTTCTCTCCTCGTCAGTAAAACCCATACCCCGCACACACACACACACACACGCACGCACCCCCTCCACAGACTCAGCCCCACTTGCACATCACAAGGAGATTGTGTGTGAGTGTGGGTGCATGTGTGTGTGGGTGGGGGTGGGACAGCTATGCTTGTATCATGCCGAGTAAGCCATAAGTCAAACTTACGTGCAAATAGGGGTGTGCCGTCATGGAGAAGGAGGACAGCCCACACCTCGACACACATAATATTCTATACAGGGCACTCACATGCCGCGTGCGACAGAGGGGAGGGGGTGGACGGGTGGGGTACGCTGTGGCAGCGGAGCGGCTGCCCTGTTATCCCGTGCCACAGGCTACTCCCCTCCTCTCTCCCTGCACAGCCCCACCTGCCGAATCGTCGAGCGTTCAGTCCTTCTCTGCGGATTTCTCGATTGGGGTCTCTTCCTCGATGCAGGGCATCTAAAGGCAGTCGTATATTGCAATAATGGTCCATTGAGGTTGACATCACAACCCTCGCATCGACGGCGGAGGAAGGCAGGGGGAGGAGGATGGGAGGGGGAACGGACGCGAACAAGGGAGGCAGAACACTCTCAAGCAAGCCAAACAGTCGGCCCTTGCTCGCCCACACAGACGCGGACACCTCTCATGCACCACAGCGACACGCAGCTGCTTGCAGGCAGCACCCGCGCAGGCGCGGATCATTCCACCATCACGAGCACCACCCACTCGCCTCATTTTCTCGCATCTAGCCATTTCTAGCACATCAACAGCCGCCACCAATCCATCCCCACCCCGCCCCGCCCCTCCTCCTCCTCCTCCTCCTCCACACACACACACACAGAGACACAGTCGCGCAGGGAGAGAGGGCGAGCGAGCAAGGCAACTTGCGTCGACAAAAGCGGAAAGAGCAACGGAGCCACTCTCTGTGAACGAGCCGATAAAAAAAGGCGCACTAAGTATTATTGTGCTGCTACTCGTGCTGGCGGCCTGATCGGGTGCGCGCGCTCGCCTTTCCGCCCTTACCCGCCCCCACGAAAACGTACGTATTCGCTTGAACCGAGTTCGACCCCCCCCTTCCCAGGGTGACGGAAACAGGCATGCACACAGGCGGAAGCAACCGCACCTGCAGGCACGTCCGCAGTCGTCGTTGCTTTACACCTTGTGCACCGTATCGCAACATCTAGCAGTGGAGCTCTGATACTATACGGAACAACGTGCTCACAAGACGTGTGGTCGGGGGGGGGGGGGTTGGCTCCTAGAATCCTGCGGCAGAGCGAGCGTGCAACAGCTACAGGAGAACGAGTGGAGAAACCCCACCACCTTCCCCCCGCTTTCCTTCCCCTTCCCCTTGCTACCCACGCGCCACCACAATGGACGCGTGCACAGCTGCGACAATCTCTCCGAGCGATGTAACGCTGCAGCCGCCTATTTTGAAAGAGAGGTGAGGGCGCGAGGGCGATCGCTCATTACCGGGCCACACAGACACGATCAGAGGCGAAGCGCACGCACACGCACGCACACGCACGCACGGGCAAGGCACAGCTGACTAATCACTCGTTTCCAATGCAGAGTTCAAACGGGGGGGGATGGGATGGGATGGGATGGGATGGGGGAGGGGGGAAAGGGTATACCACAGACTCCATGTGCGGTCGCACGTACACACACGGAGCCCACGAAGAGGCGCGGCATTGCACCCCGTTGGATGCCTGGTGAAGGGCTGCGGAGAAGAGCTAGCCAGAGAAAAAAAAATGAAAGACAGGAAGGTTAGACGTTTGTGTGAAAAGCACCCTCGCACATGTGTCCATCGTTGCGCTTGCCGCGTTTCTCGTTGGCTGATCGGCTCTCACAGTGCGCACACGTGTGCGTGTTCGCCGATCCGCGTAAGCACGCGTTTGAGAACAGGGACGGCGCTTGTGCGTGCTCCGTCCAGAGCCCACAGCGCAAGCGACTAGGGATGGTGGTGGTGACGGTGGGGAGCGCTCTCCATGGCGCAGCCACGCCTCACCTGCGCTGCTTGTTGCTACTTCTTTCCTCTTGTTGCTTGATGCATGTGACATAGAATCAAGGCTCAAAGATATGCAGACGGGGAGGGGAAGGAAGAGGAGGAGGAAGAGGGAAGGGAAGATGGTGGGTGAGGGCTGTGCGGGTGGGTGGAGGGGGGAGAGGGGAGAGGGGAATGATAAGCGAACCCACGACAGCTGCCTCGTCTGTCGCCTCACATCTCTGTTTTTGATAAGCGTGACCAAAACACGACAGATGATAATAAAAACAACACAACAAAAAGAAAGAGCGAGAGAGAGAGGGAGCGAATTGGCAGAAGACGGCAAGATGCGCACGTGGCGTCCACCCATGCAGAAGGGCTACAATACACGGAGGACAACACGGAGAGCTGTGCGGGATCCAGCTTCACCAAACCTAGCCAGCCCGCAAGATCACAACTCTCCCTCTCTCGCTCGCCTTGCGTCTGTCGCTGTGTGCGCTTTATACACAGCAAGAGGACCCTGCGGCTGATGACGCGTCGCGGCCGTACCTCCGGTAGGCATGAGCTCTCAGGTACAGACACCCTCAGCGGCCACGCTGACACCAGACAACGAATTGCAGCACCTAACTGATTATCGTCACGCTGTCCAAGGCCGCTACACCAGCTACCACGCCGCCGTCCGTGACATCCGCCGGCTTCGTCCGCACCAAGCTGCCGGCGGCTCGGCTCATGATGCACCCGTTTGCGTCGGATGACAAGATGACGCCGAAGATGCCGACCTCCGAACACGCATTCTTCTCCAGCACGTGGATTCTGTTGCTCTGGAAGAAGACACCAGTCGCAACGGGGTGGTCAATTTTGCGCATCAAGATGTACTCACGCCGGATCTTCTGGTAGAGCGGGTCGTCGCTCGTCACATCACGCAGCATGCGCTGCATGGGCTCTCCGGCGATGAGGTTGCCGCCTCCCTCCAGCTGCGGCTTTAGCACATACTGCTCCGGGTGCAACACCGCGTCGGCGATCCAGTACTCGGGGTCGCTGATCTCCTTGCCCTCGTCGATGCGCTGCCGGTTCGCTGCAAGCCGCGCGTACTCATTGTTATTCAGCGAGTACTGCGGAACAAAGTGCTCAGCCAGGGTGGCTGCCTTCTGCTGGTCGCCAGCGAAGCTCACCGGCGCCAGCACCTCCAACACGTTCGACATGAGCTGCTGCATCTTTTTAAAGGTCATCAGGTGGTACGGAACGCTCGGGCACTTCACCGCGTTGGACTCCTCGATCTGCTCTCGCGTCTGCCACGCCGTCTCCGTCGGCAAGTCCTTCGGCACGTAGGTGCTGCGGAAGTAGGCCACCGCTACAACGTACTTCTTGTCCACAACGGCGAAGGGCGGCTGCAGCTGCTCGCTCAAGACCTCCTCCGTCTCCGTGCTGCGATCGTGTTCGTTGTCACAAAGGGTGGCGTGCTCCAGCCGCATCGCCTCATGCAACTGCGCGAGCGTGCGTCGCAGACTTAGCACGCCATGCGTCTCAAGCAGCTCCAGCAGCAGCTTGTACTGATCAGCCGTGTTAAGCTCGTTTTCCTGCACTACGGCGAGCACGATCGGCTTTAGCAAGACACCCGTGCGCTGATGATACTGACGAAGGAAGCTTGAATAGGGCACGGCGTTGCGCCAAGCAGCAACTGCTTCGGCAAGAGCCGCCGACACCTGCACCGCCGAGTTGTGTTTTTCGTCCGTCACATACGCCGACTCACGTTGCCGCGGCGATGCGGCGACGACGGACGGCGTGGCGAAGGCAGCCGCTTTAGTGCTCTCGACCGCCGCAGCAGCGCCAACGTTCATGGAGGCCTCGCGGAACTTGTGAAGGTACGCGTGAAAATGCTGCACCAGCGGGGAGATGCCGGCGAATGAGCAACTGATGGTGTTAATCTCGATGTTCTTCCATTGTCGTGCCGTCCCTGCTGCAACCTCGGCCGAGACCTCGGCGGAGGAAAGGTGACTGCCGCTCTCGGGGTCGACGGAGCTCATGTAGTCGGTGCGAAGGATGCCCAGCATAAGCGGCTGGTACACCGGGGCCTTCGCCCCGACGGGGGTGGTCATGTACACCTTCTCCAGGATGGCAAGCAGCCGGCCGGTGAAGCCGCGATCGCTCTCTGCCGTCGACTTCATGGAGTCACGCAAGAACTCGAAGTTACGCGACGTGCGGTTGATCGCCTCATTCCACAGGAGCTGGCGGTCGTACAACTGGCGCAGCACATCCGCCTTCAAGGGGAAGGGGCGCAGGGACAAGGCAGGATGGGTGATTTCGTAAGTGTGGGGCTGATGAATGACAAGTCCAAGCTCAAGGCACTTGGCCGCGAGCTCCTCCTCGCTCGGAAGACCCTCAAGTACATACTTGGAAACTGCCGCACCGGTGATGGTGGTGGACGACGTCGTCGTCGTGGCGGGCATGTCTTCCGCGTTTTCGTTGTCTGTTCTGAAGATGAGACGGTGCGTGGAGAATGAGGGATGGGGGAGGAGGAAGAGTAGGGGTGGGGTTGGGGGGGGGGCAGGGGACACGTTGGTGTTCGTGTGGCCCTGAAAGAGAACCGCAACAGGAAAGCACACGCAGGCCCGTGCGCACGAGGAAAACCTGCAGCGCAGCAACAAATAGAGGTGACAGGGTTGTAGAAGGGAGACCTAGACAGAGACAGAGACAGAGAGAGAGAGAGAGAGAGAGGTGAGCGCATGAGAGCCGTACGCGGCCGAAAGGCGACGTCGAGCGCCGTTTCGCTTTGGTTCGTGCCTGCCCCGCTTCGCGTTTTCAACATGTCCACGTCTCCAGCAAAACGACCCCCCCTCCCTCTCCTCCCCCTCCCCCTCCTCCCTCTCCTCCCCCTCCCCCCCAGCCGCCACAGGCCCACATGGCCCGGTGGGAAGCGGCACAGCAAGTCAAGCGAACAAGACGAAAGGCAAAACGAAAACGGAAAACAGCGATCCGCGCCAGCAAGGCAGAAACCTCCCCCTCCCCCTCACCCCAAAGACGACAAGAAAGATGGCCGGGGGCGGCCGTGTTGCTGCCACAGCAGCGACTCTTCCCAACCGACAGAGAGACTCAAGGGAGGGAGAGACGCAGGCAGACACACACACGCACACGGGCACACATGCGCATGCACGTCCGTAAACGCAACGACTGCCGCGCCCAATGAAACACCCACGTGCGCCGACACACGCACTTGCTGAGCAACCACCACTCGGGTGGTAGTATCTATGATGCGCTCTCTATGATGCGTCATCGCTGTAGGTATGCTCTTCTCGCTCCACACAACATGACGATACAAAAACAGGCTCAGGTTGGAGGAGGAGGAGGAGGAGGAGGAGGGGCACACACGCACGCACACACAACCTCGCTCCTTCACCTGCGAGCCGGCCGCTACACCGACAACTCCCCCAGCGACGGACCGGAGTGGATCTCCGCCTTGAAGGGCACATCCAGCTTCATGTCCGGCCAGAGGGCAGCAATAGCTTCCTGCGTGTGCCCCATGATGCGGGCGAGATCAGCGCGAACCTCGTCGGCGACACACTTGTGCGCGTCCACCCACACGCAGTCGTGCACGGTGTTCACCAAAAACGCCTTCTCGCCGTAGTTGCGCTTGCGGTAGAACTCGCGCACAATGGCGCCGCACATGATCTGCACAATCTCACCAGCGAGCCCCTGCACTGGGTAGTTCTTCAGACGCGGCACACTCTTGCGGTCCCTCGTAAAGTCAAACTTGCTGCCGGTGGGCACAACAAAGTAGTACATCGGCTCCGTTAGCATCACGACGCGGCGGATGTTGGCGTTCCAGAGAGACGTGTCCAGCGTGCGCAGCCGCAGCAGCCGATCTGCACCTGCCTCGACGCACCTCGTGACGAGGCTGTAATATTTGCTCAGCTCCTTGTAGTGGTGCTCCTCGGCCACAATGAGGCGATCCACCTCCTGCTCTGTGAGCCCCGTGGTGGTGGAGATGGTCGAGACGCCAGCGCCGTACTGGCGCTGGAAGGAGAACACCTTCGCCTGCTGCCGCAGCTGGATGTATTGCGGGTCCTTCTCCACCTTCGCCTTGCGCACCACATCCTCGTAGGGCTCCTTTGTCATGAGAGAGACGCGTAGGCAGTGGAAGTCGACGTTGTCGCGCAGCTCCTGCATCATGCGCGGGTCTCGGCACAGCGCGGCCAGGACGACGACCTCGAGCTGGCTGTAGTCTGCCTCGATCATCATACCCTGCGCACCGAATCGTGACACAATCAGGCGGCGCAGGTCCTCCTCCTTCGGAATGTTCTGCAGATTCGGCGACTGAGAAGAAAGGCGGCCCGTGGCCGTCACGCAGTGGCATAGCTCGCCGTGAACGCGGTCGTGGCACTCCGGCAGCACGGCGCGGAAGAGGCAGCCCTCCTCGAAGAGCTGCAGTTTCTTCTCGGTAAAGCGCAGCTGCTGCAGCGCGGAGAAGAAGGAGAGGTCGATCGTCTTGTACGGCGACAGCAGCATCGTCACCCGCTCCATCGCGTCGGCGCCGGATGACGCGGACTTGCCGCGCAAGAAGCGTCGCAACAGGGGGTGCAGCTTCGCCGGTGTCACCATCCACAGCATGCCGGCCGTCGAGGCCCGCTCCTGCCCATGCAGGCCCTGCGGCGCGCTCGACGGAGTCGGCTGCGAGCTGCGGAATGCGTCACGCGGCGTGCCCACGACCGAGGCGCACTGCGACACAATACTCTTCACAGCTCCCTCGACTCCACCGAGCGACACGAGCTCCTTCGCATGCGCCTCCCACGTGCACCGGGCCGAGAAGGTCGTGGCGTTCGACGAGCTGAGCTCCGAGAAGTCGGACTCGAAAGAGTCGGCACCCTGCGGCGGCGGCGGGAAGGCCTTGTTGACGTCCGCGAAGCACACCCGCTCCAGCGATGCCGGCTCGCCGTCCGCGCCGACGCCATCCGCTTGCCCGTCAAACACGGCCTTCTTGATGGCCTCGAGTACGCCGGTGTCCACAAGCGACTCCAGCTTGTCGTGCGCGCAGTTTGTCAGAATGAGAATGTTGCGCAGGTCTGGCGCGGTGTCACCGTCACCCGCCGCCCTGCCTCCTTGTCGCGTCCGCTTGCCACCCGACTTGCGAGTTGTGGGTGCCCTCGCCTCCCCTGTCGATGCCGCGGACGACGCTGCGAGGAGCTGTTTGAGTGGCTCATAGGCGGCGATGCGCTCCTTCAGCTGTGTCACCGTCACTACATCCGGCCTCTCCGCAACAGGAATAATGTCGTCCACGGCGACACGCAGGTTGATCTCGCGCGCCTCGGGCCCCGTGCCGGCGGGGCAGTATAGCGATATCTGCTCCATCCAGCCGCCGATCTTCACCTTGCAGAGCACCACCACGACGGCGGTCTGCTGAATCAGCGCATCCATCGTGCAGCGCTTGCAGAGCTGCTGGATCGTCTGCAGGCTGCGCCGCACATCATTCAGAGTAATGGCGCTGCCGCTGCTTTGGCCACCGCTGCCTGTGCCGCCGTTGCCGCCGAGTAAGGCGTCCGCCTGCGTGTACGCCTCTGGCGCCTTGGTGCCAGTGACATGGCACACGGCATGCGGGAAGAGGCTCGTTGCCGGGTACCTGGTCGGCTTTACAGGAATAAAACGCGACCCAAGGTGGCGACACAGGCCACCGCCGTAGATGATGGTACTGATATCCTGCGGAGAACGGAAGTTGATACGCTGCCGCACATCGTCGTCCATGGACTGTGTGAAGTCCATGATCTTGTGATGCAGCACCTTCTCTAGTCGCTCGTGCTCGAGGCGCAGCGTATTGGCAAAGTACGTCACCTGCGACTGCGGCACCAGCTGCAGCCCCTGCAGCTCCATCTCCATTGACGCCAACAGGCCGTCCATGCGGTGCTGCACCGAGGACATCTGCCGCGTGCTCACAGCGAGCTCGAGCTGCGTCTCGTAGATCAGTTTCAGCTTTGCCAAGGGCTGCATCGAGCCCTTCAGCGGCCCATCGTGGTACTGCAGCAGCGTTCGCTCCATCGTGGCCAGGTGTAGGTTATTGAAACCCTTCAGCAGGTACTGGGCATACTGAGCGCACCAGATCTTGCCACCGTTGTACAGGAACGTGCGCAACCGCACGCTGCGCCGCAGGAACAGCAAGATGCGCTTGATGTCCCACCCGATCAGGATGGCGTTCTCGGCCCTATCCTTTGGATCCGGCGCGTCAGGTGGGCCGATCGGCAACGTGTCTGGCAGCACCACCTCCGGGTCAACAAACTCCTTCACCTCACCCGTCCTGTCTTCGATCTTGGCCCCCCAGTGACGCACCGCCGGCGGGTTCATCAAGTTGAGCGACGTCCACAGTTGCCCCGACACGTCCACCATGCCGTTGCGCGCTGAGAACGGGTTATCCGCGCGGCGGGCGGCGGTGACGCTTGCGCTCGTGACGTGCATAAAGTATGCGACGCGGCTCCGCATCGCTTCCTGCAGCGCCTTCTCTCGATTGAGTCGCTCCTGGTTGTTGTAGATGACTTGAATGTGCTCCTCCAGGAGTCGGCTGGCCTCTGCGGTGGCACGCAAATCACGCGCGGAGGCGCCACCTCTGCCGACAGCGCCGTTTGGAGCGCTGCCGCGGATGGGGCGGCCCATGGTATCGACGGGCACGGCACCGGCGCCGCCTCCCATCAAACGCGGCCCGGGCGCGAAGACCGGCTCAAGGAAGCTTGGCATGATCTCTCGCTGCACGCTGCGACGCTGCAGTCGGTAGAAGGCGGAGCTCGGGTGCGGCATGTGCGGTTCGCCGCTCTCCTCCTTCATTAGCCCCATCCAAGTGATGCGCGAAAAGCTATCCAGCGCCTGGGTCAGCATGGAGGTCAGGTTCAGCCGGTGCGGCCGCTCCAGCCCCAGCTGAGACTCCACATCCTGGAGAAGAATCGAGAAGGCGCACTTGCCCTTGCGTGCTAGCGGGAAGCGGGCGAAGCACTCGGCGGCCGAGCCGGTGCCGATAATGTAGATCAGGTGCCGCTCTGACAGGGAGAGCGGCTGCACAAACTGGCCCGTGAGCAGGTCCTGCATGGGGGGGACGGCTGCCGTGCCGGCTGCCGTGCGCGCCGGCGCCGACACGAAGATGAGGCCCCACCGATCTTTGTCGCTGCGCAGCAGCCCGCTCGAGGTGGCTGCGAGAGACGCGGCGACAGCACCGGTTCGGCGCCGCGCGGCTTGATTGCCGCTCGTCGAGGAATACAGCACAATCGCATCGGCAGCCGCCGCCAGCTGCGCCTGCAGGAGCTCCTTGTTGAGCATCGCGCCAGCGCTGATGTCGCCGGAGCGACTTTGAAAGTTGAAGGCGGCGAGCAGAAACGACTGCGGGGCGCACGAAAGCGGTGCCGCGATGAAGTTCTTCCACTCCTCGGCATACGCGTTCAGCACCGCGACGGTGAGAAGCTGCGGGTTCAGCTCCTTATCCTTCTTCTTGTGCGAGATTACCTCGCGCAGCTTGGCGTAGGAAAAGAAGAGATGGTCAGGATCCTCGTTCAGCCGGGGGTGGTAGCTGCCTGCCGGCGGCGGCGGTCGTGCAGGCCGCGACAAGCCGATGGCGTTCTGCAGCAGGGCCACGCTCGGCGACTGTAGCGTTGGCACAAAGATGGCGACGAAGGACGCGCGAAAGAGGCTGATCCACTCCACGTAGCGCGACTTGATCTCGTTCAGCTTGCACACAAGCCGCGCGCCGCTCGCGATGTCCTCGAAGGTGATGTCGAAGTTCACGGTAACACGCGTGTCTGGCACGTACACGGCGATCGCGCGGAACGCCTTGCCGTGCTGCCGCGTCAGCGTGGCAAGCCGAAGATTCAGCGGACTCTCAAAGTCGAGAAGGTTGCCGATGCACGGCAGTGCCGATGTGTGCGCTGGAGTGCAGCCAGCAGCCGCGGTGTCGGCCGGGGGTGGCGCTCCCTCGCCGTCCACCGCGCTGTAGTCTGTCTCCTCGCGCACCTCGGCTGCGCGGCCTACCTGTTCCGCTTCGCCCAAGTTTGCACCTGCCGCGGCATCGTCTGCGATATCGCTGTCGTCCATCGCCGCGCCGTCGTGATGATCGCTGCCAGCGTACCCACTTGCCTCCGCGTCGGCCACGCCTGTAGAATCTCCGCAGAGGTCCTCATCGCCCTGCACCACAGCGCTCTCTTTGCCGCGGACGTCGCTTTCACCGGCCTCGTCAACGGTGTTGCCGTCGTGCTGGTGGGGAGGATCCAGTGGCACCTGAGCCACGGGTGGAGGTAGAGGCGGCTCAACCGCTGCCGCGGCTGCCGCTGCGGCGGAGGAGGTCGAGGGGGCGCGAGGGGCCCGCACGCGCCTCTTTTTGGAACCGCGGACAGGGGTAACCGGCAGGGCAGACGCGGCCGCTTCGGCGGCGGCGTCAGGGGCGGCGACAGAGTCGGTGGCTTTCTGGCGCGCGTGCTGTGCTTTGGTGATGCACCGGCGCTTCGGCATAGCGACGCTGCTGCTGCCCGGGGACAGGGCCGTTACCAAGGTGGCGGCTGAGGTGTGGAAAAACTGCGTAGGGGTGTGCAGTGCCCACAGTGCGAGGTCACCGTGGAGAGGGGCCACCGCTACTCCAGCCCGCTGAGACTTCCTACGCAGCCCGGCGTGGGCGTCATAGACGTTAGGGGGATGCCTGCAGGAGAGGTGGGCCCTTCTGGCAGTAGCCAGCGCTGCCGCACGTCGGACGCCAACTGCATGATACATGACGATGGCTTTACTCTCGCGAGATGCGCGCGTGCTGTGCAGTATGCAGTTGACCCCTCCCCCTTATGTGTGTGTGCGTCGGTTCGCCGCACAACAGGAACCCCCCCCACCCCCCACCTGAAAAAAAAACGTACACAAGTGCACGCGCGCTCAGGTACGGCTGAGCGGAGGAGGCAGGAACGCGAAAGACGATGATGTGGGTAAGTAAAGGATATCTATGTGACAAGAACGAAATCGACGTGCGCGTGTGCTCCTCGTCCCCCCCCTCCTGTCTGTGTAAAAACGAAGCGCCGTAACACGAATGGGACGTGAGAAAGCAAGAGAGAGAGAGAGAGACTCTAGAAACAAGGGAGAGGGGGAGGGCGGAGGCGCTCAGTATGCAAGCACACCGACACGCACACGCACACGCACGCACGCATGCACACGTGCGTTCGCCTGTCTATCGTTTGCACGCGCCTGTGCTGCGCACGCTCAGCGTGTCTGCCTGTCTGTATGCGGCTTTGTATTCTCATAAAAGTTGCTTGCTCACCAATGCATGTGTCTGTGCGTGCCGGTGACAACTACTTGGAATGCCCGATGATAACCGTTGATGCGCCCTCTCGTCTCTGTCTCTGTGTGTGTGTGTGGTGTGTGTGTGTGTGTACGGCTGTGTGCACACCGCACGCGAGCAGTATCCCTGTCTGTCGGGTCGTGTGCATGCGTACCGTTATTGTTTTTGTTTCGGCGAGAGAGAGAGGCGGGGGAGATAAGAGGCAGCAGCAATGGCGGAGACACGTGTGGGGGACACGCAACAGCAAACAAGGGGAGAGCGACGATTCACAGGTAGCGGGAGAAGGAGTTGTGTATTTGCGTGTGGGGAGACGGGGAGGGGGGAGGGGCTGTCGGCGCCTTCTGCGGAAGGAGTCGCCTGCGCAGGACTGCCTCGCACACACAAGAAGAGGCACCAACACGGTCCCTCGAAAAGGCGGCGGAAGCACTGAGATACCAATAGGGTCACTCTCGCCCTCTCCTGCCGCTGTTCCCACTCTCTTGCCGCACCGCTACTTCTGCCTTCACCTCTCCACCACCACCACCACCACACCGGGACCAAAGAGAGCGCGCGCGACACGTGGCAAACTTGTCAAGATCATTCATCGTACTCCTGCACGGTTACAACTGTAGTTGGAAACTTGATACGTGGGTGTCGCAGTACAGTCGTGTGCAGTCGATACTAAAGAACGAAGAAAAATGGAACACGAACTCCCCCTCAGACTAAGACGCATCAAGACGCACGCAGAACACTCAACCATCACACGGGCTGCTCCTCCTTCATGTAAAACGAAGGAAACATGTAAGAATGCAAATCATTGAGAGAGGAAGTGACAACCTGGCGTGTGCGTGGTGGTGGGATGTCAGCGAGAGAAGACGATGGAGGGGTGGGGGGTTCGAGTAACGAGAGCCCCCCCCCCCCACGCAGCCGCGCGACAACACCCGCACCGCAAGCATCACTTCCACACCTTTCTTTTTTCACGCCGCAGCAGCCACCACTCCAATCCACAACCAACCTCGCCGTCGCGATCAAACGCACGCCGCCGAGATCCGTTGCGCGCTTCTTGCAGCGACGTCCTCTGCGATGCATCCCCACGATAACCACAGCAGCACACCCACACCCACAGCAGCGCCCACTACAACATTGGCATACACATACACAGGCCTCCCCCCCATCCCTTTCCATACACACTCAAAGAGAAGGCGTCCATCACGCATGCACTACTACACAGTGCCCTCTCCACCAAAGCCGCCGTGTTCGCGTGTACACAACCTGAAAAAGAACGCGTAGCCCATCAGCGAGCGGCACTCCCTGCTCTACGCACACATGCGCGCAGCGTGGGAGAGGCACAAGAACCAAGAAGACGGCACCACGCAGCGGGAGAGAGATTCAACAACAAGAAGGGAGGGGGAGAGGGGCGAAAGCGAGCAACCAACAACATAAAAAAGAAAAGTAACGTCTGTTAGTAACTTCCTTAGGGCGGTGAGGGGAGGGGCTCCACATCATCCACAAAATCCACCACGGCGAACACCGGACGAGAGAGAGAGAAGGGGCAGCAACAACAAAACAAGGAGTACAGCGAAGAACAGCGGAGGGCGGGGCGTGTGCAGGTGAGCCTCCGCCAAGCGCGTGAGGGAAGAGGAGGAAGAGGGGGGGGCCGAAACGCACACACGCACGCACGTGTCCGGAGGTACACACGTGAGAGAGAGGGATGAAGAGTCGCCGCTGTCAGCTTTGAACTCCACGCCGAGCCTGCCCCGAGGGCAGAGAACACCGCCACAAGGCGAACACGCGTGTGTGTGTGCGTGTGCGCCTGTGCTCGCATGCCCCTTGGTCTAACAACGCTTTATTGAATGCTCTTCTCGAGGTCCTTCAGCACGCGGCGAACGTCGCTGCTCTCAATCTTGCCGCGCGCACGCGCAATCAGATGGCGCACGTCGCTACGGACTTGCTGCGCCTTTGCCGTCTTCTTGGCGATCACCTCGTCGTGCTCCGACAGTACGTCGAAGAGGAACGACGCGACCTTCTCGAGCTCGTCTGCCGTCTCCGTCGCCTCCTGCTCGCACATCTGCGTGATCAGCTTCACCCATGTCGCCTCCGCCGTCTCCGCGTCAGACACCACTCTCGCCACATCATCCTCCGAGAGGCGGTCCAGCAGCTGCACGCAGCAGCGAGCGTTCTGCGCCATCACGACATAGGAAAGGCCCTGCGAAATGCGGCCCTCCTTGATGTACTTCTCCGCCGTCTCGATCACCGTCTGTGGGGACGGCGTCGCTGCTGCGCCAGCACCAGCCGCAGCTCCGTTATTACCGATGGCTTCACCGCTACGGATCGCGGCGCGGAGCTCCGCAAGCTCTGCGCGCATGGCTTCCACCTCCTGCACAGCGCCGGAGTTCATGATCTGCGTCAAGGCTGCCTGCAGCTTGCGGTTCTCCTCCTCCAAGGCGCTCATGCTTGCGTTCATGCGCGCCAGCGACTCGCTCAGCTCCCGCTCAACGTGCGCGTCGATCCACTTGGCCGCGTTCTCGCCGAGCGTCCGCGGTGTCTCCTGCAACGCCTCCTCGAGGCGGCGACGGAGCACCTCCTTCTGATTGACACGAATGCTTGAGTTGAAGGCGGCGTTCACGGCGGCATCCAGCTCGGTGCGAAGAGTATCACGCACGCCACGCGTCACCCCAGTGGCAATCTCGCTCGCAACGGGCGCCAGCAGCTTCGCCAGTGCGTAGCTGTTGAAGGCTTCGGAGTGGCGGCTGTTCGTCGCCGCGGGGGCAGGCGCGGCAGGTGCCGCGCCTGCGGCAGACGCGCTCGCGGTCTGCTGCAGCTCCGTCATCTGCGCCTCCAGCGCCAGTGAGATGAGCTGCTGGTGATCGCGCGTGAGCTGGTCGGGGGTGAGCAACAGGATCTGCATAACGTTCTTCACCACATTCAGCAGGCCATCGATGGCGCGGCGCAAGGCCTCGTCGCCCTGGTACACGGCGCTCGCCACAAGCCCGTCCAGCGACTGTGGCAGGGTGGCGTTTTGGAGAGCGCTGCGAGCGCTGTTGTACGCGGCCATGGCAGTTATCGGGTTCGCGTTCGTAGCGGTCGACGACGTTACGTTGGCCGGCGGGGACGCAGAGCCGGCAGGGACTGAAGACGACGCAGACGCCGGAGCAGGCGCAGCCGCGTAGCTGCTCGCGGCCGGGCGAAACGGGATCCCGGTGCTGATGATAGAGGGGTCGACGAAGGGCGTGGTGTTGCTGTGCGGCGCGGGAGCAGCCGCAGCTGCAGTCGCCTCCTTCGCCGGTGTGGAGGTCAGGGACGACGCGCTTGGCGAAGCGGTGTTCGTGGCGAGCTGGTAAAGGTCCAGCTCCTTGACGGCGTCGACCAGCACCGTGGCAAAGCGAGTGGACTCGTGGTAGCACACGCTCGTCGGCCGCACCGCGCCGCCCATGTCGTACACCGTGGTGTCGAAGTCGTCGTCGCCGCGCACCTGAACACGCGCCAGCTTGCCGTTGTCATTGAAGATGGCCATGGCGTTGCGAGACGTGAGCATTGTCACAATGCCGCCGAAGGTGAAGATGCGCAGCAGCGCCGGCTCTGCGACGCCGGTGAGCTTCCACACGCACACCTTGGTCTTGGAGCTGACGGCAAGCAGGGCGCTGCTGGAGTCCGCCGCCGGCGCTGCAGCGCTATCACCCGCCGCCGCTGCGTTGCTGCCAACGAAGCTGAGCTGCACAATCTCGTCCCCTTCGCACCCGCTCCATGCTGGCGTCGTCGTGTTGCGCAGCGTGCACGCCATGACCTTCGTCGCCTCCGACGTGAAGGCGAGCCAGCTGCCACTGAAGGTGGTGCACATACTCCTGAGCGAAGTCTCCTGCGGCAGCTGGCGCAGCTCGCGGCTTGCTGCGCTCAGCTTCGCCTCCAGCATGCTCGTCGAGTACTCCGAGATGAGCTTCGAGCTCTCCAGCACCGCGGCAGTCTTGCCATACAGCACGAGAAGGTCAGGCATGTTGTTCGCGGGGTTGATGAAGAAGTGGAACGTGTTGATGACAACCTTGTCGACGAGTTTGAAATACGGCTTCACCGTCAGACGCCCCTCCGTGGCGGCGGCCTTGTCACCCGCTCCGTGACCAGTGCCTCCTCGCTCGAAAACCGCTACCCACACGTAGAAGTCACTGGAAGACGCAGAGCAGCCACGTTGCTGTGGAAGTTCACGAAGCGCAGGTCGTGCACCGGGCTCTCGTGCAGCCGAAAGGCACCGCGCTCGTTGTTGGCTCGGCAGATGAGCCGAATCGCACGACGGTTCTTAAGCGTGTAGGCAATGAACGCCTCCGACTCGCCCAGGACGCGTGGAATGTCAGCCTCCTCCTTGAAGATGGCCACCATGGTCTTCAGTACACTCTTCCCGGTGGCAGCCGGGGCAGTGGTCAAGTTCGACACAGACGCCATGTTTGGTGGTGGTGGTGGTGGTGGAGGGGGGGGGGTTGTCTGCCAGCGCGCACTTGTTGCTGTGTTTCGCCGTGTATAACAGAGCGGGGTCCAAGTATAGACGCTCGGAGTCTGTCGCTGATGATGAGCAGCGGACCGCGAAGCAGGGCGAGAGAGAGAGAGAGATGAGGGAAATGGTAGACGAAGAAAGAGCTCGCCGGTACCGATGGCCAGGTGGCGGCGGTGCGGACGGGAGACGGGCGAGTGAGGGAGAAGCGAACTCGCCAAAGCGGGCGATCCAATCACCGTAGAGAAGAAGAATGCAAAGTCGGGGGGGGGGGGCGGAGGGAGGGCGCAGGCGCAGCCACAAGAACCAAATTACACGCACACACACGCACACACGCGAAAAAAAGAAAAAAGAAAACGAACAAAGGAGTTGAACGACAGGTGCACCGGCTGGTTGATGCGCACGTGAGCGCGCGTGTATTGCGTGCGCGTGCTCGCGGCACGAGTAGTATTAGAGGACAAGTAATAGCACGCGCACATACACATGCATTGGTGTGTGTGTGTGTGTATGCAGGGAAAAAGGAGAGAAGCACACAGGAGGACAACAATCAAGTCGAGTGCGCGGCGACGTGGATGCCAGGATGCACCGGTCGTTGTTAAAGCGGCAGAAAGAGAAAGAGGAGCGAGGGAATGAGGGAGATAAGTTGCGTGAAGGAAGAGGATGAGTTTGTGTCCTGCAGCACCCTTCGCCGAAGGGCGGAGAGAGCGCATGCCGATGTGGCGGGGGCGAGAGGGCTCCGTCGCCTCACAGGCAAACCTCCTTCTTTCCAGTCCAAGCCTTGATGCTGTTCCCCGTAGAAGCAGCGGTGCCCCTGTACACCGCACGGTGCGGCTATCCGCCCGACAATCACCCCGGCGTAAGAAGGAGGGATGTAGAGATGCAGGCGGGTAGGTGGCAGGGAGGAGGGGGGGGGGCTGTCGCGCGGCTACGCATGTGGCGACGCGGACGCAGAGAAAGGGGCAAGTGAGCTCTCTCCTCTTGCGCGCCATTCGCAGACATTACCGCCACCCTCGGTTGCGCATCCGCGGCATTCTTTTTCCCGTTGTGTGTTGGCGTTTCGTTTTTCTTTGCTCCTGTTGCAGCAGTGGAACACACGCATGTCACACGCGCACGCATGCGCGTGGTCAAGACAGAGAGAAGGGATTGGGGAGAAGGAGAGGGAGGAGGAGAGGGAGAAGGAGAGGGAGGAGGAGGAAAGAACGACTTTAAACTGGACATCCACACACACACACACACACACGCATTATACCGGACGAGCCCACAGCGTCCACGCATTCACAAACGCCATTACGCACAGAGATCGAGAAAGGAAGGAAGGAAGGGAGGGAGGAACAGGGCGCAGGGTGAGAAGAGATCACACACACATGTAAAGCAGTCGATGAATACATTCGAATTGGGCGGCTCTTAGGGAAGGGGAAGAAAAAAAAAACACTGCGGCTGCACTTCCAGACGCACGCGGTTGCGGCGTGCGGGGGAGGAGGGGGGGGGGAAGACATGCACAAGGCACCCACGAAGAAAACGCGGGAGGCTGAGGGTGAAGTCGCCGTCATTAGAAAGGCAGTTACATCAAGTCAGTGTCGACTTAATTAGAGATACAGATAGAAACGAAATTTCTTTTAAACATGCCCATGTCTCCAGCAAAAACGGCACCCCCCCCCGGCCCGTCACGGGCACACATGGGCTGGTGGGAAGCGGCCCCAGGCGCACGCCTTACAGCAAAACGCCGACTCAGTTATCTTAGCACGGTCCTTGCCTCAGGCGCTACCCGCCCGCCTCCCAGCCGCTGCCCTCCCCCTCATCATGCCGGGCGCCACGTGCTGCATCCCCTTCTCGGCGCGGCACAGGCTCCCGGCACCAGTAGGCAGCGATGGCCGCGTGGCGTACGTTGGAGTCACGCCGACGCTTCACCCATCATACGAGCCGTGCAAGCGTGTTCACGGTTGCATGCCGCTCCAACGCAGCGCCATCCCACGGCCTCACCGCCAACCGCTGTGGCGCTGCATCGCACTGAGCCCACACCCTGACGTCGCAGGTGCTCGACACTGTCACCACCAGAAGTGGTGCGGTGGCTGGCACGGCGAAGGGGCCGCTCGGCTTCCGCCCCACAACGAGTGCGGGGCTGTCGGGCCCTGAGATACCACGCACGGAGAGTGTCCCCCCTCCTGCCCCGGCATCCGGGCGCCAAAACAACAGTTAAAACATTCCCCTCCTCGAAAGTGAGGGGTGGTGGTGGTGTGTGTGTGTGGGGGGGGGGGCAACAGCGGTGATGAGGCGGCCGTAGAGCTGGAGGAAAGGGAGAAGAGTGAAAGAGGGAGGGGAGGGGGGAACGCCGCCAGCACCCTCATCTCCCCTTGTCCTCTTACTCCACCGCGGCTCTGCTGGTCTGCCACTGGCAGTTCATGTGCACAAGGGAGGGAGGGGGAGCGCGGCTCTGTGTGGGCGTGGCAGCGAGCGCAAGAAAGGGAGGAAAGGGAGAGGGAGCCGCTCGAGGAGCTCCCCTGAGACGCGTCCCGCACAGAAGGAAAAACAAAAACAAGTCTTCGCTGCAGACGTAGCGCGGCAGTACCCGGCAACGTCAGGATAGACCGTTGTGAGGGCTTCAGTTGCGGCCGCGGCACGTGCGTGAGCTACTCCGTAGCTTAGTATGTCGAGTACAGGCCCTTCGAATATCCTGGCGGCATCGGCGGTGGAGGGGGCGGCATCTGGTGCTGCATGAGCATGTGCTCACCGACTGGTGAGCACACCCTGTTCGCAATCATGGGATGACCACTGCCCATCGCGGCACTGCCATGCGCGCTGTATACCCCCGGTATGGAGTTCATCATCATCGGCTGCGGCATTGTGGTTGACCAGCCGTAGGGATAGTTCTGCAGGACTCCACCAGAGCCTGTGTGCGGGATGGTGAGACCCCCGGTGGGCATGGAGTCCGGCTGCATCTGCGGCCACGCAGCGGGCGACTGGTGACGCGTGTGCGCCGCGTGCGGAAAGACGTAGCAGAACCACCACGTCTCGAGGTCGCGCGCCCAACGCACCACGCTCGGCACGTCTTTCACGGAACGCGGCAGCGCCGCCGGAGCAGCGCTAGTTGCGTGTGCCCCTGCGGTGTTGGGGGTAGGGAAGAGACGCAGCTCGGCCGGAATGTTGCACGCATCCATGTACTGCTCCATACGGGGGCAGCGAACGTGCACCTCAGCGCTGCTGCCAAAGTAGGCAGGCGACGGCTTCGACATGAGCGACGGAGAAATAGAGCCCATAGGCGAGCTGATGGGGCCGGAGTCCAGGTGCTTCAGTGGGCGGGCAGACGGCAGCTTATCATCCACGGCGTAGCTGCCGTCGCGGGCCTGACGTGCCTCCGCGCTCATTGCGGCTGCCGCCGTGGCGGCATCGAAGCTAGTTGCGGTGGCGATTTCCACAAAGTCGGCTTCGTCGGCGAGCAGGCGCGTGTACCACCGCAGCAGGACTGCGTAGTGCCTGTCGAACGCGGAAGACGACGACGCGTCGTTAGCTGGAGCGCCTGTAGGGCCGGGCTGTGTCGGCAACGCCGGTGGTGGCGGTGGAGGTGGCGGTGGCGGTGGCGGTGGCGGGAGATACTTCATGGACGTGACCGGAGGCAGATCCTCCAGCGCCTTTGGCTTGCGGTTGCGGCGCACGCGCTTCTTCTTCTTCCTCTGCGTGGCATCTGGTGCAGTGAGAGAGCCGCCCTCGTCGTCGCCGCCACCCTTTCCATCCTCGTCCGTGTCCTCGACGTCGTTCTCGCCCTGCGCTCGATACGCCGGTGCGTCGCTCAGTGAATGGCTCTCCTTGGGCGTTCGAACAGCGCCACTCTTGCTGCTTGTGGCAGCGGCAGGCATGAGCTGCACCCATGGCAAGGGCCGGTCCTGAGAGGCGCCAGCCTCGGCCAGCGTGTGCGCCGGCACAACTTTCGCTGGCGACGCTCCGCCGTAGCTGTGCTGAGGTGGGAGACGCACGTCGCTGTTGCCCTGAACTTTTTCAGCGTCTGCCGAGCACGCGCCTGCGTCGTTGCTGCTGTGCTGGCGTGAGTAGAGCGGTGCCGCGGCCGTGCCACGAGAGGCGGGTGCAGATTGGGGTTCCGTGTCGCTCGGCAGGCCTGTCTGCGTCGAGTCCAGCGCACAGGCGCACGCGTCCCCGTAGAGTGGTGGCGTTGCGAACGGGGATTGAGTAGCGCACCGCGGCCGTGCAGGACTCACCGCCGTATACGGGCGATGGGGCGACGGAGCAGGGATGGTTGCCTGTCGACGCTGCAAGTCGTCGTCTGGAATCGATTCGGTAAGGCTGGAGCTGCTGTAGTCGTCGAGTGCCGGCTCCATCTCCACCAACGGCACTGACGAGACCGCGAACCCGATGGTGGGCAAGGGAGAGAACTGCCGCGTCGTGTCGGAGGCGGCGCTGCGGGTGCGGCTGGCGTCACCGACGCTGGTGCCGCAGATGGAAATGGTTGTCGATCCTGCTGCTGGCATGATCGCCGCGTAGGACGGAGAAATATGGAGGGAGCGCTGCTGTGGCGACGCTCGCTGCTGCTGCACTGCGCTGTGGGGGGAGTAGCCCCGCGCTCGGCCCTCGTGGGGTGTGCCATTGTATGAAGGCAGTGAGTGGGGTTCTTGCTGCTGCGGCGGCGGGAGCACCGGGGAACGAGGCTCTAGGTAAGTGCGCTCAGCTTGGTTTATCACGGTGGGCATGAGTCCCGGCGGTCGCTTCGTCATGATGGCGTAGCCCTCCGAGGCGGCGCGAGTGGCGTCGCTGGGGTTTCGATTGGCCTCCCCCAGAGCGGGGGCGACCGGGGACGACTGCTGGTTGCTGCGGCGCGAGCCGTGCGCGTACACCGGTACTACCTGCATCGGCAGTGTCGATGCCATCCACGGCTGCTGCGCTTCTCTAAACCTTGTCTCGTGCTGGTTCGGCTCCCGCGACAGCGACGAATCTAGTGGCTGGGCGTCATAGAACGACAGCAGATGCCTGTTGATCTCCAACACCGCGGTGCGGGGGCCCGTCTCGGCACTGCGGCCATGCGCGACCGACTGTGGCTGCAGTAGCGTCGTCTCCGGCGTCATGCGCACCCCAATGTACGGGTTGTTGCTGTTCGCGCTGACGGTGACGTTGATGCTGCCGAGGCTCTGGTAAAGATTCGACGTCTCGGGCGTGGTGGTGCCTGCGCCGTAGAGGGCACTACTCTGGTGGTGGGCGGAATGATGACGATGTGCGCCGTGCTGGGTGCCGCGGAACGACGACGCCGATGCGAGCAGCATGGCCAACGGTGCCGTGGCTGTTGCTGGTGAGCTTCCACACGACTGCCCCACTGACGACGGGTCAGAGCGGCCCAAGAAGGAGCCTTCGCGTGAGAAGGATTCCACCGAGTGCTGAGGTGGAAAAACGGCTGCAAGCTGCTGCGGCTGTAGCAGAGTGGAGGCGTGGCACGTCATACTAGCAGCCGGCCCTGCCAACGCCCGGCCGCGTCGCGAGGTGGATGGCGACAACGATCGGGCGTGACGACTACGTATGATGCAGCGACGCCCTTGCTCACCAGCGCTACAGCCGCCGCCAATGCTGAGATCTCTAGCACTCTCGTGCTCTGCAAGCGACATACTTGCTGGCGACTCGGGCATCAGGGGCGACCCTGCAGTGCTGGGAGAGGCGATGTATGGATTATGCCGGTACGAGCGACCATATGCTGATGCCAGCGTCGGGGACGCGGTGCCAGCGCGCTCGGCAGAGCTGCGGGCATTGGAGGAGAAGCAGGAGTGGAACAGCGAGCTGCTTTCGCTGCGACTGTGATGTGAGTCGTAGCACTCACGTGAACCGATCGACTCAGCACGGGACGTCGGCGGGGTCAGGAGACGGCTGACGGCGCCACCGCGGGAGGTGGCGGCAAGCGCAGGGATGTCGGGATGCTCTTCATCATCCGTCGCAGGGGAGCGGTACACACGCGCTGCCCCATCAGTGGAAGCAGCAGCTGCTGCGGGTATCGGGCCACCGCGCTCCACTGAACTGCCCCCCACGCCGCCGCCTTTGTCGCTCTTGAGTGTGAGCGCAGCAAAACGCTGGGTAGGCATCCAGAACAGCAGAGAAGGATGTGTAGAGCGGAGAAGAGCCGAAGAGCGTTGCGCTTCCCACGCGGCCTTCTAGAGCGTTGCCCAGCACGTAGGAAAGGGAGTCACGTGGTAGGAACGCGACACGGTGTGCGTGTCTGTGCGAGTCTACGATGCGTGTACTCTCGCCCAAATCGCCGAGATGGGCGTCGCAACAAACGCGGGTGCGCTGTGCAACGAGTGAAGGAGAAGGAGAAGGGGGTGGAGGGAGGGAGCGGGCGTGAGCCCCTCTGGCGCGCAGGCCCAAGAGCGCACCACCTCCGGGAAGGAGGAGGAGGAGAGAGAGAGACAGCGAGGCGGATGCAAGCTGAAAAAGAAAGCGGCAGCGAATCAAAGACACACGAGAAACGCCTTGTTTTGTGCGGGGAGCAATGGAGGGAGGAGGTCGCGAGGCGGAGCAGGAAGCGAACAGAGGAGGCGGGGCGGGGCGGGGCAGCAAGGGTAACGCGAGAATAGCGAGCGAGAGATCGCGTAGAAGTGCGTGTGCGTGTGTGAAAAAGGTGATTGTAACGAGAAAGAATAAAGGGATAGGAAGAGAGAAAAAGAGCGAGAGGGAGGGGGGATGTGGACGGTGTGTGTGTGCGTATGTGTGTGTGTGACAAGAAGAAGGTGCGCCTTGTATGCGGCTCAGAGTTGATTTTTCTTCCTCGCTGCCTTGCTGTCTTCTCCCGGCCGGCCGCCACGAATGGGCTCCTATGTCGCGCCGCGTCACAGGACAGACTCTGACAACCCTGCGCGTGCATTTTGATGAGGTTGCGTGTGTGTATGGGGTGGGGGAAGGGGTGCAGCCCGGGCGTGATGACGAGCAGTCAGTGTGCAAGCAACACACCGAAGCAAAGAAGGAAAGAGTAAGGGAGGAGAGGGAAGTGGGGGATACACATGCGCATCGCTGTGCGTGTGTGCGTGTGCGCGTGGGAGGAGGGGGGGGGGGGTACACGCCACTCTTTGCCGCCTGCGAGAATCGATGCACGGGGAGGATGGTGGATACGCCAGAAGGAAGAAAGGAAAGCATCCGCGTAGGAGAGACACCAGCAACGACTGTGGCGGTGATGTCGTTTCCCACGTCAGCAGATCTGTCTGCTCTGCCGCGACGCCGATATCTTCGCTTGTGTGTGTGTATATGGAGATAGACATATAGATATCGTGAGCGACACGATCTCGGGAGGAGTGGGAGGGGAGGGGAGGGGGGGGGGGGGCACCGACACCGCCACGCGCTGAAGGACACCGGCGGCATTCACTTCCACATACAGACACACAGGCCCATTACTACGCACACGCACGCGCAGAAAGAAGAAAGAGAACGAGAAGCACGCTGAGGCGCAATCGCGATAGCAATGCGAGCGAGGGAGAGACTCGAGAGGGGCGAGGAGGAGGAAGGCACGCATCGCTTGATGCACGCGTGACACGCCAGGACTGCACAAGACAGCAGTGCGGGAGGTGGCGGAGCGGGCATCCTTGGCACCGGCGAGAGTAACAAAGACACAACTTTACAGTCCAGACTCCCCACCCATTCAAGCACCACCAACACATCCGCCTCGCACTCGGGGCCTCGCAGCGCTGTGCTCCCTCCCTCGCCACCACGGCCCAGCGCATACACTCCTCTCTGCGTTGGCGATTGCTGTCCCTTCTCGTTACTTGAAGACGTGGTACTCATCCACGCGACCGCGCGGCACTACTGCCGTCTGAAGCGGAATGAAGGACCGCCCTGCTAAGAAGATGCCCTCCGCCTCCGCCTGGTTGAGCCGCCGCGAGGACAGCGCCGTAATCTCGAACAGCGGCACACCGGTGGTAAACTTGTAGGCGAAGTGGTGAATGTTGCTCTTGCCAGCACCCATACGCGACTCGGGACTCTTTTGTACGACGGGAAACTCCTCGTAGTCGGTGTGCATGGTGAGGGCGAAGGCGCCACGCGGCATGCGGCGCAAGATCGCGAGACGCGCGTTCTCCAGCTGCGACTGCGTCACCATACCAAAGTCCGTCGTGATGAGCGCAAACAAGCCTTTGATGAGGGCAACTTCGTTGTTGATGAAGCGAGGGTCGCCGTACTTGCGATACTGGCGAATGGGCCGCCCGGTCTTGGGGTGTACATAGTGGTACGCCCGCAGCAGCGAGCTGGGCCGCAGAGCAGACGACTGCATCGGTGCGCGCACACGCAGGCCTGCCTGCTATCGGGGACGGCGAGACGACTGGGGTAAGGAGCTGCAGGTGGAAGAAAGGCAGCGGCCAAGCTCGCTGGCCAGGGCAAGCCGAAATAAAATAATAATAATAATAAAACGAGGGGCGCGAACCGCAAACACGCGCGCGCGCCCACGCCAAGGCGTGGCGGCACATTCGCCCAAGGAAACAACGAGAGACGGTCGGCCAACACAGGCAGAGGCGAAGGCGCGCACGCAGACACAGGGAAGGGAGCGGGCGGGGCAGAGAAGTGTGGCGAGGAGAAGGACCGTGCAGCTCCAGTAGCCTCCAAGCACGCAAAGTCTATGGCTGTACACATGAGCACGCACGTGTCCAAGCGTGTGATGGAGCAAGAGCCTGGTTGGGCATCAGCGTACACGACAGCCGGAAGGCATGAGGGGGACGCGGGGCGAGCGAGGGAGGGGGAGGGGGCGGCCGAAAACTTGAAGGCGCTTGCAGCAGCCGCGGGTCACCGGTCCTGTGCGCTGTTCTCAGCATCGGCAGCGGCGTTGATGAACCGCCCTCGCCCCGTCCGCTTTACGGCTGGAGTCCAAGACAGCGTCAGTCAAACCACCCAGGCAGTGTGTCCTCCACCGCCAGCGAAACGATGAGGAGGTTCAGAGACGGAGACAGAGAGCAGAAGCGTGAGCGAGCAACGTCTACCGCCTCCGGGATCCACTCTCATCGTCGTGCACAGGGTTAGTAAAGCCTCTATGCAAGCGCTTCTTCCCTTTTTCTCCCTGGGAGGAGGGGGGGGGAGGGGTTGTTGTTGTTGTGTCGCCTCCTTCTGTTGGTCTTGCTCATTACAGATATGCAGGGAAATGCATGTTCGTGCCACGTGCGTGTGGCCTTCTTCGGCCGTGGGCCCCCACCTCAATACCCCTCACAACACACGCTGGCAGAGAGGGTAGTGATGGTGGTGGTGGTGGTGGGAGAGACGGACGACGACGGAGACACGACAAGCTACAGCAGCAGCGCGAAGCGGCAACGCAGACCGCGAGTCGGCTGTCACATAGCTGCATCGCTCGTTTCTTCGAACCGCAGCATTATGGCTGAAGGCATTCAGCAGCACGCTACAAACACCCTCGGCTTGAATCTCGATAAAGGAGTAGGGGCAGGCAGAGACCAACACAGCGACCGGAGACGACGCCTCCCCTGCGCCGGAAGAGGGCGATCCAGAGAGACGGAGAGGCGGCGGCGGCGAGCAAGCGGAAGGGGGAACAAATACAAATCTCACGTGCGCAAACCTACTCTTTCGATCGCGTGCACGCGCGCGCCATCAGCGAAACAGCATGCGCAGCGCTCGACGGCCAGCCGACACACTTGCTGTCTCAGCCACTACGTGTCGCCGCAGTTGTGTTCGCGTCTGGTGCATCGCCCCTGCCGATTTCTCTGGCATCGCAGAGATGTGTCGCGGTGCACCGGGAGGTATAGAAGGGCTGACACCTCCCTGTTCGGATGCGCCGGATGCAAGTGGGCCCTCACTCTGCGGCGTTGTGCTTGGGCTGTGTAGGCGGTCGGTCCACCACGCTGACAATGCCGCCCACGGCTTCGTCCATGCGACCCAGGTGGGGGTCAGGCAAGAATATCCCTTCGTCATGGCCAGCAGCAGGTCCTCTGGTAGACGGCGTGCGGGTAAGGCGCCGAGAAACGCCTGATTCATCTGTGTCACCTCTGCACTGGAGACCGGGGCGTGCTCAGTTGAAGACGTTGCCCGCTCACCCTCCGCGGCAGCGGCGGCGACCTCCTCGGCATTGAACGTCGGCTCCGGTGTGCTGGCCAGCACCACCCCCGGCGGTGCCTTGGCGGCCAAGCGCCGCACGCCGACCTCCCGCCGAGGCAGCACGTACTCTCTGGCGTGCAGCTTCAGCCCGAGTCGGTGCAGTAGCTGATGCTTGTTCCACACCTGTGTCGCCAGCTTCCACTCGGTCGGCGCCTGCGCCAAAAAGGCGGCCTCGAGGTCGCTGAGCCAAACACCGGGGAACTCAGCACCGGCAGTGACAGCGGCAGAATGCCGCCTGCGCGCCATGGCGAGCTCGCGAGTCGAGACTGCCATAAGCTTATACAGCACGCGCACCGGCAGCTCCGTGGGTTCAGCAGAGGTCTTGGCTGCCGCCGTTGCAGGCTCAGCGGCACCAGTAACCGTAGCAGCGTTGCTGTCGGTGCTGCCGGACGAGTTCGCGCTAGCCGCGAACACACAGCAGTGCTGCAGATCATCTTTGAGCAGCGACAGCAGGCCGCGGTAGAGCTCTGTCTGGACGCGCAGCGTCTTGGTGACACCCATGTGCCGCCCAAGGTTGAGGTTTTCCTCGTACGGATCTTCAATGCAGAAGGAGTAGCGTGTCGTCGCGCGGCTGCGGCGGGCTGACATGCTCGCGTTGCTGGCAAGCATACCGTCGTGCCCTGCTGATGACCTTGTCTGAGAGGCAGCCGGAGCGGTACCGCCGTGCACATCGCCGTGTTGCCCCTCCGCACCGGCGAGGTTGTGCTGATGCTGCCAGCCAGTGACGCCAAAGTGCGGCACAGGGCCGCTCGCCTGCGCCACGTCCTCCACGTCCCAGCCAAGCGCGGCCTTCGTCGTCACACCTGGACGGTTCAGCGAGACGACGTGGTTGGCCCAGTCAAACTCGAAAGCGTAATAGTAGAAGAAGCCGAGCAGCAACTCACCCGCCTGCGCCTCCATGGCGGCGCGCTCCTCAGGCGTCCACGCCGGGTCAACCATGGCCGCGTACTGTGGGTCGGCGTCGACGTTGCGCCGCAGCGACGCCGGGATGTCGCGCGCCGGGCACACGTATGGAATGACGCCGCGATGCACGAGGTAGTAGATCCACATGATGTTGATGGCATAGCTTGTCAGATATCCGTTGACCGAGTTGTTGACGCCGCTCGTCTTGGACCAGTCCTTCAGTACCAGAGCACCGGGTCGCGCGCATGGGTGGCTGAGCAGGTAGCGCCGCAGCAGGTGCGAGTTGCGGATGCCGAATGCGCGGAAGCTGAGGTCAAAATCCATACCGTACAGCTCCGGCCGGCACTCCTCGTGCAGCGGCTGCACCCGTGCTCGCATGCCAGCCGACGTAAAGTGCAGCGGGCACGTTGAGGCGCTGACGGCGTTCGTTGTCGTATCAAGCGTCATGCAGCACATGTCGCGCGTGCGGTTCCACCACACCTGCTGAACAGCCGCCGACCCCACAGCCAGCCGAACGCTCGCCTCAAGGATGGCGCTGTCGGGCGGCCCAGCCGGCAAGTTGAGCGAGTAACGCACGCTGCGCGCAATGACGAGCTCCGCCTCGAGCTGTGTGTGGTCTTTCTCAGCCGGCGTCTCTTGCGCACTCGACGGCGACGACGACGCGAGCGACTCTGACGCCGCCAAATCTACCGCCGCCGCGGACTGCCGCGCCTCCTCATGCAGGCGGTGCCGCTGTTCATCGGTCAGTCGGATCGGCAGCGAAGCGTGGTGCTTAATGATTGGCACTCGTGCGTGGCTGATCGGCTCCAGGTTGATGAAGGAGAAGCCGGCGCGGCGCAGCAGCTCTGTGATGCTGCGCACCGCGTTCTTCTCTGAGGGCGGCCACGTCCCCGCCTCCAACTCCTCGACGTCCACGACGGTAAAGTCGATGTCAGAGATGCCGTCCCACACACCAAATGCGACGGAGCTGCCAAAGATGAACACCTTCGCCCGCGGGTGCCAGCGCTGCACGACTAGTTCCAGCTGCGCCCTTGCCCGGTGAGCCTCGGCCATCTTCTCCGCCCCCGCATCGCGCTGCACGGCAACGGCGAAGATCCTCTCACCCCATTGCTGGACGACAGACGCCTTCCGCTGCAGAACTTCACCCCACACTGGCACCAGCTTTTCTGCGACACTGCGCAGACGGGTGTAGTCGGCCAACGCGTCGCCATGCTGCTCGAGCGCATGCTGCTCGAGGGCCTCGTACGAGGTGGAGACGTAGTGCAAGCACATGTCACACGTAAAAAGACGCGGCGGGATGTGTTGGGACGCGGACGAGCATGAGGCGGCGGGCGGCAGAGGGTCAGGGCCACCGCTGCTGAGAGGAGAGTCGCCATCAGACCTCAAAACGTGTCCTGCGGCTGCCGCGCTAGTTGCGCCCGTGCTCCCGTCGCTGTTGCCCTCCTGGTCCTTTATCATGTCATCTATCACCACGTCACCGTCCGACTCCAGCGCAGCCGTGCCCTCCAAAGACGGCGACGCTGATGCCACGGTCGGGGATGGAACCTTTAAAGCGATGTCCGGCGCGGCAGACGTAACAGAACCACTGCCAGACGTGGCCAGCCCATTCGAACCGCTCTCTGATGTGCCGCTGCTGCTGCCATGATGCACCGAGTCGCTCACCACATTTTCATGCCCCTCCTGACGCGGCTGCTGAGGCGGCTCAGGCAACGATAATGACGACGCTTCTGCTGCGCTAACACAGCCGCGACGACGGTGGATCAGGCGGCGCCGCGGTGGAGTCGCAGTGGCCGGAGATGGCACGGCCGAATCCAAGGGAGCCGGGCTGCTAGCATTCGTGGTGCTAGCCTGCGCCGATGAGCTAGTGCTGCCACCACTGCTGCTGGGGGCGTCGGTACCATCTTTAGTGCCTTGATTGAACAGCAGGGAGTACTTGCTCATGGCGACACTTCACAGTGAGCGCGGGGCGTGCCTGGGTGTGGAACGAAGAGAGCAGGTGCAGCAGGAGGGGGTGGGGGTCCACGCAAGCGTTGGATCGTAGCAGCGAGGCAATACCGAGAATAGAAGAAACTGCGGGGAAGGGTGAGTGGAATGGATGCGCAGTACAGCGTCACAATCGCACATACGACTAGGTATGCGTAGATCTGTGTAGGTATGCGTGTTCGCGTGCTCGTGCGGGTATCATGCCTCCCTTATTAGGATTACAAAGTCGTCGCTGGGCGAGGTGATCTGAGTGACTTACGGAGGTGTCTCTCTCTCTCTCGCTTCTGCGTGAGGGTGACACGAGAGAAGCGCGCCGCCACGCCGGCAACGTCGTAAGTCGGCGCTGCGGTAAGGGCCAAAGGCTGCAACCAAGAGGGAAAAAAACTACAAAGGACGTACGAAAGAGTCCGTGCGCGAGCGCAGCGCCTGAAAGCAACGACACGAGAACGAAAAAGATCAGTGCAGCTGTGCATACACGCACATGCACGTCGAACACGCCCGTTCCAGCGCGCAGGCAATGACTGGGTGTGGTGGTGGTGGTGGCGATGTTTGTTTTTGAGAGGGCGGGGGGCGGAGGGCGGAGGGGAGGGGAAGGTGCTAGGAGAGAAGGTCGGGTGAGGCTCTATTTCATTTGGTGGAAAGGTGTCAGCAGACATACACACGGACATCCAGTGGCCTTTGTCCAGTGCACCACAAGAAACACGCACATGCGCGCGGGCGACCTTCGACACACTACGCAAACCCACAATGCAGGTGACCGACCCGATCACCTGCAGCCCAATGGAAGGCGCCACACCCCACTACACAAACCTACACGCTTACCGCACAGACGTTTACAGATACCACACACAAAGACGGTGACTGAGCCACGAGGAACTATCACCAGAACGCGAGTTTGTGGAGTCCGTGAGATGGGGCGTATGCATGTGTGTGTGTGTGTGTGTGTGCACCGTGCAGGAGTCCGTTAGAATCCTGTTGCGGCGCGCATGCGCTAAGGAACATCGCCGACGCACCCACCTGCGGCAAGCGGCGCCATCGGCTGCACACATCGCACAGCAAAGAGCGGCCCACAGACACGCACGCACACAGCATACACACACCCTTCGAAAAATCACCTCGTTGCGGCGACTGTGCGCCCTGTGGCATCGCAGCGCCAGAGACGGAGAGACGAGCGAATGGAAGGGTGGAATAAAGAAGGAGAAGAGCGGCTCAAGCGGCCACGTTCAGAGTCGAACGCTGTCGGCCACAACAAGGGTGGCAAAAAGGGGGTAGAAAAGGGGCGCCTCTCGCATGGCGATGACGCACATCCCCCCTCCCCCCCAACCCCCCCCACACACACACACCTGAGGAAGCGTCGCAGCACAACCACACGCAGCGACGCTTCCTCAGGTGAGCGAGCAACAAATTTTGGAGGAAAAAGACCCATCGAAAGTTGGGAACGCCTGCGCGCGTGTGCGCAGCGGAGGGACGGACCGCCGCACACATTCCTGCGTAGACAAGCATGGAGAGTCAGCGGAGCGGGGAGGTAGGGGGGGGGGGGGAGGGGAGATGAGGAGGAGTGGCGCGTGGGAATGGGAGGGGGAGGGGGGAATCCCCTCGCTCTAAGCAAGAATACACCGCAAAAAGAGGAGAAAGGGTGGAAGGAGGGAGGGAGGGCAGAGCAAGAAGGCAGCCACACAGCACACGACAACAACCGCTGGACAAGAAGAGCGCAGCATCATCATGCGTGAGTAGGAGAGCACACGTGTTCGCATCTGTGCCTGTGCGAGTGTCTCTGCGTCCTTTGACAAGGCAGGGAAGGGGAGGGGGCATTGACGGCAAGCTAGTCTTCTTTCAAGGGGGCCAACGGCACAGACAACGCGCGGGAACCGAAAACCATGAGACGGAACGAAGAGGTGCCGAAAGAGCCAGAGAGAGAGAGAGAGAGAGCACGCGCGCAGCCAGATGCAAACACGCAGAAACGGGAAGGGAAGGGGAAGGTAAAAGAAGGAGTGAGGGCGTCTTGAAGGGTAAAAAGGAGATAGAGAGAGAGACGGGGGAGGGGGGAGCCAAGTAAGAAACAGCAACAACGGTAAAGAGAGAAGGCAAGCGCATGACATCAACTTACGCGACTACGATAAGATCCTTCGAGCGCGCATGCAATAGGAGTGGAGAAGGAGAATCGCAAGGTGTTTGTAAGGAGGGAGGAGGAAGAGAGAGGGAGTTACAGCTTGCTCTCGGAGGCGTTGATGGAGCGCATGACGACATCTGCGTGCGACATCGTCGTGTCTATCAAGTCGCCGTTGATGGTGTCGCTGCCGCTCGCGCGCACCATCGCCTCTTTGCGAGAGATGCCCCACGCCTTCATGTGGCGCTGGCAGAGACGCTCCGTGCACACGTCACGGTCGCACGCGAGGAAGAGCTTCACGTCAAACATGTCGTTCACCGCGGCCCACTCCGGCGTGCCACGATAGAGAACGTAGTTGCCCTCCACAATGATGACCCCGGCGGAGCCGGGGATGCGAATGCCGCGCTCGTGAGGGTCGCCGACGGCGTGGTCAAAAGACGGAACAAAGACGTCGTCGTAGAGGCCGCGCTCATTCGGCGTTCGGATGGAGACGAGGTCATCGCGCAACTTGCTTGGGTTGAACGTCCACTCCGCGCCGCGGCGCCTCACGGCCTCTTGCGCGTTCGGCATGGCCAGCAGCTCCTTGCGATAGAGGTGGTAGCCGTCCATCGGCATCACGCACACCTCTACACCACGGCCGCTGCCCGCGCCTGCACGGTCGTCTCTGGCGTTGCTGTTCATTTCTGCGTCATTGATGTCAACCTTCCGGAACGGCGCCATGGGATCGGGTTGGTCGCTCAGCGCCTCTCGAACAGCATCTGCCAACAGCGCCACAATGGTCGACTTGCCACTACCAGGGCGGCCCGCCACTGCGACAAGCACGCGGGGCACGCACGCCTCACGCACCATCGGGTTCGTGTGACGAAGATTCTGCTGCTGACGTTCGTAGACGGAGACGATGCGCTGCACCGCGCACGCGAGCTCCTCACTGCTCACTAACTTGTCATGAAGCGCACTCATGATGGTCGGGCGACCGGGGAAGAGGACGCTCGCGCGTATCTGCCTATGGGAGCAGGTGAGAGTATTAAGTTGTGAGACGAAGGAGAAGGGAGAAGATAAGCGGTCTATCCTTGCTTTTGTATCCTTGATATGTATTCGCTTTCTAATCATGCGCGTGGTGTGTTGGCGCATGCTCATGCCAATAAGCAACACGCCGGGAAGGCGCAGGGCGGAAGACAACACCACCGCATAAAAAAAAAGCCCATGACGAAAAGAAGGCGAGAAGAAGAAATGTGCCACCAGAGGAAGGAGGGAAGGTAAAGCAATAGAGCAGCAGTATCGTGCGGATGCACCCATACACACACATATATACACATATACATACGGATGTGCATGCTGCTCTTCTCCACAGACGCACACGTGCTGAAAGGCCTCTGTACGCTTCTGGTCAGGCAAGGCCCTCCCCCCTTTCTGCGCCGTCACCGCCTTCTCAGGCGAGAGAAAGAGACGCACATGTACTTGACCAAGAGCCCCCCCCCCTCCCTCCCCCCAACAAGCTCCATATAACTGAATGGAGCATGTGTGGTAGCTGGGTGTCGGCATTTTTATTTTTTTCGAAACACGGTTGGATAGCGACGGTGTATAACACTGTCAGCCTTACTCTATCGCCTTCCCCTCCTCGCCCACCGCAGTCGTTTCCGTTCATTGGTCCTTTTCCGCACTCGCTCAGGAGAGGGGGGGGGAGGGGGGCAGAATCGAGTCCCCCCACCCCCCGTCTCACCACCCTTCTACATTGCCTTCCTATTTTGGGGTTTGAATGTGAAGCTGAGCATCGCAGGTCGCTGCCTTTCGCGGTGCTTTTCGGATCGCGTTCCCGCGTCAGGACCTTGGAGGCTGCGTGATGGAGAAGGCAAGAGAGACATCGACGCCGTGCAGAGACCGCACGGAGAAACGCACACATACACAAACACACGGAGAGGAAAAGGCGAAACATCCACAGCAAGCGTGTAAAGAACTCGAAAACCAACACACACAGCGAGAGACAAAGACGGCGAGTTTGCGGAGGAGGTGACACAGATGCTTGGCAGCAAGCGAGAGCCGACACGAAAAGGGGAAAAAATAAAACGAAGCAAGCGCACGCATACGCGCACCTGCACAACACGCTTAGAGGTAAAAACGCAACAGAAACCTTCACCCTCACGCGCTCATGCGGCTGCCGCTGCCGCCCACCCCCCTCGTCTCCCCTTCTCGGAGCCAAGCATGCACGCAGAGCCTCTCACACTCACAAACATGCAGACACACCTCCACAAGCGCTTGTGCACTGAAGCACGTGACGTGCGTTCACGCTGATTAGCTCGCGTGGGCAGGAAAGTGATGGCCAGAAGAGAGCGCAACGTGGGGAGCACAAGGGAGGGAGAAGATGCGGGGATGACTTGCCGCTGGCACATCTGAGTGCGTTGCATTCAACAACAGGGCTTCCCTCACTGCTTTACTTTTTATGGGAAGGTATTTCCGTTGTCTCCGAGGGTGATGGTGGTGGTGAAAACATCGGAGCCGGAGCAAAGCGCTGAGATAGCGGTTGTGCAGTGAAGAAGAAGGGGGCGGGGCGTTGTGTGTCGTGTGGAGTGTGTACAGCATACGCGTGCGAGACAGAGATAGCCCACATGGCACACTCTCGCGCATTATTCGTCGTGGGTAAAGTGGAAGAGAAGCAATAGCAATAAATAAAAAGAAGTAAAAGCGCCACAGAGCTTTACAAAAAAAAAAAAAATAGAAACGCAGGAGGAAAACCCACACACACGCTCAGACAACGAGACGGAAAGAAATTTCCGTCAGTACATACGGCAAGCAGCACACCAAAGGTAAGACACGCACACACACACGTGGAAAAGAAGCAAGAAGTACGGATTCGTCACGAAGGGGGGGGGGGAGGGACAAGCCGAAAAGAAAAGAAGCAACTTAGCCCCGGATACCCCTCTACACGTGACCATTCCCAATAAGGCTTGCTCTCCATGCTGCCGCTGATGCTGCTCATGTGCCTCGCCGTCCCCTCCCGCCGCCGGTTCGTGCTGCTATCACACGCGTACGCTCACGGTGCGGGCTCACCTACAAAGACGGTGCTTCGAAGGCCTCCAGGGCAAAATAAAAGCGGAGCACAAGGACGATGAGGGCGAGTGGTGGTGCTGGCGGCATACATGCACGTCGACGTAGAGAGGGAGAGAGAAGCCGAAACAGCAGCTGCACACGCCGGCGCAGGGGAGGGGAGGGGGGGGGTCAACGACAGATGCGCGTTTAATGCAAGATGCCACGCAAGACATATATATGTATATATATAGGCGAAAAGGAAGGAAGGGATGGATGACGAGCATGTTGTATACACACGCACGAACACCATGTGGCCGTGGCGGGCAACAAGCGTAGAATTGCACAGAAGAGACACAGAAGAGAGAGCGCGCAGGAAGACGCAGCAGCGAGCTAGAGGAAAAGCATCAAAGAAAAAGGAGGAAAGGCAGCGTGCGCAGGCCTTACAAGTGTAAGGAAGGGAGAGAGGGACGGAGAAGGGGGAGGGGACGCCGAGGAGGGGCGTCGTCGACCGTAGAGGCGGTCGCTGCTGCTGCTAGCAACACACTGAGCAGCCGTATTAAAAAAAAAACATGCGAGAAAAAATGATAAAAACAGAAAACGAGTCGCCAAATCGGGGAGGGAATGAGCAACAGGAGTGGCCGTACAATAGAAGCCCGGAAATAATGGAGAGAAATACTAAGAGTAGGAAAAACATACCGAGGTGCAAGCACCGCTGGGGGAAGTTTGGGCGAGGGGGGAGGAGGGAGGCGGGGCAGTACCCTTCCAAAGGGCATCTACACCACCACCACCACCTCGATTGATCCTCCTCCCTGCATGCTCTTTCTTGGTGCCTCCCCGCGCCATGTCTCTATACCTTTCGCCTTCCTTTTCATCTCCATACTTAAAAAAACTTTAAAGGGAATATCGCGTATCCCTGCGTCCTTCCGCCGCCCCCTCGCACACACACTCGCCCCGTGTACCCGCGCCGCTACCCCAATTCCTTCCTGCCCTCCCCCCTCTCCAACAAGCACCAAGGCCATCTTCCTCCGCACGCATACATTACGCCAGCATGCCCCTCATGTGCTCTCCTCCCCTTACCGCCTCTGTCGTCAGCCTCTCACCTACGAAACACATTTCTTTGAGACGCGCGCACGTGGAGACGAAGCCTACGCGGCACAGCGAGCACAACGCGTCTGCCGCGTGGATATGGGCCTGCGTCCGCGTCTCTGGCTCCGCACGTTCGTGTGGGCGGGGGCCAGTGCGGTTACGCCCTCTTCTGCATAGAAGCACACACGGGTCAAGAGAGGGCGCCAAGATACGACCAAAAAGAGAAAAGGATACAGGCAACGCGCGTGTTTTGTGTCCGTGCACCGTTGTCTGTGTTCGCGTTGACGTCGGTGTACGCAAGCGTGCGTATCGCGCAGGTGCCCCACGAAGAGGTAAAGCATACGTAAACAAAAATCGGAAAGAGATGGAGGTGCAGACGCGGTGGTCAGCCATGTGCAGCACAACAGCGCCAAGGCAGAGGAGGAGGAGGAGGAGGAGGGGGGGGGGTAGGCGAGGGGAGAACGGTGCCACACAGATGAGAACAGGAGTGAACAGTAGAAGACATGGATCCGAAAGGCAAAGCGTGAAACCGAGGAGACACACACACAAACGCCGTAGAGGTGACCCCTCCCACTGAAGCAAGAGCTGCAGTAGCCCCTCACACCACCCCCGGTGGCATTGTGCCGGGGAAAAAGTAGCTAGGTGGCCGAGGGGGCAAGGGAATGAGCAGTGGGAGGCATCTCGACAACAGGCACACACACACACACAGACAACCATTTCAATACCCCGTCCCCTTCATCCTCGGCTCAACAGAGAACAGCAAGAGGGGGGAGAGATATGAAGTCAGAGAAAGTGATAGACGGAGGCGTGGGCATAGATACGCGGCCTCCGTGTAAGGCTCAGCGAAGGGCAGGCGAGAAACAACAGCAAGAAGCGGGGTGCAACGCAACCACAAAGACGAACCCAAACACGCACACACGATAAAAAAAAACGAAGACAATCCCAATAAAGTGAAACGACATCAACCAACAGCAACACATACATGTATACACACACACACACACACACACACCAATATATACGTGTACACCACATACATGTATACACACACACACACACACACACACACACATTAAAACAAAAGGGCAAGCAGCGTGTTTTCTTCTTGCCTTGTTTTGTTCCTCCTCCCCCTCCCCCCTCTCTCGCCCCTTCTACTTTGGTGATGCGCGGAGACACAGAAGGCAGGCGAAGGAGAACGAAGGGGCGGGCGGGCGGGTTTATCGATGCATGAGTTGGTTATCTGGCTCCTTCTTTGCTATTTTCGTGTTCCTTTTCACATCCATCCCATCCGTTCCCCTCCTCTCCTCTCCCTTCTGCCTTTGCCGCCGCCTTTGTGTTTCTGCCATCTCGCTTCACGAGAAAGGGCGATGCGTATGAGGGCGCGCAAGGAGCGCATGAATGAAATAAGTGCACGGGGGGGGGTGTCGAACAACTGGGTGGGGAAGAAGGTAGCACAAGAGAGAGACACTGATACGGACGCAGACAACGGGAGAGGAAGCGCACTTCTGGATCTGCGGGTGCACCTCATCTCCTCTTCTCGTTGGGAGAAGAGGACGGGGCGGGGCGGGGCAGGGGGGGGGGCTTGCTCCTGTGCAACTGGGTTGCTGATGGTCCAATACGCGGGTTGTGTGACTGTGAGCCACACGAGCATACGCACGTGCATAGCAGGTCCATGGAGAGAGGCGAGTGGCGCGGGGGAGTGGGTGCAGCACCAAGAAGAAGTGAGGAGAAGGAGACGAAGCACAACGCGAACGCCCACCAAGAAGCGAAGAGCCGTGCAACGAGGCAGAAAACAAAAGGGCAAGGCGAAGCATAGCCGAAGCCTGCGCTTGGGGTTGTCCACCCCACCGCATGCGACAATACATGCATGCATCATCACGGCGTGTGCATGCACTTTGATATCTGCGTCTGCTGATGCGGGGTGGTGGCGGTGGTGGGTGGATGGGGGGGGGGCGAAGATGTTGATAGCTGGCGTCGGTGCACTCGCCGCCTTGGAGCTGCTCAGAGACAAGTCGCGGCGGGGGAGCAGCAGGGGAGAGTCGTCGGCCGCGCTACAAGGACGCAGGCGGGGCACGAGAGACAGCGTGTGTGCATAGTTTCAACAGCGGGACGCTTGAAAACACCTACTTCCGTTTCGCATAAGCGGACCTGCGCGCGATGCTAGGCGATGCTCGAAGAGTGCTCCTGCCGCCTATCAACCGAGTTGCTCGTGACCCTGTCGGCCTCGATCTGGCCGGTGAGGGGGAGGAACGCGTCATGATCTTTGGCGGGGCTGCTGCTCACCGACGGCTGGCGCTGGTCTGCTGACGCACCGTCAGGGAAGTGGACGTGCCGGCTGGCGTTCTCGGCCATTGTGGTATCCACCTCCGCTACGATGATGGCTTCGGTGACAGCGGCCCCACTCGAGGAGCTTCCGCTGGCGCGTTTCTCCCTCGGCTTTCTCGCCGTTTGGTCGCCCTTCAAGACCAATTTACCGCCTCGCACGAGGCCTAACGACGCCACAACCGCCATGAACATGACGTACATCGCGCTGATCTGCTGCACGTTGTTCGCGTACTCGGCCATCGTATCGAGGGAGTGCTCCTTTCCTGGAGGCAGCGCTGCAATCATGCCCGCCACCAGGTTCGCTGCGATGGGCCCCATGGAGGCCTGCGCCGAGGCCTTGCCAAGGTACCCCACACATACCAGCAACTTCTCCTTCCACGGCATACCACTGCCGATCTGAACCAAGAAGGTGACGGTAAATCGCACAGCCGTGCTGCACGCCATGCAGACGATTGCCTTCGGGAAGAAGGTTTGGTTGAAGATCGCCGTGACGTTGATCTTGGCTCCCATCGTGGCAAACAGGATCGGCATCATCACCTGATCCCAGCACAGGGCGAGCCACGTCGCCACGTACTTCTTGTGGTCCTCGTGCTCCACCTTGCGTGTCCTTGACCACATGTGCGCCACTGTGGCGGAAAAGAAGACGCACATGACACAGCCGCCTCCGGCGAGGTTCATCTTATACCCAAAGAACACCATCGCATAGCACTCGAAGAGAAAGATAACGAAGGCGAAGTCCATGCAGCTGTTCAGGTGCGCACGGGTGTACTTGCCGTTCGGCAGTCGGTGCGCCTCCTGCTTGATGAGCTCCACGACGTAGAAGAAAAGAATGCCAAGACCAATACCGATGATTATGCCACCGAGGAACTGCACAGGCCCGAGCACGATTGCGACGGCCAGCTTCTGATCATAAAAGATCAGCCCAATAATGAAGTTGGCGCACCACACGCCGATCACGATCTCAATACCAACTGCTGAGAGCATGAGTGACAAGGGGCCCACGCCGCAGCCGTAGCCCATGTCCTGCAGGTACAAGCTACCTGGCACGACGACGGCCGGCGACACGATGCTGCACAGCATGCCTTGCAGGAACGCCCAGTTGTAGTTGTTGTTGTAGTCGAAGATCTTGTTGGCAATGAGGCTGTGCGAGACGCCCTCGAACGCGAACGGCATCGTTGCCAGCAGTGCGGTCTGCTTCCAGTGCGGAATGATATCCTTGATGGCGAGCTTGTAGCCGGCACGGGCGAGAATCACCGTGAGCCCGAGCTTCGAGGAGATGTCGAACACCTCCTTCACGATGCCGTGCGTCAGGTACTTGAGCGTCGGGATGTTGTTCCACATGATGGCCACCCACAGAACACCAACGAGGGGCGGTAGCTGTAGGATACGGCATATGAGACCACCGACGATGGCGGACACGATCACGAGCACCAACGGATCCCAGACGTAGCCGCCCGGCTCCAAGAGCCAGCGGGGGAGCATGCTCCAGAGCAGGAACCATATCAGTGCCACAAAGCACACGCGAATGAAGATGTTCAACGCGCGGATCGACAGCCGGCGGCCGCCGATCGCGACGATGAGCCCCTCCTTCCAACACCAGCGCATCTCCCAGTGCTTCTCGCCTTCACCGCACTCGCGGATCGACGGCAGGAACCAGTTGCTGCCTGTGTAAGGCAGGAGCGAGTACAAGTCGCGGTTTGCCATTGTATGCGTGACGTCCGCAATGTACACGAGGTCCTCTTCGTTCAGATGGTGGATCTCGTGCGCCAGCGGCATCAAGTGCGGCGGTAGCTCCTTGACGTACGTCTGGTTCACGAAGGACTCCGAGTAGGAGAAAGAAGCGTCGAAGTACTCGGCGCGGGAGGGGTGGTGGTGGTCGTGCTCCGCGTTCTCCGGTGTCTGCGGATGTGAGCCGCCGCTGAAGCTAGAGGTAGACCAAGCCGCGGTCGGGTCATGGTGGCTGTCCTTGGAGACGTTCGACCTCACATCGTCGACGCCGCAAGGACCGTGGCAGGACAACGGGGTGAAGGATTCGTAGCTGCTGCCGGCGGACTGCGCCAAGTGGACGGTCCTGGCTGCACCTGCCCTTTTCCGCACCAGCAGGTCGGGCACCACCACCTCGTTTTTGCGCGACTCCCTGTAAATGGCGGTGCGGCGCAAGTCCGCGAAGACGGAGCCGCTGCCGCCGCTCGCGTCGGGGTGAGAGAGTTGGTGAAAGGACGACCCAGCGGAGCTGCCGGAGGTACTGGCTGCACCGTCTTCGTGCTGCGGCCGCGATCGGGCCGCAAGGGCCTCGGTTTTGCTGAGCGAGGACATGCGTATACCGGTTGCGACAGGCTGCTGCGGCAGAGGATGCAGTTCAGCGTCCCCAATCAGTGCATCGGTGTTGCTCTTGCCGTCACCGCGACCGTCGCGATCAGGTACACCGTACTGATGTTGTTGCTGTGGCTGGTGCTGTGCGTGGTCGTTGGGTCTGTCACTCATCTAAAGTCGAGCCGGGCACGCGAAAAAAAAGATAAGCTCGCGTTTGGGAAACGGTGCTCGTGCAATGTGAGAAAAGGGCACACGCGCGTGGGGAGGGCGGGGTATGGCTATGTGCGTTTAAGCCATATATATATATATATGTGTGTGTGTGTGCAGAGGAAGCAGTAAACAGGGTGAAAAGGACGTAAATCGTAGCGCAGGGGAGACAACAACGAGACGAAGCGGGCTGGACGTGTGCAACGGACTGATATGCAACGTCTCTACCCCCCCCCAAGCAGCAGCAGCAACAAAAAAAAAGATGTGAACGAGCGTCGAGAGTACAGGAGAGAGAGGGAAGGGGGTGAGAGGTCGTACTCAACCGTGCAAAGGTCGACCCGAGGGGGGGAGCAGGCGGTGTGGGCGACAGGGGGATATGGCAGGTAACACGGTGCATCAGGAATGCATACGTGCCCGCTAGCGTCTGGTAGCGTACATTCACTCAGCGCCTCACTCGAAAACCGCCGTCGCTGGAGAGAGGGAGGCTCTCCGGGTTGGGATTGATAGACACTGTTCCTGCTTTACACGCGGCAAGCTGGTTGGGAGGGATGGGCTGACCGATGCGAGAAGATTGTCGAAACATCTTTGTTTTGGTTCAAGAAAGCACATCTACTGGCACGTGTTAATGTCTTAATCGTGTTTCTTCCCTTCTGGAGGTGGAGCGGAGGCGACTGGGCCAGCGAATGGAGCGACAAGAGGAGATGAAAAAGGGGGTGAGAGGGGCGAGAGGCGGGAGGGAGGGAGGGAAGTGGGGGGGGGGGCAGGAGACCTGTCCTCGCGCGCGCACACACACGCCGCTCTCGGCGCTCGAAAGAAACAAAGATAAGGGGTGGAAAAAAAATCGAGCGTGTGAAACAAACAACAGCGATATATACCCACACACATACATGCATACATATCTGTGTATACCCGCGCGCACACAACGGGAACAACAACCAAGTGGGCCTTGGCGGCGCCCACATGACAGAGAACTGCGAGGCCGGTGTACCGCGAGATGCTACGCCCATTCGCGCGCACGCCCGTACGCGCCAAACGCCAGGAAGCACGTGAGCATCTTGAAAAAAAAAAGGCAGCGCAACCGGTGCCCAACGCACACGCGCATAGGAGAAGAAAAAGCGTCAGGGATGACCTTTCCTTGCTCTTTTTTTTTCCAGCCGACGTACATCAAACGCCTGCGGAATCCGTAGCCATTACGAACACCGTGCGTATGACAATGCTAGCGACGCTCACCATGAGCCGGAAGCGCAGCCCCGACCACAGCGCTGCCACGCCTTCTTCTCGCACAATCGTCCTGGCGCAGTCCATAACGCCGGCGTAGCGCCTCTCATCCTTCTCGTCCGAAGCCGTCAGAACGAGGCGGCGGCTCACCACCTCCAGCGGCTGCGTGAGTACGTCGGCCACAATCGCCAACCCGCGAGCCACCGCGTACGGGTACGCCATCTGCACACGCTCACTCAACATGACGGAGGCGATAAGGTACAGACCACGGTAAGTGCACACGGTCAGCGGCTCGACGGCGGCGCCGCGGTAGAACCCGCGCCAGCCCTTGCGACGGTAGATTTGGCGAGCGGTCTCCGTGGCCGTTGTGTAGCGGTACGCCTCCTCCTGCAGCGGCGAGGCCGGCTCAGCCTCGTCTGCATCTGCTCTCCCATTCGCACCGCTCTTCGCCGTCGCTGCCTCGCCGCCCGCGCAAAAAGCACCGGCAGCACCACCGGCGGGAGCGACAATGTCCGCCATGTAGTTGGTCATGATAGTCTTGCGGATGGCATTGTACGGGGTGGCCACCCACACCGCCGCACTCGTGGCCGCCATCGACAGCGCCACGATGACAGAGGTGCTCATCTGATCCGCCATGCGGGCCGGAATCAGCCGCTGCAGGCATACAAACACCGCATTGGTGGCGAACGAGTCCACGAAGCCGCTCGGCAGCGTCAGCACCGCATCTGCCATGACACCGCGGAGAAAACCGCCAAGGCCCTCCTTGCGCCACAGGCGGCTGTACAGCTGTCCAACGCCACGGAAGCCACCAGCGGGCAGGCGGCCCTGGCGCACCAGTTCGCCCTCGACAGCGGTCAGCACCATCACACGGTCAATCGGGGCCGCCATAGATCGCTGAAAAAGATCAAAGACGGCGCGGATGAGCATGTCCAGCGCCATATCCGTAGCAGTCAGATGGAACTCTTGACCGCCGCCGTACTGGCCATACGGGGTGTCGCTACCTGCTCTGCCCGCCTGAGGAGCCTGGTACTGCTGCTCCTGGTGGACAGCCGGGGGAGAGGCGGCGTGGGCGGACATGCTTCCCGTGCGCTACAATGCGCGACACGCGTGCTGTAATAGATATAAAACAGAAAGAAAAGGAAAACAAAAGACTATGTGTGCTTGTGATGGGGAAGGGTGGTGGGTGGTGGGGTGTTGGGTACCACAAGATTAGGTCCACCCAACTCGGTCTACCTCTCTCGACTTGAGTGGGGGTGTCCTCTGAGAAATGCGAAGGGAGAAAGAAACCAAAGTGAGGCAGTGAGGAATCAACTAGAAGCGCTCGTTGTCGTCGAGAGCGATATACGGATACACAGAGAGGGGGAGAGGCGCACGAGCGTGTGTACGTGGGTGGCGCTGGTGCTACGTAATGGTTCAAAGAAGGGGAAGAGCGGAGACAGCACCCAAACAAGGGCAGGCAAAACCAAACGGAAAACTGGGCGGTGGCGGCTCGAGAGGACGGCAGGGAGAGAAGCAGCAACGTGAGTCGAGAGAGAGAGAGAGGGAAAGGGACTCGCGCAACGGCGATCGTTGGTGGGCGGCACCGCACTGAAGACGAAAAAAAAAAGGGAAACAGACACAAGCTGATGTGCGGTTTCTTTCAGACTATCACAAAAGCCGAGCACAGGGGAGCCGACACCGGGGGGGGGGGTGGAAGGGGATGAGGGGAGGAGAGAGATGGCGCGCACGGTGCGAACCACAGCAGGAGGAACAGAAAGAAATACAAAATAAAAGCGAGAGTCAAGAGAGTTTAGCCCTTTAAGTCTGTGAAGGATGCGTGCGAGGAAATGCGTATATAATACGGAGCGAAGAGGTGGACTGCGTGTGCCTGTGGAGGCGCGCAGAAGGCGTGGTAGGAGAGAGCGAGAAGGGGGAGGGCGTAAAGAGGCCGAAGCGAAAGAGCGCAAGCGGTAACGCGCATAAAATGAGGCAACCGACAGGTGGCCGACCTTTCCCTCGGTTCAGCTTTGGTTTATTGCTTTTTATAGGTGAAGGCGCGGGGCTCGAGAGCGGAAGTGAGAGGCAGCTGCGCCAGTGTACATGTGGGGCAAGACGGAGAGGAGTGGTGGTGGTGGTGGTGAGAGGAGGGAAGATGTCAGAGATGGAGGAGAGGCCTGAAAGACGTGGTGTGCACTTGCACATCTGGGTGTGGCAATGCGCTCCTGCGCAAGTGTGGCATGTGCCATGGAACGGGAGAACGGCGGGAACCTGAAAAGTGCGCGCCACCGTCGGTGCCTACGTGGGGAGGGGGGAAGGAAAAAGGGAAGCCAGAGGCACACTCTATACGTCTGCTGCTCTTGCTTCACACGCTGTGCACCGGCGATCAACAAACCCCTCCATCAGCTCCGCAGGGCTCTTGATAGGGATTTGTTTTCCTGCATGTGTTCTTGCTGGCCACTTATGCTGCCAGACACCTCACCGCGACATCTCAGAGCCCAGTGCCAGCTGTTTGTGGGGATGCCAAAGGCCTGCCCCGCCTGACCTGGGGTGCGACTGCGAGCTCTTGGTGTCAGGGGGCAGGTCTGGGCTAGCACTGTGCCGAAGGGACTTGCAGTGATGATCAGGTTTGTGCGAGCTCACTACGATTCGTGTCGACGATTCAGCAAGCACGTGCTTGCACATGCTGTCTTTCGGCTTTGGCTCCGATGCCGTGATGTCGAGCGTAATTCAGGGCCGAACATGCGCCGTAGGCCGTGGCATTGCAGCGGGCTGAACGACGCCACACGGTGTTGGTCGGTCCGGTTCCTTGACGTAGCCGTAGCGCAACCAAGGTAGACGAGCGGCGGTTGTGCGCGCGCATCTTTGTTGGCGTGTTCGCGATGGTACGGACGCGTTGACGAACAAGGAAACCCTTCACTTTCTCTGAGGAAGACGTGCAGCCCCATCCCTGCCAATGATGAAGCACCCCTGGTGGTGCCAGCGCCGACACGTGAAGCCCGTCGTGCCGTGATTGAGCAAAGGAGAAGGAGGGGGGAAGGGTAGAAGACTGAAGAGCAAGCCAGGTGGGAAGCTGGCAATCCAGCAGCAGCGCAGGCGTCCGCGCCAATGGTGACACGTATTGCTCACACATTGGTATTCTAGCACCGCCCTTACTTCCTCCCTTCCTTGGCCATCCCTCCTTTCTACACCACAGCACCTGAAAAGGATGGGGCGGTTGGGTAGCCCGCGAAGGTCTGTAGCAGCGGCACCACCGAGCTCGTGATCAAGCAGAGCGGCAACCCAGCGAGCAAGCCAGCGACGCCTTCTTGGCGCCATACCTGCACAGCGCAGTCCCATCCATTCGCATAGCGGCATCCGCGGCGCGCGGTCGGGGGAGTCTTGGTCTGGTCATCGCCTCCGTTGCAGACACTTTCCGCATCTGCGACGGGCAGCAACGCCATGCGCTGTCGAAGAACGGCAAACGGACGCTGCAGGACGTTGACAGATCCAGCAACCGCCAGCAGCACCCCCAAAGCGAAGAGGCGGTGCTGCCCAAGACGCACTAGCGCCAACGGCGATGACGCTGCGCCAGCGGTCGAGGAGCTCATCATCGCCCATCGCTGCATCCACCGCGACGCCGGCTTCACGACCGTCCACGCGAGTCCAAGTGACAAGGCGCGGCTGGCGAGATCGACGTCGAGTCCGTTCAAGAGAAGGCTACGAGCTCCCATCCGGTGGAGAACGCATCCCCACACCTCGGTAGCGCTCGTGTAGCGGTGCTGCCGTCGCTGCTGCTGCTCCCCCCGCTGCTGTGCAGGCTGCGGGGAGGGTTCGCAGACAGGCAGGGACGTGTCTGCCATGTAGTTGACTCGAATCGTCGTCCGTACTGCGCGCAGCGGCCACGAGAGAAGGCTCATGATGAGCGTGGGTGCCACTGTCCGCGACAGCCCGGCCCACCACGACGCCGCCGCACCACCAGCTCGGCCGCTTTGGCTGGGCAGCAGCGGACCAAGGCGGTGCGTAAGGCTACGCATGGCTGCCAAAAGCAGCGCCTCCTCGACAAAGGACGCCAGCACAAAGCCGAACTCCGCTTTACCGCCACGCAAGACGCCACATACACCCTTCTCCTCCTCGTAGAGGTGACGCAGCCACCCAAACGCACCGGCACGGGTCAGCCGCGGCGACGGCGACTTGTCAGCGGCGACACGCACTTTCGATGAGCTGGCGCGCGTCGCGTCTTTGCGCAGCTCTCCTTCCACGGCTGCCAAGCAATCCAGCCGAAGCAGTGCAACCTTGACCGCAAGGCTAGCTGATGCCGTGGCTACCGAGTTGCCCAGCGCCACAAGCGCCGACGTTATGTCCTCCACCGTGACGCTGCTGCTCACCGGCACGCCCTCCTCCTCCAGAAAAGCGTTGATGCTCGACTCTGTCAGCCGACGGTGCTCCTCATCATCGAAGTCGTCCTCCACATCGCCTCGTCGTCGCAAAGGGTAATCAGCCGCCGCTGCGGACATGTGGGGCTATGGGTGCGTAAACCTGGTGTTACTGTGTGATCCGTTGCGTGCCTGTTACAGCCACTCGCGTTTGTGTGCGTGCGCATCGTGTGCCCCCCCCACGGCAGCACCGTGAGAAAGAGCACCATGAAACAAAAAAAGAAGGGGCGGGAGGGAGGTACGCAAAGACATATCACCGGCACCCGAAACGCAACTCGAACCGCAGCCAGAGCTGCTAAAGCTGCAGCAGGCGTGAACAGGCGTATCGGCATATGCGTGTGCGTGCAACACGCCTCTTTTCCAGAGGAGTCGAGCGTGCTTAGGTGTGCGAGTGCAGCTGCCTCCACGGCCACTCCGCGTTGTTTCGTGTGCTCTCGCTCACATCTCCTGCTCTTTTTCTTTCCTACTTTTCAGCCTTTCGCCTCCTTACGAGAAGCCTAGTCGAGCCCTAGCAGCTCGTCGAGGAAGGCCTCTGTTTCGAGGACATGCTGGCGGGCACCGCCGCCCTCACCCTTTGACGGCACAGCCTCCCCAGCTGGAGAGGTGCCCTTTCCAGCACTCACGCCACTGTCGCAGCCGAGCCTCGACCTTCGCCCTTCGCCCCATAGCGCCAGCAGGGTTGCCCGCTCAGCGGGCGACAGAACGACCCCCTTCTCCTGGAGTATCCGCCTCACGTCCGAGTACAACTTTGGTGAATGCGCCGCCGGCGCACACCGCAGAACAGTCTGGACTAGCAGAGAAACATCACGGCTTGCAAGTGCTACACGAAGTGCGTCAGTCCAGCTGCCCACCCAGCGATCCGCTACGACACCGCGAATAGTGCAACGCCTCCGAGACCAATCTAGTGGTACCGCTGTACCAGGGGTCACGGCTGCGTGTCGCGCATCCGTCGCCAGCGTGGAAGGCGCGGCAGGAGGCGTGTCCGCTGCGGCTATGAGCACCGCAGTGGCCACCTTCGCCGCGACCATGGCTGGTGACTGATAAGATGTGGAAGACAAGGTGGGCACTGGGGAAGTTGCCTTGACTGACGTATGCAGCATCGCGTTCAACAGCTTGTACGTCATCATCTCTGTCGGATCCACAGCATCGCCTACGCGGCACCGCCACGCGGCCCACAAGTCCAGAACAGCCCTGCGTTGTGATGGACAGTCGCGCAGGGCGTACGCGACCTGCGACACCACGAAGCCATCGAGGTAGGCGTCCGGGGCCTCGTGGAAGCACGCCAGCGCCTCCGCCCAACGCCCGGCCGATGCGAGGAGGAAGAAAATGCGTCCAAGTGCGCGGCTCAGCGATAGCAACGGCGGTGCAGGCCCTGGCGGCCGGGGGCCGATGTGCAACAGTTCAGACCTCGTCCCTGCAACGACAGCGATGTCGGATGGAGATGCACACGCCGCGCAATGGTGCGAAGACTGTCGGGCAAAGTTCCACAGAGCCAAGGCACCCTGCCACGATGCGCCAAATGGCCGGGCCACCTCGCACGCGACGAGGCCCTTGCCAAGTCGATGAAAAAACGAGAATGGATCCACCGGCAGGGGTGTGGACGTTGACGGGTGGCAGCGAGAAGGGCCCTTCACCGCTTCGAGCACCAAGTCCTGTGTCTCTACACCTGAGCTATCCGTGTCCTCCCTGCAAGAAAGACCTTCAGGAAAGCTGTGGTTCAAGCAGAGCCGCAATGCTGTAGTCCAGTCGCCTTGCGCCGTGGCATCGTCGATGCTCTGGAGCAGCCGCTTCATTAAAACGCCAGTTGCGTCGTCCGGTGTCGTTGGCTGGCCCAGGAGGAAAGGGCGTGACTGCGCGGGTGGCGAACGCATAGCCAGCCGCAGTGCTTCCCAGGTGCTACCAAGGCCCTCATTCTCCACAATCCGCTCATGCCACATGCGGAAAGCTTTTAACGCGTCTCCACCGTTCTCTGGCACGGCGGAGCTGCAGTGGCCGCGAAGACGCTTTAGGTTACGCGCTGCGTTGCTGAATATCGTCCGCGGGTGCATGTGGCCTTGCTCATCTGCTCCTTCACCATCACCCCTTCGGACGTCATCCGCCGTCGAGGAAGAGCCCAAGAGAATGGACTTGACGGCCTCGCTCATCAACGCGCACACCGAAGGCGATAGCAGCGGTGGATGCTCCTGGCTCCCTTCCCACCACGCCGCCGATGCGCTGCGGCAACTGTTGCCGCTCATTTTCTTCCGCTTACCGTCGCAGACCGTGGTGAGCTCCTCCTTCAACAGACGCTGCCACTCGTCGGATGTGCTGTACACATCACGGAGCGCTAGCAGAAGCAGCGCCACTGACTCTGTCATTGCGCCCATATGCTGTCCCGCTCGAGTCGCAGAACTCCAGAACGCGAACTTCGTCAGCTCCTCAACTGCCCCTTCCAGGAACGAAGCAAGACAGCGACGGTGGGCCTGCGACGGACTCTTGCTCGCGCCGGTGCACTCGTTGCAGCACCACAACCATTGCCAGAAAAGATGTCGCCATACGCGCAAGGGCGGCGCAGGGTTCTCCTCGCATATCTGCCCAATTTTGACCTCGCTCGGGGGAGTGGAGGCACTGCTGTCCATCATCTCTAAAAGAAGCAGCATGTCGCGCGTGCGCATCGTATCGCGCTCCACAACGTGTGTAAAAAGGGCGAGCAACAGCGCCAATCGCGGCGATGACGGCGACGAGACAGCCTGCATGGTGCGCCGCCACACATGCCACGCAGCCGTGCCGTGGCCGCACCACAACAGCAGCCAAACAGACACCTCCTGCAGCGATACAGACATGCAAGGCATCACCGCGCAATCACCAGCGTCCTCAGCGGCTGCCAGCGCACCGGCTCTGCGGAGATGCAAACCACTTGCGGACGAAGCCTGCCGTGACGCTTGCGCATGTTGGGTGGCGGTGGGGTTTTCTTGCTCGTGGCAGCGGAGCACTTCCAACGCTTCGCGCCACGCCCCGGTGCCAATGAGCTGACACAGTCGCTGCTGCACTGGCGACATGGCAGAGTGCGCGTCCCTGGCACTGGTGTGTAGCAGCGGTGAGGCGCATGGAGGCTCTGGACGCATACAAGCGGGGTCATTCACAGCTAGTGCAGCATCCGCGCCGGATGTGCTGCGTGACGTGGCGGCCTCGATGCACTTGGTGCTCGACTTTCCCGACGTCGCGGCACCGTGACGTCGTTGCCGTCGGTGACTGAAACGGCCCTGAGCTCTCCACAAGCTTGACTCCACTGGTGCGAAGAACTGTGTTACCACGTGTGCATTTATACTATGTACACCACTGTGCGAGGTGGCAGGCATTCGGCCTGAATTGCTCTCGCTGTTAGTACTCAAGTGACCTGCGGGGGCCGGTGGTGACGGCGGCGCGGCAGGTGGTGGCAGAGACGACACCCACCGCCTCAGGGTGCGCAGTGCCATGGTGACGACATCTTTCCTTTGCATGTCACTGCGCTGGAGCACAAACACCTTTGCCTGTGAAGACGGCAGAAGGCGTCGCCGAAATTGCAGCGCGCTGCCCATGCAACGGCGACTGATGCTCTGTGCACTGCGAAGACGTTCGGGCGTTCCACCATAGAAAAAGCACGTTGCCCGTGAGCTTCTCATGGCACCACTGCACAGCAGGAAGAACAGAACATGCGATACTGAGCCGAGGGGGCCTCCTTCAACAAGCGCCACTCGTGTACGTTTGGGTGCAGCGAGCCTCCTGCGATTGCGTGTACGCACGTGCCATGGAGACGCTGCAAGGGGAAGGGTGGAATGCACCGACTGCCACGCGGGACGCAGACGTGTGAAGGCGCACGCTAAGCACAGATGCGCCAGAAAAAAGTAGGAAAGGAAAAGAAGCAAGCCAGAGAGAGACGCACAAGTGAAGGACGTGACCCAATGGAGCAGGTGAAGGCCGGCATGTGTTGATGGTGTGTGTAGAGGGAGGGCGGAGGAGGGGGGAGAGTTGTGCCACAAAAGGAGATGGCCCAGCGTATTCTGTGTCCCGGTAGCTGGAGAGAGGGAGCTGGCACCCGGTGAGCAATACAACGTTTCCACCATGTGTCAGCGAACACACCCACACTCACACACCCACACCCACAGAGAGAGAGAGAGACGGAGCAGGCCCCTCCGCCACCCACCAAAAAAGGGGGAGGCAGTCTACCAGCCCGCTCTTGCTATCCCTTATGTGTGTGCATGCATGCACGCATGTATGTGTGTGTGTGTGTGTGTGTGTTGAGAGGTGTCGTGCACCTCGAAAGCGACGAGCACGAACGTTTTGCCTTTTCTCTTCCGTATTTCTATTCCTTCACGCCGCCGCAGGCGAAGCAGCGCAGGTACGCAACGATGGCGCCATCGTCACCAGGGAAACGGGAGAGGGTCGCTGGCAAAGGCCCGACAAACACATGAGCACGACAGCAGCAGAAGCTGACAGTACAAGGAGCGCAGCACAAGAGACAGAAGACGCAGAGAGAACTATGATACATGTGAAAAGATGGATAGAGGGAGAAAGGAGAACACACACACACACACACAACCCCCTCGAACACCAACGCACAGGCAGGCAGACGTATACACCATACAGAGTGGGGGTACGATGGCCGTCAGCACTGTGCATTCGTGCGCGCTTGTGCTTTGGGTGTGTCTGTGGGCGCGTCGGCTGTCAGGCTCAAGGGAAAGAAACATCGAGGGAGACCCAAAACAGCAGCAGCACAAGGGAAAAGCGGCAAACACAAGGAGCGAGTGCGAGCACAAACACCCACGCGCGCGCGCCCGTGGCGTGGCGTGATCCGCCTCCCGAGGAGAGGGGAAGTAGAGGGCACCGGTTCGAATCAGTGTCCCGCAAGACAACGCATCTGCATACACCTCCCACGTTGGCCAACTCCCACGGGCAAATCGCCTAACCGGACCATGCCTCTCCGCCTCGCCCCTTCCCTTCTGCTATGCACTGGCTTGGTCCCGTCATCTCACATCCGCGGTGGCATCGACGAAAGCGCCGCTTCCGCGCCGATCGTCTGCGTGCGGTTTGCCCTGCGGTATGTGTTGAGGGACGGCAGGCTTTTCTCTGTCAGGTCCAGCTCGGCACCCTTGCGCGCCTCCGACGTTGCCAGGCCAGTCGACCACGGTGCGTGCACTGGCATAGACCACTTGGTGCGCGTGTGCCACGTGCGGAACGGGTGTCGGTTGTTTCGAATCGGCCCCTTGTCGTACGGGTCAGGAATCCACTCAACGTCACCGCCGATGTGCAGGTGATCCGGCTTGCCAGCGCGGAAAGGGCCATAGGTCTTGCGCGGCTTTCTCTCCGGCTCCCCCTGCGGCATCCACTTGGGGTAGTCGTGCTTCACTGGGCCGGTGCGGAAGTGCCAGATGCGGCCGCGGTTCGGCTTGTCGCTGTACGGGTCAGGAATGTGCTCGGCAGCACCGCCGAGGTAGTCGCAGGGCCCGCCAGCCTTCATGACACCCGTCCGCGGTGACGGCCCCGTGCCATCGCCGTCACCTTCCGGCATGTACGGGTACTCGGAGAAGAGGCCGCGCTTCAGAGGGTCTTTGCGGGTGAACAAGGCCGTCTGGCGAGGCACATTGTTCGGCTTCACAGGACGGCCAGGATCCGTGTCGAGCGGCAGGTGCCCCATGCCGCCCATGTCTGTCCCTCGCCCCAGCGCAAAATCCATGCGGTCGCCGGCGCTGCGGTCGTTGACGTGTTGCGGCTCAATAGGCGCCGCGTACGGACCGCCGCCTGCGTACTCATATTGAAATTGACCACCGGCGCGGAGGTCGTGAAATGGGGCACTCTCGCGGGTGATGTGATCCTGTTCGCAGTCGTAGAGGTGATGCCAGTTGGTCCAGTGCCGCCGGTTGTCCCAGTTCTTGGGACGGAGGTTGTGAATGGTCTCCAGGCGGCCCTCCGTCATTGTGCTGAAGCGCTTCTCGTTTTGGGTATTGCTAGATGAAGAAGTGCGTTTATGTCGCGGAGCGCCGTCGGAGACACTCGGCTCGGCACCTGAAGCGCAGGGAGCAGGCGATGGCGAGACACAACTCGGCAACCCCACACAAAAAGGCGGAGGGGCGAGCAAGACGCGAAGAGCACGTGTGCTGAAGGAAGCAATCTCTCTACGGAACGCTGTAGGCTTGTGCGCAGATGCGGTGGTGGTTAGGTGCGATGGGAAAGGGAAGAGCAAGACGAAGTGGCGGAGGGCAGAACAGGCAACGTGTGCGCGACAAGACGGCGAAGGCAAGCACAAGCGAGTGCCACCGCACGGCAAAGAAGCAGCTTGGTAAATCATCACCATTGGAGCGTCTCGGCCAAGCTCTCTTCGTGCACGTACGCGTACGCAAAAACCGTGCACGCGCTATCCATTCGTCCTTGGGCGTTTTCCTTTTTCTTCTTCGGTTGCTAGCTGCGGGTCCAGAAGCTGCTCGACACACGCGCGACACATGCACAACCATATAAAAGACGCACCGCCTGCGAACCACGAGGGACGCGGAGGTGTCCGTCTGAAGGGAAGCTCAAGTGCTCCCTCACACAGATCAGTAAGATGCAGAGGCGACGCTCTTCGCCCCCGTGGAGTAGCCACTTGCTTCTCCGCTTCGCCTCGCATCTCGTCTCACCGAAACCCTCTGCGTTCTTGTTGGAAGTGCCCCACCATCGGCTGGCCTGCCCCAAGTGCCGGCGCGGAGCGAGGTTCGCTAGATCCGTGTGCGATACCCCGCATCGCCATCGCGTCGGCCGGCGCGGCAAGCGGGGTGTACTCCTTTACTGTGATGCCAAACTTCTTCTCAAACGCGAACTCAGCGAACTGGTATATGTAGTCCTGGAAAACGTCGCCGATGATGCCGTCGTGCAGGCAGAAATACGGCATCTGCGCATCGTGCAGCGGGCGAGAGACGGACACGTACTCCGTCTGCCCGCTGATCATCTGCATGCGGCGATAGCGGTCAAGTTCGATGCTAAAGTAGTCGAGCGTCTTTGTCGCCACCCGCGTCGCATGCCGCTTCACATCGCGGTTCGACCAGTGCGCCATGCGGCGCTGATCAAACTTTCCGTAGTACTCGATCGCGTACGCGGTACCAGAGCCGAAAATGCCCAAAACCTTCTCCCCCATGGACGCCAGCTGCGAGTCGCTGGGCGGTTTGCCCGTGTACAGGGTGTTGTGTAGACACAGCGCAGAGCACAGGGATGGCAAGCACTGACTAAGAGCACGGTGCACCCAAATAGCCTTCATCTTGGGGAAGACGGTGTTGACAGCGTCGGGGCTGAGGATGGCGAATGGGCTGTACAGCAGCCACTGCGGGCGAAGCAACACATTCTTTGTGCCGTACGCTTGCAGCTCCATCACATTGTCGATAGGATTGAACTCCTGTGTCACAGGCTCGGAGAAGTGCCCGCACTTCCGGTACCACTGAAGCAGTTCCATCACGCGACGCACCTCAGTGTACACCGGCAGCTGATCCTCCTCCAGGCACTCAAGCAGGTACTCGTCCAGTCCGTGAAGCAGGCCCCACGCGTACGACTGCGGCGTCATGAGATGCAGGGTAAGGTCATCGTCGACTTGGTCCGCCTGCGGCACCCGAACGCACAGGAAGTCTGGGTGCAGATACGAAAAGCCGCGGAACTTCTTGCGAAACGCGTCACGGCGCTCGACGTCGAGCAGGAGGGATGGAGACAAGGTGTCGCACTGACGCGGCGTTAGGAACAGGCCCGAGCGGGCCAGCACATGTGCAGCCATGTGACCGTTCGAGCGAGGCAGGCCCATTATCACGATCGGGTTCTCGACTGCAGGCTCCTCTGCGATTTCGCTACCATTCAGCCGGTACACCTCCTCGACGGCGAGCCGCTGAGCCAAAGCGTTGGTTAGCCGCGAGCGCAGCAGCTGACTACCATGCTTTGTGGTGCCCGCCTTGTCCTGGCAGGCACCACACAGCTTTTTCCACCAGCGCGCGTGCGGCAGGTCTGCCTCAGACGGCACTGCCACATTCGCTGCGGCGCACGCGTCCGTGACGACGGCCTCAAATTCAAAGCCCTCCTGCGCGGCGCGCGAGGTGAACACGTCGAGGAGGCGAGCCGGCCACGATCCGCCGCGGACCACGTCACGCACCCCCGCCATCGACTTTAGTCCAATCATGTTTTTTCGAAACTTGGCCCGCGGAAAGGGAGGTAGAAAGGGGAAGAGTTCTGGCAAGGTGAGAGGGATTGCGTGTACGTGCGGAGTGCTGCGGCCCGCACTACGGCAAGCGTATCGGCAGGGACACACGCCCGCACATGCGCGCACACAAGAGAAGAAAAAGAATGGTGCGTGAGAGAAGGGCAACTCTGCAAGTCTTTTGCGCAGCTGCCTCTCTCTGTTTCACTAGCACCAGCGAAGGGTGTTGCCGCGGCATTGTTGGCTCGGTCAACATAAAAGGAAACGGTAACAGTGCACACAAAAAAAGAAAAGGAGATGGTAAAGGGAGAAGGAGAGGAGGATAGATTGTACGCGCTGGTGAAAAAAACATGCTCGCATAGACATCGGCGCATGCAAGTCAGAGTGACAGCGGAGACAGCTATGGGGAAGAGAAAGGCTAGGTTGATGTGCTACGACTGCACCGACGTATGCTCCCACAGAAGCGCGCGCGCACCTCTCCACCCTTGTCCTCATGTTGAAGCATCCTGTCCATACGTAGGGGAGAACGCTGAGGGCAGAGGCTGCCGATCGTCGCACGCCCTGTTCCATCCTGTTCCCTCCCTCCTTCGTGCTTCTTCGTCATACCCACCCTCCTGGGAGGTGCACACCCACCACGAGATCGCATCGATCGCTTCCACTGAAAAGCCAAGATGACATCATGTGCACTGGTGCCTCGTGTAGCCTCTACCTTTCCTGCTTGTTTATTGGCTTCGCTGCCGCTGTGGCTTTTTTTTGGTGAGGGCTTAGCCTCTACAGACGGCGCAGGAAAACAATCAGCTCATCGCTGCACTTCTTCTTGCAGCGCAAACCTGTGAAACGAGCAGAGCGAAACCGAAGAGCAGAAAAGGGCGAGAGAAGGATGCTAAGGCGGTGATGGGTGCTACGTCTCGTCTCTTGCTCTCAAACCTCCACGCGTGTGCAAATCCTTTTTTGTCGTTGTTGTTTGATGCTCCAACCACTGCACCAATGGTATCAGAAATAGACACCGATGGGGGAGAAGGGGGAGGGAGACAACACGAGCTTCAGTGACAATACACGGAGCGGGGATGGGGCGAGGGCAAACGTGTACGACACACAAAACCCAACATCAAAGGCTGATCTGCCGCGAGAAAAATGCGTCTTGATTCTCGCCAGAGTCACCAGCGTAGCGTACCTCGCAAACAAACAAAAACGCTGGTTTCCCGTTGCCCTCGTTCTGCTCTCCCTCCGCCATCCTACGCCGCACGCGCACACGGGGGTATATACCCGCGCGATCACGGTACATACGCGCCAGCGCATTACACCATCGCGCAAACAACAATGAAAACACCAGAGAGCGAGTTGTTTGCTGTTTCTTCTTTTTTTTTTTCCTCTCCGCAGTGATCGAACGTGACATTAACGGCACCAAAGGAGGAGAAGGGAAACGGCGGCAGAGAAGCAACAAGACACGCTCAAGCATATGCACTTACGCATGGCCACACACCCACGGGGCGCAAGAAAAAAAAAACGAAAAGAGTGGGAAGACAGGCCTTCTTTAATGACAAGAAAAAAAAAGAGAGAGAGGAGCGTGTAGGAGCCAGAGCGATCGAGTCGGCATGGTTCAGCGCGACAGGTAATGTCGCACTGTTGATGTGGGCGCTTGTGCAGAGGGGGAGAGTTCTGCCCTTTTTTTTTTTTGTGTGTGTGTGTGTGTGCCGATCGTTTATGTATGGATGTATTTGATATATTGTTTTTTTTTTTCGTACCTGCCCTTTGCTTGCCTCTTTCCTCGCCTTTGCCGGAACGACGAGGCCAAACAACAACAACAACGAAATATATCAAGTACATTCATACATCATAAACTTTGAAGCAGCAAAAAAAAAAAGAACATGGAGATGCAGCCGCAACTGGGGCCACAGAAGCCACCACAGATCTTGTAGCAGCGGACGCTTGCTTTCCATTCCTCCCCCTCCTCTTCGTTTTGAACTCGTTTACCTCATTGGTTTTCTCGTCAAGTTTGCTCACAGAGCCCTTCTACGTGCATGTATGGATGTGTATGCGTATGTTATCACGTTGCATTTCAGTAGAGAACTCCTTCACGGTTACACGTCGCAACAGAAGCGAAGCGAAAAGGGTTTCGCGAAAGAGAGGGAGGGAGGGAGAGGGGAGGGGAGCAGAGAGAAGGCACCGCAGACAACGCGGAAACAACAACAGCAACAGCAGTAACGGTGTGTCGCCCCGTGCCTACGGCTTTCGATTTGTGTCGTCACTCTTGTGCGCTTTTGGCTGCCGCGGTTTGTCGGGGTTCTCGCTCATGCCGCCCACGGCAACAACTGACCTCCTCCTCCCGTGCTGCGCACACGGTGTTCAGGTATCGTTGCGCCACAGCTTCGCGCATCCGGGCCGCTTCCCTTTCCCTTTCTTTTCCTTCCCTTCCCGCGAGCGTGTGCAAGTTTGTGGGTGGTTGTATTCCCGAGCAACAAGAGAAGACATTCTGCTCTACGCCACCTTGTTTAATTTTTCTTTCCGCTTTACGAGTCGCACCACAGCACTATGCACAGCTGCATGAATGCCGCTTTCCTGCCCGTGAAAAGTGGTTCGGAGCCACACACACACACACACACACACACACAAAGATGTTGATACAGGCCTGTTGGAGGATAGAGACCAGCAGTAGTAGGAAAAGCTCACCGTTGCACGCGCCCCACTACACCACTTGAAAGTTCCGAAAACAAAACGAAAAAGAAACTGAGAGCCGGAAACCCCCTGGTTTCTTTTTCTTAGGATTGCCACTGGATCGATGCGAAGCATGAAGTGCTTCCCAAGAGTTTTACAGCCCCCGCACCCTCCCCCCACGGCTAGTCCCCTATCACTATAACTGTGAAAAGCGCGCGGACTCAGAAAAGGAGGAGACAACTGTCTGCGTGTACTGACGCTGCAGCGAGAAGAGCGTTGCCAAAGCCAGCGCTGAGCCTAGCACAAGTATTAGCAGCGTTGGGCCGCGTGTGTCGTCGTAACGCATTGGCTCGCGCATATAGATCTTGTTGGCGCGATCGCGGAAGATAAACAGCGAGTACACCATGAACACAATTGAGACTGGGAGCAACACCAGGCCAGCTAGCTCCGCACCGTTGTTAGTGGAATCGCCAAAGTTCAACAGCGTCAGAGACATCAAGCCAATCATCACGGAAATAGACAGCCACTTCAAGAACGTGCGCTCATTTGCGAAGAAGGTCTTAGGATCGATCTTCTGGGGCACGCAAATACGCTTGTCGTTCACGGAGCCGGTGAGGTTTCGACCGCCCGGGCCCTGGAGGCTCTCGTACTTGTCATCCCCTTCATCTTGGCCCTCGGCCCACGGCTTCAAGGAGCCGCCTACACAACAGAGGTAGGAAAGACCGCGGTTCGCAGCGTCCATGGTTGCGCAACACGTCGATAGAACACGAAAAAAAAATGCTAAAAGTGCTAGAGAGCTTATAAAAACAGATCACCTATGCGCGAAAAGTGGCAGATATATAGGTGTGAAAGAGGGCTGCGTGAACGTGTAACATTGTTTGCAAAGCACGTACGGGTTAACCATCGCGTACAGAAAAGGGCAACGGAGAGAACGAGAAAAGACATCGAAAAGAGTAAAGAGGGAGCACTTTGTGAGATTGTGTCGTTTGCTGCTGTGCTAAATATGCTTCACAGCCACCAGTTGGAAGACGGTAAGACATGTTAGGCTGATGGCAGCCATCACTTGAGCCGAACGTTGGCTGCGCCGGGTCGAGCAGTGCGTGGTGCCGTTTGCGATGCAACATCGCTTTGCCCTCTTCGTTCTCTTTTTTTTTTAATCCATGCAATACGAGGGCGCATCTGCACACAAAGGAGGGGCGCACACCGATACGAGGATCGTGCGGCAGGTAGAGCCGACGACGCAAATGGACTCCATTTCCACAGCATAAAGCGGCGAACTCTACCGACAAAAAAAAAAGGGACGAGAGAAGAGCAACGGGGTCGCTCACTTTCAAAGCAGCAATGGGAATGTTATCGTCGCCCGCTGTAATAACAATAATAATAATAAAAAGCAACTATTCGGGCTTCCTTCCAACATTGGAGGGTTGGTGGTAAGTGTCCGTGCTCGGGATGAGTACGGATTGTGTAGGGTTGTGCGCCGCTAGGTAGTTGGTGGTGAACACAGCGGTAGCGACGACGAGGCGCCACAGCATCGTCCAGGCCAAGTATCGCTGCAGCGGCAGTTGCCAGAAAAGGGCATTCTCAAGCCCATTTACGCCAAGGCTGATAAGGTGCAGTGACGCAACTACCAGCGTGCCGGGAAAAATGAGAGAGTACAAAACAAACGGTACAAGCTTCCTATCACCCTGGCCGCCGCAGACCACCGACAGAGGCCACGGCAAAGAGCGCAATACAGACAGCTTCATTGGTGGGCTTTGACCCAAAGCAATGGCACGCGTAATTTGGGTGCTTTTAGAAAACGTGATGCTGGCTATGAAGAGCGTGAAGCTGAAGACGTTCACACAAAGATTCGCTGTAACGAGAACTGCTGGTGCACTACTGTTTTCCACGGTTGATTTTTCCATAAAGTAGTTTGTGACAAGCGTTAGTGAAGTCATCACACTAAAAGGCACAGCAAACGTAGGTCGCAAAAACACCTGTGAAAACGAATCTGTTTCTGGGAGAAGATAAAGCTCCATGATTTCTGTAAGCGATGTTTGAATGTCGATTAGTGTACAGAACAAGCAGCATGCGATACCGCTGAATGTCAAGCGTTTTGGTGTTTGTGAGTGCGAGTAGCACAGGCTTAAATGACTTTAAACCATTCCTGGAACCAATAGTGACGTCGAAGTGTTTTCCTTTTTCATGTAGAAAAGGCGCGTAGGCGCCAAACAGGATACAGACGCAGGAAAGCGGGTAGTAGAGGGAAAAAGTCACTACGCAGAGCCAAAGCAGAAGCACCATATCACGCGAAAGCCCTTATAGCTTCTTGGTAATACCAAAAACGCTAGGCGGTATGCACTTGATCTTTGCAAAGTGCAACTACACGCCGTGCTGGTTCATTCACTTTCACACTCATATGTGTTTGACAGATTCGTTTTAGCATCTTTTTCGATTTTTCTTCGCTGGAGACGATGCGAGGAGTGAGTGATAAAAGCTGGTCTGCACACAGCAAGTATGCAAAGCTTGCAGCTAAAAGGGTTTATCATTCGGTTTGCCGGTCAATCATCAAACCGAAAAAAAAAGAGAAAAAAAAAATAAGTGGCCCTCTACCTCGCTACCACAAAATGACAACCTCATCCTCTCAGACGCAGGTCTACTAGGAAACAAAAAGAAACAGCTCTTTTCTGAAATGAAAAGGAGGAAGCAGCAAAAAAAAAAAAAGAGTGTTGTTATGGAGCTTCTTGCATTTAGTCAGAGCAAGGGTAAATATACAGGCCGTGCCCCATTAGTTTCATCGTTTTCCATAAGCAGACACAACAAAGCGCTGGAACAGAACTACCGCGCAGTGTTTTCAGTAATGTAGTCTGCATCAGGATCGCAGGGGAAGCACGGGCTGCCAAGTGAATATGCAGCCTTCAGTTCCGCTTTCTGTTCCATAACGGTCACCTTCAAATCAACGTACAAAATGTAAAGGAGCTCACTAGCACCGATGTCACGGGCTGCGAAAACTAGATCACGCCATTCCTTTCGCAGTTTATCCGTCTCATCTTTAATGAGCACCTATGATTGAAGCAGGAACTCTCCAGGCACAGCGTGATGTCGATTTGATTCGATGAAGCCCCGGTTCCACAATTGTAGCATAGAAATGCGTTACAGATGGCAACAAATAATGCACCCGTTGTATATATATGTATACATGCCTATGGAATCACTTGATATGTGCCAAACAATTTTGCGAAGTCGCCCACAATTTTCGGATTCGCCTCGCTCATGCTTGCCCCCAGACACCCCACGTGATCGAGGGAGGGTGTTAATACGACTGCCGAGCCCGCACTGACGTTGATAAACTGGAACGGACTCGTACTTTTCACACAGAATACAACTATCGCAAAGGCGCAGCCATCGTCTGCAGCTACCATTCAAGGGAGTTGCGCTTCTTTATACTTGCAGAGCATCCGTCTGCAATATGATAGACTGTCTCATATGTGTCTACGTCTACGTCAGGTAAACTGCCACGGGGAATCCTCGCTATAATTGTAGCGCAGTGATCTTCGGTTTTGTCCTCCGACTCACAATGATGCATCATCCATGCTTCCGAGAACGAAGCAATGCTGCACTTTGAACAGGCACAATGTGAAGTTTTGTTATCACCACAGCAATAAGCGCCTCGCGGATGCTTGATGTCAACAACGCGCTGCGCTATACGGTGCGCTTACTCTCTTCAAGAAAAAAAAATCAGAGAAACAGCAGCGATTTTTGTTGCGGCAACAGCACAACGCACACGACCGGGCACAGGCTTGCAGTTCATCGTGCCGCTGCTTTAATCAAAAGTCGAGGGAATAGGGAAAGAAGGACAAGGCATTTGATTTCCCCGCCCCAATCGGCACAAGTAATAACAATAGAGGCACCCAGTTTTCGGAATGTGAGCACGAAGAGGCTTTTTTGTTTGGAAATAAATGCAAAAGTGGTACGATCGGGTAAGGACGACAAAGTTCTCCAATAACCGAACAGACCGCAAAGGCAAAACTTACCCAGCTAGACGAGTGACGCTTTTCTTTTTGAAAATATGATATATATTTTTTTCGTGTGCGTACACCCAGGAACCTCTTTGTTCCATGAGCAAAAAAAAACAAAGCAGCAGGGGCCCTGCGGTCTTTTTTATTTTTGCATGTTAAAAGAACGTTTCAACCGCAGCTTTTGTCAAGGACCGAGTGTCGGCCGCGTTTTGTGAAACGTCGCCTAACATAGAAGTGGTGACCGCCCCATACACAAGCGCCACCTGCGCTCTTTTGCAGTACCACCCCATATTCAATGCCGAAGGGCCAGCATACGGACCTGATGAAAGCGAAATACCCTTAAGAAAGCTCTTCAAAAACGCCGAAGTAGGCAACGCGCCGTTGCTATCTACTTCTCCAGATTGAATGCGGGACGCCATCGCCTTTGATCGGAGAATTCGGCGTGCCGGCTCAAGCAACTCTCCAAGTGTGGCAGCACGCTCCATATAGTAGACTGTTGTATCGACAAACTCCGCCAGGTTCATCACGGTGTACGGTAGGTTGGCCGGAAGGTATTCAAGAGCCACTGCGCTTGGCCAGTGTTCCGCTAAAGGTATCAGCAGCTCGAGCTTCGACAAAATAGCTTTCTCTGCAACGTTCTTCTCAGTGGGGAGTAGAAGTCTGTTTTGAACAAAGGCATCCACATTTGAGTCGATGCTCTTGATGATGGCGTCCTTGTTGAAAACAGACTCCAGCTCCCGTTGCACGTGCAAGTTTGTAGACTTCACAATGTGTTCGACGAGGGCAATCGGAAAGCCTCTGTTGAAAATTTGAGACAATGTTCGGTCGGTAATATCTTCCGCCCCGATGGATTTGAGCGAGGCAGCGAGGGCAGCGTTCGTGAATCCGGTTTCGGGGACATGCTTCGCCGCTTCCGACAAGATCTTCACACGAAGCTGAAAATGGGCCGGACTGAGAGCTGCGCACATTACGGTTTGGCAGAACTACAATTGTAGCTTTTTTTTTTCGAAAACAGAAATGACATTAGCAACACGCTCAACTGAGAGGGAAAGGGAGGTAGAGGTGCCAAAAACAACAACACAAAAACAGAAGCAGACGGAAACGCTTTGTTCCGGGCATGCATACGATACTGTCATCTTGTCCTCCTGTAGTTTATGACTCGATCAGCGGTACCAGCTGTTGCGCTGGAGCGCGACCGTAAGCACAACTTTGCAGGTCACTGCTGTCAACCAGAAATGCCCTTTGGAAGCCTAAGTCACCTTGTCCTTTGTGTCAGTCTTTCCGACCGCACGCTCAGCCTCCTCAGCTCATCATTCGAGCTGAACCCGGCGAGCACTCCTCTCAAGTAGTAAAAGAAGATCAAGGTTTGTTTTTCGGTGCTTTTCAACGTGTCGATTCCCTGCAGCAAAACAGGAAGTCAAAATTCACTGTGCTCCTGCCCATCGCGTGGTGCGAGGCAGCGGTGGACACGCCTTACAGCAAAATGACGGCCCGGTCATCAGAGCACGGCCCCTTCCCCAGCGCTACCCACCCGCCTCGCAGGTCGCCTAACAGCCGCCCCCCTCCCCCTCATCATGCCGGGCGCCACGTGCTGCATCCCCCTCTCGGCGCGGCACAGGCTCCCGTCACCAGTAGGCAGCGATGGCCGTGTGACGTACGTTGGAGTCACGCCGACGCTTCACCCATCATACGAGCCGTGCAAACGTGCTCACGGTTGCATGCCGCTCCAACGCAGCGCCATCCCACGGCCTCACCGCCCACCGCAGTGGCGCTGCATCGCACTGAGCCCACACCCTGACGTCGCGGTTGCTCGACACTGTCACCAGTAGAACTATTTTAGCATGCGCGTGGGTGAGGGGCTGCTGGGCTTCAGGGTGAATACTGGAGCTTGACGCCGCGCTGAGGCGCCGTGTTTCGTTAAATAAGAGCGTGGAAGGGCAGAAGGGAGACCGCATCAGGGCTTTTCGTCAAGGTGTACAGGCACATAATCTGCGGTTCGGTGAGCTAAAAGTCGAGAATGTAATGATGACACCTCGAACTACCTTTTTTGACAGCCGTAAACGCCGCTTTGAATAAATTCATGAAGATAGCGCTAGACAGAGGCCAAACGAGGAGGGGGCGGGGGCTTGCAGAAGGAGCCAAGTTGAGGTACTTGCTGAGAACAGGGCGCATCAACAGGTTTGAGTTGACAGAGGGCAAGGGTGAGCTCTCTCGGTACCCTGGGCGTTGTGTGGTGTCGTCGAAAACGTTGTGCATTGGACGTAGATGCAGCTCAGACGCGATAACACAGCGGTCAACGCTGATGGAAAGAGGAGCGGCTGCTCACTGTCGCTGTGGTGTCGGACTTTGCCAGTGAAGCCTACGACTGGCATTTGCGCGATCGCCATTTTTACTCATTTCTCATGGATCGAACCAGCTCGACGGCGATCGAGAGCGGCGCTGACTGAAAGTGACATCGAGCTCTTTTTTCTGTATTTCGCTCTTCAGCAGCCTTTGCGATCATGTGTTGCGAAAATGAGGTTAGGGAGCCGGGCTGAAGTACGTTTTTTTTTTTTGACCTACTGTGGCTGATACAGATCGACCTGCTTGCTGGTGAGCTAGCGTCTCAGAAGCCCCGGAAAATGAAGAAAAAAAAAACACGTTCATGACTTTCGGAACTTGATTCTGACAGACGCACTGTGATACGAGGGTGTGCCTCTAAGCCGAAAGACCTTTGTTCGCCATAGTCTCGATGCGTATGCCAAAGTCGCGTCTCGCGACCCTTCCAAAGGTAATTGTGTATCCCAGCAAAAGAGAATAGAAGTTCTTTTTTTTTCAAACAGGATAGGGGAAAAACTTAGTGTTGTGTGCGATGAGTTCAGACTGGGACTGTTTATGTGTAGCCGTTTTCCTCACCGGAGTATTTTTGGTTTTAGCGCACCCGCGATCCCTTCTTAACGGCAAGGCTAGTAGGAAGCAGCTATAGAAATCGCGTGCTGCCAGAGAGGTACCGCTTTTTCACTCTCAAAAGCATGTTTTCCCTATGTGCTGCATAACTCTTAGCACTCTATGACTTCGTTTGTCCTGGTCTTATGTTCCTTTTTTTTTGATTTTGCCGCTGGTGGGTGGTGTGCGCAAAGGTGGATGAAGATTTTTGTCATACACAATCGCGTACACGCAGCAGTGAAAAATGATGTCCACTAAGGTCATTCAAGAACTGAAGGAGCTGCCCTTGAACACAGTCGAGGATGCGCAGAAGTTTTTCTCCATTGTAGCTGATGTAAAAGAGCAAGGCGTCGCGCTTCCACCCATTACCCATATGTTTTTTGCACGAGTTGACTCGGGCCTTCACTTCGAGCCATACCACATTCGTACAATATGTCGTGATAACCGTCCGATGAACTACTACGTGGTGACAAAGGATCATGTTATTCACGTCAATCGGCGCGACGGGGAGTACAACGTAGTCGCGACCTTGGAACAGTGGCTGTTGGAAGCAAAGTGCTTCAACAGAATCTGTAAAATTGCTTTTTTCAGAACTTACATTCTTCACAAAGCTCTCCTACGCCTCCTAGAGAGTGCGCGACGCACAAAACTTGAGAGAATTCGTGCCATTCTCTCAAAACGACTTCTATTGGCGACGCCGACGTTCCAAAAGGATCTGATTGCACTGAGGCGAAAAGCCTTTGATTTTCAGTGGACTCCAGGCACGGAAGGCTTCAAAAAAGTCCTTTCCTTGCAAATCAGCGGTGAAAAAAGCAATACTGCCGGGTTCTCAACCGACGAGTTTGTCGAAATGCAGGATGATTACGGGAAATCGCTCCAGCGAAAATTTGCATCTCTCCTGCTAGATATTTTGAGTGTAGTTTTGGAGCGCGTGGAAAGTGTCACACAGCTTGTCTCGACAATGCGAGTGATCGAAAAATACCCAGGTGCTACCGGATGCGTCAACAAAGACGTAACTGCAAAGGAGCTCCACAAGCGGCAAATAGAGCAAAAACGGCTGGTCGTAGATTACGAAAAGCTTCCTTCTTATCTTCGACTGGTGCATCATTTTCAGCTCGAAAGCACGTTTCAGCAGGCATGCTCTACCTTTTTCGACCTGGAAGGCGCAGTGCGAAGACGAGCGGGAATCTTGCGTTGGAGGTTTCGGGTGGAATGCATAGTCGAGGGCCGCAGGGAGCTTTCTCTGTTTCCGTCAAAAGAGCATGTGGTGAAAACGGCTGAAGCAGTCATGGACAAGTGCATCGATTTGCTCTCCGGTGCACCGACGTGCGTCGGGGCTGAGGCTCTGAAGCCGTTTACCACTATGATTAAGACAGCCACTGTGCGCAGCGCGCTGCTCGGCGATGCCCTCATCTCCGTCTACAAAAAAGAAGTCCTCCAGCTCATTGAGGCGGACTACGATGAGGCAAAAAGCAAGCTGTCGTCCTACGAGCCGCTTGTGACCGTGTCGCAATTTTTAGCCGAGTGGCAGGATGTGTCAATGAACTGGGACAGCACTCTGTCGCACGAAAGTTCGCTTTTGGTGTCCATAACAGAGTCCGAAATTCGTGGCTACGCAACAAGGGCTTACAAAGCACAAAGCGAAATTATGAAGCTGTCGAATCGAACCTACGGAACAATTGCCGTTGAATGTGACAAGACACTGCAGAAGCTGATTGCTCAGCTGAAAGGCGTCCTGGCCGACATCGAAGCAGCCCTGGGGCAGCTTATCAAGTTGAATTTCCGTTACTTGAAGGCAGAGTGCGATTCGTGGGTTGGAAAGCTCAGCCTTCCAGATATAGCCCTCGCGCAATTCATCAATTGGTATTTAGGACTGCAAGATTCGGGGTCCATTTTCGATGAATTCTCCAACCATGTGGCGGATATACAAAATCTACATCGATTGCTATGTGAGTTGCGCGAAAAATCCAACGCTGGCGTTATTAGTGATGAGGTGGATTACTCGTCCGTCTTGCGTGCTCCGTTCCAGTGCGCAGTAACCGAGGCTCGAAAATACTACCTCTCGAATTCTAGCAGGATCAAGGAAATGCTGCTTGCCGAGCACACCCGCATCATCGCGTCAGTCACAAGCACGACAAAGCGACTGGCGAGCGAGTACAGCAATGAAAACGCAAACGAAATTGGCGCACCGGTTACGCAAAAGCTGGAGGATGTTCACGATGAACTCGTGCAGACAAATAGCGAGGCAAGGCAGCTGGACATGTATGCACGAGTTTTAGAAATGCAGACCTTCAACTGGTCGGAGATCGCCGTGGCCGAGGATGAACACCGAAAATATGTGGAGCTGTGGAATGTGCACAAGGAGGCCACCGATTTGCGACGCCGCCTTGAGGCAAAGACTGTTGAGGAAATTGACGGTCAAGAGCTCAAGGATACAATAGTTTCACTGTTTCAGCGCGCATTCAAGGCGCAAAAAAGTACCCCGGGCGGCACCGCGAATTATTTAGTAAAGTCGCTTGCGGTTGAAAAGGCGAATGTGCCCATGTACGTTGAGCTGTGCAACCCTGCGTTGAAGGAAGCGCATTGGTTGCAGCTTTTTCAGCATACGAGCATACAACCCATTCCCTCCGCAAAGCGCACGCTGCGTTCCTTGGAGGCGGCCGGTCTCATGACAGATGAGCACTCAGCAGCTGTGCGTGAGGTTGTTTCCAGTGCCGTAGGCATTTACGAGCTGGAGCAGCAGCTCAAGAAGCTGCAGAACTATTGGGCAAACCACTTGTTTGTGGTTGTTCCCTACGGCGGGCGGTCCAACGCGTTCGTCGTGGACGCCGTTGACGCAACGCTGGAGGAGCTCGAAGAGCAGCAAATCGTGGTGCAGACGTGTCTTACCTCCAAGTACCTTGCCCCTGTCCAGAGGGAGATGAAGGAGTGGGAAGCTAAGCTTAGTTTAATTCACTCCGTTCTCATGGAGTGGGTTGAGGTGCAGAAGGCATGGATGTATTTGGAGTTTATCTTCACGAGTGACGACATTAAGCGCCAGCTCCCAGACGAGTCTCTTCTGTTCTCTTCCGCCGACCGCTTTTTCGGCTCACTGATGAAGCGCTGCTCCGAAGACCCACATATGGCGCCGCTGTGCCTCGAGGGTAACGGCGACACCCTGAAGAAGCTGCAAAAGTGCACCTACCAGCTGGGGTGTATTCAGAAGAAGATCGATGAATACCTTGAGACGAAGCGTGTGGCATTCCCGCGGTTTTACTTTCTCTCGAATGACGAGCTGCTGTCAATTTTGTCCGACTCTCGCAACCCGCTGGCAGTGCAGCCGCACTTGCAAAAGTGTTTTGACAACATCAAGGCGCTGGTTTTCGCGGATGACAAGACGATTGTGGCCATGCGGAGCTCTGAGGGTGAGGAAGTGCCGTTCACGCATCCCGTCAAAGTGATAGGCAACGTGGAGAGCTGGCTGAACGATGTCGAGCGCGCGATGCGGGCGACGCTGTTTGATTGTCTGACCGCGTGCCTGCGTGCGTACACGACAGAGCACCGAACAAAGTGGTTTTTCGAGCACCCGGCGCAGTGTGTGACGACAGTGGACCAAATCATGTGGACGAGTGAGGTGGAGGAAGTCATCACGGCGGCCGGCAGCGGGGATTCTTCTGCGTGGTCGTCGTATCAGGACCGCTTTGGCGAGCAGCTTCTCCAGACGGTGGAGCTCGTGAAGCTTTCTCTCACGGCGTTGCAGCGCACCGTAGTATCCAACCTTATAGTGGTTGATGTGCACTGCCGAGACGTTTGCGCGGAGCTGGCAGCTGACTCCCCTAGCGCGGCGCCGCATCCGTGCAGCTCACTCCTCGATTTCGGGTGGCAGAAGCAGCTGCGTTTCTACTACGGCCCACCGACTAGCGCGCATGGGTCCGGCGGTGCTGCAGAGATGGCCGACTGCTTTGTTCGGCACGGCGCGGCGGAGCTCCCCTACGGCTACGAGTACCTTGGCAACCAACCGCGCCTCGTCATCACTCCTCTCACAGAGCGCGCCTTCTTGACGTGCACGGCGGCGTTACACATGCAGAAGGGAGCTGCGCCGCAGGGCCCGGCCGGGACCGGCAAGACGGAGTCTGTCAAGGATTTGGGCAAGGCTCTTGCTCGAACCGTTGTTGTGTTCAACTGCTCCGACGGCCTTGACTACCGCATGATGAGCCAAATGTTCGCAGGACTGGCGCAGGCCGGCGCGTGGGCGTGCTTTGACGAATTTAACCGTATCGAGCTCGAAGTGCTCTCCGTGGTGGCTCAGCAGATGCTCGACATCACCACTGCCATCACGCAGAGGCAGACGTTTATGAAGTTCGAGGGCCATCACATCAAGCTGCACACCAACTTTGGCGTCTTCATCACCATGAACCCCGGCTACGCCGGGCGCACGGAGCTGCCCGACAACCTCAAGGCTCTCTTTCGACCCGTGTGCATGATGATTCCGAACTACGCCCTCATCGCCGAAATTATGTTCTACGCCGAAGGCTACGGCAAGGCGCAGTCACTCGCGGCCAAAATGATTCGTCTCTACTCGTTGGCGTCGCAGCAGCTGTCGAAGCAGGATCACTACGACTTTGGCATGCGCGCTGTCAAGAGCATTCTCGTCCTCGCCGGGCGACTGAAGCGCGCTGACCCGGATTCGGACGAAGAGCTGCTGCTCGTGCGTGCCATTCGCGAGGCGAACCTGCCCAAATTCCTCGTGGACGATCGTCACCTCTTCATGGCGCTGCTGCACGACTTCTTTCCGACCATCGTGGAGGTGGCCCCGGCATCGGTCAGTGAGGTTATCCTCAGCGAGGCGAAACGCTTCTTGACAGAGGAGCATGTGAACACGTCTCCGTCGAGCCCTGAGGCTCAGATGCGGCTGCAGCCCACGGAGGGGCTGCTCTTCAAAACGCAGCAGCTGTTCGACACGCTCATGACTCGTCATGGATTGATGCTGGTGGGCCACACCATGACGGGCAAGACCACGGTGCGCGACACGCTTGCGTCGGTGTTGACGCGCCTTGGGCGGGTGCTGGACATGGCCCCTGACCCGAGAGCCGAGGGTGGCGATAGCGGCAGCGGCAACCCAGGTGCCAAAGGCGGGCTGGCCGCGACGCGGAGGCACACCCTTGCCGCTTCCATGCGTGCGCTCGATGCGCGGTGTCAGTCGTACTTCACCACCACCCACGCCACGGTCTGCAACCCGAAGGCCATTTCGATGACGGAGCTGTACGGCGACGTGAATCCCCTGACCCGTGAGTGGCAGGACGGCGTCTTCTCTGCCATCGTGCGCGAGCTGGTCAAGCAGAGCGTAGCGCAGCACGGGCGCGCGGCGACGCGGCACTGGGTCATCTTCGATGGGCCGGTGGACGCCGTGTGGGTTGAGAACCTCAACACCGTGCTCGACGACAGCAAGATGCTCTGCCTCGTGAATGGGGAGCGTATTCGCATCCCTGACACCATCTCGCTGCTTTTCGAGGTGCAGGACTTGCGTGTCGCGTCACCTGCTACAGTGTCGCGCTGCGGCATGGTCTACGTGGACGAGGAGTGCGTTGACGGTGGATGGTCGCCGCTGCTGCAAAGCCTTTCCCAGGCAGCCGCTCAGGAGCTGAGGGCGCAATGGCGCCACGACCGCTTCCTGCAGCTTTGCGGGTCTCTCGTGCCCCCCCTGCTGCAGGTCGTTCGAGAGGAGTGCACGGAGTACATCGGCACTTGCAACGCGCAGCTGACGCTGAACCTCTTCTACTTGATGAAGGCAGCTGTGCAGCACCTCTACGGCGTGATCGATGAGGATCGGCAAGAGCAGCAAAAACAGCTGCACGATGACGCGGCAGCGTTCGTGTTCGACTCCGGTGCGTCGCGGCAGTCAACCGACTCCACATTACGGCGCTTTTCTCGCCGCCGCAGCTCGCGTGTCACGCGCACTGCCGTCCTCGTGCGCGGAGACGCCGTCTTCGATGCGCTGTTTTTGCAAAGCTGTGCCTGGGGTCTTGGCGGAAACCTGACGGAGACCACGCGCGCACGCTTCGCAGCAGCGATGCTGCCGCTGGTCCGCAAAGGGGCGCTCAACTTCCCCGCGGACGCTGAGGCCGAGGGATGTGGCGTGTTCGACTACGGCGTTGACTACGAGATTGGCGACTGGCGGCGGTGGTCAGAGATGGTGCCGGAGTTCCACTACAACGCCAGCGTCCCCTACTTCGACCTCCTCGTGCCGACGGAGCAAACGGCCGCGTTGCAGTATCTGTTGCGCAGCGCCACAACCACCCATCATCACATGCTGCTGAACGGCTTGACGGGCACCGGCAAGTCGTCCACGGTGAACAGCTACCTGCTGCAGACCCTGCACACCGAGGACGCCGCGAGCTCGACGGCGGCCTTCCGCTTTACGCTGTCCGCCCAGACCTCCGCGCAGGCGCTGCAGAACACAATTGAGATGAAGCTGACGCGGCGCAAGGGCGACCGTGAGTTTGGCGCTCCGTCCGGCAAGACCATGATGGTCGCCGTCATCGACGACTGCAATGTGCCGCAGCTGGAGGAGTACGGGGCGGCGCCGCCTGTGGAGTTGCTGCGGCAGATGATTACGCAGGGCGGCTTCTACGATCGCAAGCGGCTCTTCTTCAAGGAGGTGGTACAGACGATGCTGATAGCTTGCTGTGGCGAGCCAGGCGGCGGCAAGAACGAGATGACACCTCGCTTCACATCGAAGCTGCTCTGCTTCTGCGCCCCAGAGCTAACGGAAACGGCGATGAGGTCCATCTTCTCCGCCATCTTGAAGGGCTTCTTCTTCGCGCGCGGCTTTGCGACTGAGGTGGCCGCGCTGGCGGACGCCGTAGTCGACAGCACCCTGGAGGCGTATCGCCGCATCGCGGTGGAGTGTTTGCCCACCCCAGACAGGACACACTGCACTTTCAACTTGCGCGACGTCAGCAAGGTGTTTCAGGGCATTCTACAGATCAAGCCCGCTCACTGCGCATCCCCCCAGGCCCTCATCGACCTCTGGAGCCACGAGGCGTCTCGTGTCTTCCACGATCGCCTGATCGACGACACCGATCGTGGCTGGTGGTGGCGCTGCTGTGCCGAGGTGATCGAGAAGCACTTCTGCGGTGATGTCACGGCCGCTAACGCAGACGCGGCCGACACAGACGGGGCGCAGCCCGTGCCGTCTCCACTGCCCGCCCCAGATCCTGTACAGCTCGCGACCATCTTCTACGGTGCCTGGGTCAACCGCGATTACCAGCGCATTGGCCAAGACACGTCGCTGCAGGTGGTGGCGCAGCAGCACTTGGCCGAGTACAACACGCAGAGCACCACACCCATGAATTTGGTCTTCTTCGACGAAGCGGTGCAGCACTTGTCGCGCATCTGCCGCATTGTGAGCCAGCCGCGCGGCCATGCGCTGCTCGTCGGCGTCGGCGGAAGCGGCCGCTCATCGCTGTGCCGCCTCGCCGCCTTTATGATGAACATGGACGTGCAAACGGTCCACATCGCACGCAGCTACGGCATCGAGGAGTTCCGAGACGAGGTGCGGAGGGTGCTGCTAGATAGCGGCGCACGGGGCAAGGAGGTGGTTTTTGTCATCTCGGACTCGCAGCTGGTGCACAGCGAGATGCTGGAGGACATCAACAACCTTCTTAACACTGGCGAGGTGCCGGGGATGATGGGACTGGAGGACATGGAGACGGTTGTGCGGTGCTGCCGCGAGGCGTCGCTCGCCTCCGGTCGCCCCGACACGCGCGCCAGTGTTTACGAGTACTTCGTCTCACAGAGTCGCGAGCGGTTCCACCTGTGCCTGTGCATGTCCCCGATGAGTGGCGTCTTCCGCGATCGGTTGCGCATGTTTCCTGCGCTGGTGAACTGCACTACGATCGACTGGTTCTCGGAGTGGCCGCAGGAGGCACTCCGCGCCGTGGCGCAGTCGACGCTCTCGAGTGCTGCTCGAGATGGCGCCGCGGGGCCCGGCACGGACCAGCTGAGCGCTCTCATGGTCTTCCTGCAGTCCACCGTCAAGGATGCGGCGGAGCGACTGTACGCGCAGCATCGCCGGCGCACCCACGTGACCCCGACCAGCTACTTGGCCGTGCTCACGCTGTACAACACGATGGGCCAGCGACTGCGGCGCGATCTGCAGGCCAGCGCCAACCGCTACCGCAACGGACTGAAGAAACTCGACACGGCGAAGTCGACGATTGCGCAGCTGCAGCAGCAGATCCGCGAGATGCAGCCTGGACTGGCAGCTGCGGCGAAGCAGGTGGAGGAGCAGAAGCAGACACTGGCTGTGGAGCAGCTCGAGGCAAATCAGATGAAGGAGGCGCAGTTCAAGGAGGAGGCGACGGCGCTGCAGCTCATGAATGAGGCGGAGTCGATCCGCCGTGAATGCGAGGGGGGGCTGCAGCAGGCGTTACCGGCCCTCGAGGCGGCCAAGCAGGCACTCGAGACGCTGAGCGCGAAGGACATTCAAGAAATCAAAACCTTCACGACGCCGCCGAGCAACGTGGAAAAGACGATGAATGCCGTGCTTGTGCTGCTGGGCGAGAAGGATGGCTGGGCGAGCGCCAAGGCATGCCTCGGAAAGCTCGACTTCATCTCTCGATTGACAGGATACCCACGCGACTCTATCACCCCCACATGCATTCGCAAGCTCGCCGTATTCGTGCAGGATCCTGACTTCGTGCCTGACATCATCGAGAAGACGTCGCTGCCGTGCCGATCCATGTGCATGTGGGTGCATGCCATGTACAAGTACTACTTCGTCGCCAAGGAGATTGCGCCGAAGCGTTCGCGGCTGGCGGGGGCAGAGAAGAAGGTGGAGGTGGCACGCGAGGAGCTGCAGGCGAAGCAGGTGGCTTTGCAGAAGGTGCTCGACCACATTAGCGACCTACAGGCTGCGGCTGCTGCGGCGCAGGAGAAGGCAGATCACTTCCAGCGACAGATAGAAACCGCCATGGCGCGACTCGTGCGCGCCGATCAGCTCATCTCCGGACTCGCCTCCGAGCGTGTGCGTTGGAAGGAGGCGCTGGCGAAACTGGAGACGCAGCTGGGCTGCGTGGAGGGGACTGCGGCGCTGGCCGCCGGCTGCGTGGGCTACCTCGGCCCCTTTCCACTGGACTACCGAGAGGTGCTGGTGGAGCGGTGGCGCTCGGAGTGCGCGGCGCTGCACATCCCCTTCGACGCCACCTATTCCCTCGAGGGCATTGAGACGGAGGCGACGGTGCAGCAGTGGGCACTACAGTCCCTGCCGCGTGACACGTACTCCATTCAGAACGCTACGATCCTATACAGGACGACGCAGTGCTGCTACATGATCGATCCGCAGGGGCAGGCGAATGCATTCGTGCGAAAGCTGGAGCGCAGCCGCTCAAGCGGCGCTGCAGGCCTGCTGCAGCTGAAGCTGAACAGTCCGAACTTCATGCGGCAGATAGAGAACGCCGTGCAGAAGGGACAGGCGGTGCTTCTGGAAGATGTTGGCGAGACACTCGACGCCGCACTGGATCCGATTCTGCTGAAGCAGGTGCGCCGTGTGGCTGGTCGCGATGTCGTCACACTTGGCGACCGCGAGGTCACCTACGACGACCGTTTCCATCTGTACATTACGACGAAGCTCGCGAACCCCGTGCTGACGCCGGAGCTGCAGGTGAAGCTAACGGTGATCGACTTCACGGTGACGCGGGAGGGGTTGGAGGAGCAGCTGCTCGCCGACATTGTCGGCTCAGAGCGGGCGTCACTGCAGCAGCGTGGTGACCGCTGCGTCATCTCGATCGCGGCGAATCGCGAGGAGATTGCAGCCCTCGAGGCGCAGGTGCTGCAGCAGCTGAGCGACGCCACTGGTGACGTCCTGGACAATGCCGAGCTGATCCAGGCGCTGCAGACCTCGAAGGTGACGTCCGAGAAGATCGCCGTCGAGTTGGCCGCGGTAGAAGAGACGAACAAGACGATCAATGCCACCCGTGACGTGTACCGCCCGCTGGCGGTGCGCGGCTCTCTGCTGTACGGCGCGATTACGCAGATGGCCAAGGTGGACCCCATGTACGACTACTCGCTGCCCTTCTTCAAGAACCTGGTTGTCTCCGTCTTGGCCAGCACGCGGCGCCAGCGACCGCAATTGCAGCAGCCGCATCGCCCGTCCTCGATCTCCGCCTCGTCCATGATGCTCGGCAACAGCAGCTTGCATGGGAGAGAGGCGCAGAACTGCCACGTGAGCCTTGCGCCGACAGACAGCAACCATGGCCTGCCTGGCGCGAGTGCTGAGGAGGAAGAAGAGGCTGCTGCGGCGATGTCTGAGGCCGAGGTGGAGGCGCGCGTCATGATGCTCGTGGAAGAGGTGACGTGGATGAGCTACCGCGTTCTGTGCCGCGGCCTCTTCGGCCCCCACAAGCTGCTCTTCAGCTTCGTGCTAGCAACGACGCTTCTACGCAGCACGGGCCAGATTACGAAGGAGGAGTGGGAATTGTTTCTCTGCGGCGGGGCGGGACGGGCGCTGCTGCCGGCCTTTGCCGCCGCCGGCGGAGAGGGCAGCGACGGTGCGACAGTGCAGCGCCCTGGGTACGTGTCAAGTGGAACGTGGGCCGACTTTGGCGCCATTTGCGGCCTTGAGGCTTTTGCTGAGGTGTATGAGAGCTTCATCGCATCCTTGGCGGACGCTTCCGACCTCGGCGACGCGGATCTTTCTGGTGACGGACCGCTGCCGTGGACGGCGTGGTTTACCGAGACCTACGGCGCGGAGGTGCTGACTCGGCTGCCGGCGTCGTTGGCTCACCTGTCGTTGTGGCACCGCGTGATGGCTGTGAGGATCCTTCGGCCGAACAAGTTCCACTACATGGCGGCGCAGCTCGTTGCGGACACGCTGGGGCAGCGCTACACCATCGCTCCTCCCTTTGACCTCGAGGAGGCCTTCCTGGACAGCACCAAAATGACGCCGATCATCTTCATTCTTTCACCCGGCGCGGACCCGACATCGCTGTTCCTCAGCTTCGCAGAGGAGCACGGCTTTGCCGGACGCAAGCACATGCTCTCTCTCGGGCAAGATCAAGATGTGCGTGCCACACAGATGATCCGGGAGGGGCAGCGCGAGGGCGCCTGGGTGTACCTGCAGAACTGCCATGTGTACGCATCATGGATGCCGCAGCTGCAGGTGCTCGTCGAGAGTATGAACCCGAGCGAGATACACGCCGACTTCCGACTCTGGCTGACTAGCAACCCATCACCGAGCTTCCCTCCACTAGTGCTTCAGGCAGGCCTAAAGCTCACGCAGGAGCCGCCGATGGGGCTACGGGGAAAGGTGCTGAGCACGTTGCGGAGTACCGTGGTGGCGGATGTTTGGGCCGCCGCTGCTTCTGCCGCGGACGTCGGGAACGCCGACTCCAACGACGCGTCCGTCTCTGCGTCGTCGCCGGCCGTCTTGCGAAGCGGGCATCCCTCCATCGAGTTGCAGCGACTTGTCTGGACACTCGCGTTCTACCACGGCACTGTGATGGAGCGACGACGCTATCGCCCGCTCGGGTGGAATATCTCCTACGACTGGGGCATGGCTGACTTCGAGGCAGGGCTGGCGACGCTGCAGACGGCTCTTGATCGCAGCAAAGACGGCGGCGCAGGTCTGCCGACCGAGGAGTTGTGCTACATGCTCGGCACGATCGACTTCGGCGGACGTGTGACGGACGAGTGGGATACGCTGTGTCTGCAGGTACTGACGCGCCGCTTCTTCGACGCGGACGCTCCAGGCACGACATTGCAGCAGAAATCGCCGCAAGACGCCATCACGCCACCTCCGTTCCCCAAGGATGGCGTTAGTTATGCAGCGCTGCTGCAACTCGCCGAGGCGGCCTTCACCGCTGGCCGGGAAAGTCGAAAAGACGGCGATGGGGAGGATGAGAGCGGGGAGAGTCCTGCACGCTTCGGCTTGCATGACAACGCTACTCTGTCGGTGGAGCAGCAGCTCTCGTTGGGACTTGTCGACGCGCTTGTCTTAATGAACGCCAGCGGGGCCGTAACCGGCGCGACTAGCGCGCGGCGTCGGAGCGCCAGCGGAGACCACGGCAAGGAGGACGCCAAGGCAAGCGGCGACGAGGCGATGGAGAACCCTGTCGCTGCCGTGGCCCGAAAGTTGCTGGCGCAGCTGCCCCCTCTGCTGCCTCCCAAAGAGGCAGTGCTGGACAGCATGACCTCGCCCAACCACAGCACCACCACCACGACCGCGGTCAGCGCGGTGGCAGACCCGGCGCCGTTGCAGACCTTGCTTGCCCACGAGACAGACCTGTACAACTGCCTTCTGTCCACGATGCAGAGCTCGCTGGCAGAGCTGATTCGCGCACTCAAGGGCGAGGTGGTCGTGACGTCGCGGCTGGAGCTGATGATGCAGCGGCTGGCCTTCAACCAGGTGCCGGAAGTGTGGGCACAGGTTGGCTACCTTACCCTCAAGCCGCTCGGCTCCTTCATGGAGGATCTCGTGCGTCGCGTACACTTCATGCGGCGCTGGGGAGAGGCTGGGCCACCACCGAGCTTCTGGCTCTCCGGCGTCTTCTTTCCTCAAGGTTTCGTCACTGCGTTGTTGCAAGCGCGGAGCCGTGCGCTGCAGGTGCCCATAGACTCCCTGCAGCTGCGCTTCCGCGCTCTGGCGCCGAGTGAGGCGGCCGAGGTGTCGGCTCTGACGGCCTCCTACGAAGCGGGTACCGGCAGCAAGGCGCCGGCCTTGGTCGGCGCCTACGTGAATGGGCTCTACCTCGAGGGCTGTGGCTGGGATGCAGCAGGCGGCGGGCTCGTGGAGGCCGCGCCCGGTGCCCTCACTGTGGAGCTGCCCATTATTCACTTCGAACCTGTCATGGGGTCGGAGTCGGTCGCCAAGGGCCCCAGCGCGTCCGCAGCGGAAGCCGCTGCCGCATACGTGTGCCCCCTCTACAAGGTGCGCACACGCGCCGGCACCTTGTCGACGACAGGCGTCTCCACCAACTACGTGACCAGCTTGACGTTGCCGTCGCTCGACGGCGTTCCAGGCGACCACTGGACATTGCGCGGCGTGGCCGCTCTCTGCGCATTGGATGATTAAGCGGCAAAAAGGGGCGGCCTGCATTCCAACCACCGAAGAGAACAGAAATCAGGTTATGTGAAACTCTCTTACGCTCTGTGCTGGCGTGCTCCATTCGCCGGCAGATGCGGCGGGGCCTCAGTGGCGCTTGGCGTACGTCTTGTGTACCGTTGGAGTGGACGGGCATCTGTGGCGAACAGCGACATTGGAGGGAGAGGGGGCGCGGCGGGACATCTCTCGCTCTGTGTGTGTGTGTGTGTGTGTGTGTGTGTGTGTGTGTCTCTCACATGCGTCTGTGCTCTTTGCCGTTGTCTTTTTCTATCGTCTGCCTCATTCTAGGTCCTTCGTGTCGCCGCTCGTTTTCGTGTCCTGCGTTGTCGCTGGCGGCTGCGTGTTGGGTGTGTCAGCATCGCCGCCGTGGGTCTGTGGTGCCCTGTTGCGGTTGCCGTAGTGCTTCTCTTTGTGCAACTTCCACCCCTGCTCCCTCCGGCGTCTTCTCCTTTTTTTTTTTTTTGCTTTGTTGGCCGCGGGGCACACCGTTTTCGTTTCCATTTCCCTTGCGGGTGTGCGACCTCGTGTCCCATCGTTGATGGTGTCAGTGGGTCTTTGTCTGCCCCTTGTTGATATGTATCTTACTATGCGCGAATGGCTTCTTGAATATGTATTTTGTTGTTGCCGCCGACACCACGTTGTGTGTGCGAAATGGAGCCATCAGCCCCCCCTCCCTCCTCCTCCTTCCCTCTCACACCCCACGTGGACGCGCCCTCTCTCCCCCTCCCACCGCTCTGCTTCCTTCCTTCACTCCTTCCCTCTTTCTCTTGTGTGATACCCCTCTCCTTTTCGAGAAGCGGGATCCTGCACGCGACTTTTACACCTCGCCATTTTCTTTGCCCGTCAAGCCTCTCTGAACCACCACCACCGCCGCCGCCCCTCCTCCTCCTCGCCTTCCCCTCGCTTCTTGTTTGCCCTTACGTGGCTACATCGCCGCACACACGAGCAGCAGCAGCAGCAGAAGGGACAGGAAGCTGCACATCAACGTACGGCAACACCCACACCCACACCCACACACCCTGCGCGTGCGTTTGTGTGCACCTTTTCCGCTTCTCTCTCCCCATCTCTTGCTCTCTGTCAGCAGCGCGACTTCTCATCGAGTGAGTTCATGTAAAATAGCATGCAAGCCTGCACACCATGTAGTGGGTGCTCCACCACTTCCTTCAAAAAACATATATATATATATATATCAAAACAGATTGTGAGGGTCTTAAGCGAGCCGCAGAGGACGGATGCTGAACACTCTCCCCCCGCCCCCTCCCCCACACCCACGCGCGCACAGCAATACGTGTCTGCGGAGCGACCCTCGTAACCGGGTGTGCACTCGACTGTGCCTTCGCTCTTGTGGGCTCGGCAGAGAAGCACAGCCATCTCTCTGCGTGGGCATGTGTATGTGTGCGTGGGCGCGCATGTGTAAAGTGGGCCTCTGCAGTCCTCTCTTTATTTCGCCCCTTCTCTCATAATCTTCTCTTCATCCGACAGTGCGTCCGTACGTAGAAGCGAAAAACAAAACAACAGACACACAGTCACCATACACATACAAGCAACGTCGACGCGCCCCTCTCCTCTCTTCCACACGCATTCCCTTTCGAGAGGCCCCTCCTGCCCCCTCCTCCCGCTCCTGGGACAACTCACCCTTCCACCTCACCTTCCCCCCCGCAAGAACGGAGAACCAGAAAAAAAGACACAGCGATACACACGCACCAGCAGCAACGACAGCAGAACTCTCCCACGTGTAGGCTGTGTCTCTCTCGCTCTCGCTCTTTCCCCGCCCCTCCCCCTTCTCCCGCTCTCTTGAACGGGCTTCGCCGCGCGTCTTTCATCTTTCTCCCTATCTCCGTCCCCGCATTTCCTTCTCCCGACGTTTGGGGCAGCTGGCCACACACCCACACCGCTCCTGCGTCTTTGTCATTGTGCCCCTTCCCCTCCCGTGGTGTCTCGGCGTCCGCTGACTGGTGTCCACAGCTCGTCCCCCTTCTCTTTTTTTCTTTTTTTACGGCTTCCGGGCAGTCTCCCTGACTCACGTGTACTTTTCTTGCCATTGCCGCTTGGACTCTCGCTCCCTCTGTCTCCCTGTCGCGTGTCCGCCGGGTGCTGTCGGCGTGCGCGTGAGTGTGTCGGCAAAGGCCTGGCCCGGGGTTCTTGGGCTATTGCTCTTCTTCCCCGCCCCGCAAGTACCGCCCCGCCCCTCCTCCACCAGAGAACGAGACAAGAGGGCTGAAAAGAGAAGCGGGGAAGGACGCTACAAGCGAGTAGTCACGAAGCGAAGAGAGGGCGTCGTAGGCTCGACCACCGCACCATCTTCCGCCTTTCTTCAGACCGACCGACCGACCGACAGGCACACACACACACACACACACACGCATACACATACATACATACTATACATCCTTTGTGGACAAGCAAGGCTGCGGGCACCGAAAGACCCTCTTGTAAGGACGTGACAAGGAGCGGTGCCGACATTCTCATCATCGACGGCACGCTTTTTTTTTTTTAGTATTATTAGCTGACTCTTCCTCCTCCCTTTTTTGTTTGTTTTTCTTGACGCTTTCGCTGCGTCTTTGTCCCCGCCTTCCTTCTTTTTTTGGCTTTGCGATTGAATAGACGCGTTCGCTTTCTCCTCCCCTCTGGGCCCCCACCTCCCTGCCGTCGCTCCCCAGCAAGCGGCACGTACGCACACACAGCCGAACCTACGGGCTCTCTTTCTTTCCTCTCTCTCTGTGTGTGTGCGGGCGTGGGTGTCCCTGAGTTACAGCCGGTGCACACTCCTCTGGCATAAGACACGCGCAAGGGAAGAGAATGAGCTCTCATCAAACGGCCACAGCGTCTCTGGGGAGCGGTGGGTACAACGCGGGCAAGCGCTCTGCTCGAAACGTGTTACCAGCGAGCACCACCGCAGTGACTCCCGCGTCTACCGCTGCCCCTGCAATGACTTCTACTGGTACTGATGCCCTGATTATAAAGGGGAGCGGTGCAGCTGTCAACCAAGCGCCGACCATCGCCCGACCCTCGTACGCCGATGGCGCTGCCACAAACGGCACCAGTCGCTACCACCACAGCAGCGGGGTCGGGAACAACGGCAACACTGCTAACGGCAGCGGCAATGAGCCGGAGAGCAACACAGGCAGCAGCACCTCCGGCACTGCTGCGGCGACCACGGAGTCCGTCATTGAGGAGCTCAAGGCCCTCGCCAAGTCGATGCTGGAGGCGACGAACGCGGCGCGGCGTCGCACGAGCTCGATCGAGCAGCGAAACTCGTACGAGGCTCTCATGCACGCCATTGAAAACCGTGTGAACGGCGATACAGTCAACACCACTAGTGTTGAGAGCAAAGTCGCGGCCGCTTCCACCGGCTGCTACGCAGCGGCACCCACGATGGCGACCGCCGTCCCCAAGCACGTCGATCCCATGGCGACGAACGGCGTTTCCCAGTCGGAGATGCTCTCGGCACATCTCACGGAGCAGCTGACCGACATTCCAGCGGCGCTGTCGCCCGGGAGCTGCGTGAGGCAGCAGTCGCAGCAACTCCCGCCGGCTCAGCGACAAAAATATGGAAAGGAGGAGGTTGCGACGGCTGCAGCGGCGGAGACGGACGCCGATGTGCGCAACACGCAGCAGCCTGCCGTGCCTTCACAGCAGCAGCAGCAATGCCAGCGTGCGGATATGAAGCACCACGCGGATGTGGCAGACGTGGGCTCAGAGGACGACGACGATGACGGGGGTGCGGCCCAGGGCGACGATGAGCAAGCGCTGTCTTTGGCAGCCTTGCACTCGCAGCCGCCAATAACGCGCCGCCATGCCCCCACTGCGATGCTGGAGGCAGATGGGGATGAGGATGATGATGACGGTACTGCCTACGACGGGGTCAAGACCCAGGTGCTCTTCAAGCCAGTCAACCGCGCCGCTTACCGCGAGGTGGTGGCGTCGACGTGGAAGCCGGAGGGCCTGACGCGCCGCATCAACACCGCCGGCAGTGGCCGCCAGCAGAACCGGAATAGCAACAGCAGCAGCAGTGCGAGTGAGTACAAGGACAGCCCCCATCATCCAAACTCGGCTGACGACGATGATGAGGCGATCGCGACGATGGCGACTCGCAACAAGACAGGCAGGGCGGCTGCTCGGACAGCGCCGTCTATGAAAGTGTTTCGCGTTCCCTCGTTCCCGTATGGCGGTGGTGTGACGGAGCAGCAGGCGCGGATCCTGCAGCGCCAGTTTGACGAGTGCATTCACAACGGCGAGCACCTCAGCTCTAACGCCGCCGGACCTGCCCTCATCACGAAGCGCGACTTTGACTCGGGCAACTACGCCGAGGTCTCTGCAGCCACTGCGCAGATGGATACGACCTCCTTCCAGCCAACGTCGCCGTACGAGTTTGTCGTCGAGGTGGAGCGCGACGTCCGCTTCGACGCTGTCAAGGCCCGTGAAGAGCGTCGCCATCGCTTCCGGCAGCTCGTGCGCGAGAAGCGCGCGCCGGCAACGATGGGGACTTTCAACCTGCGCGTCATCATGGACCCGTTCAAGACAGGTTTTGAGGAGGAGAAGAACTTCCCCATTGTTCCTGGAACCGTTATTGCCGGTCGCTACGAGATCATTCAGATGCTGGGCAAGGCCACCTTCAGCCGTGCGGTGCGCTGCTACGACCTACAGGACCCAATATACAACGAGGATGAGGAGAGCGATGAGGGCGAGTACGAGGACGACGTCGACGACGACGATGCGAACAGTGCCGCTGCCTCGCCGGCAGATGGGGCTGAGGACGTGGCTTGCATCGGCAAGGGAGGTGTGACTACCGCCTCTTGCAGGGGGTCAGACACCGCTACCACCGCCAGCGCTATCAAGCAGCAAGTCAAGCCTGTCAACACAGCGACGAAGTCACGGCTCGAGCCCAAGCGCAAGATCCTGGGGTACGGCCAAGTTTGCCTGAAGATCATCAACAACACAAAGGATTTCTTTGATCAATCGCTTGATGAAATACGACTGTTGACGCTGCTGAACCGCCAGAAAGACCCTGATGATGCGCATATCGTGCGGCTCATCGACGCCTTCTACTACAAGGAGCATGTCATGCTCGTGACGGAGCTGCTGCGCGACACCTTGTACGACTACGGCAAGTACAACCGGGAGGAGGAGAAAGAGTTCTACTTTACCCTTCCTCGCCTGCGCCGACTGACGCGGCAAATTGTCGAGGCGCTGACGTACGTGCACTCCCTCAACCTCATACATACGGATCTCAAGCCGGAGAACATCATGTTTGTCTCCTACAGCCGCTGCATCGTCAAGGTGATCGACTTTGGCAGCAGCTGCTTCCTCAGCGACCACCTCAGCTCCTACATCCAGAGCCGCAGCTACCGGGCTCCAGAGGTGGTGCTGGGCTGCGACTACGACGGCCGCATTGACGTGTGGTCGCTTGGTGCGATTTTGGTCGAGATGGTCACAGGCGACGTGCTTTTCACCTCGGACACCGTGCCAGAGATGCTGGCGCGCATCGTGTACGTTTGCGGCACGCCGTTCCCGCGGCGCATGCTGTGGGAGGGCCGTCACACAAGCGACTACATCAACAAATTCGGGGGCATCTACGAGTACGGCGGCGGCGCAGATGGGCAGCATGGCCGCCCCGAGAAGGGCGACACCGACGACGGGGAGGAGCCGTACTGCCTTTACACCCCGGTCCCGACCATGGCGCCGCACACTTGCGCATCTTCGAGAAAGTCGCGGGCGGCAGCGGCGGCGCCACCACCACCACGGACGACGACGGCCCCATACAGCGTCTTGCGCGAGAAGCTGGCCGCTGCGAACATGGTGGATGAGGAGTTCATTGCGTTTGTGGAGGCGTGCTTGATGCTTGACCACAAGAAGCGGCCGACAAGCGCGGAGCTGCTGGAGCACCCCTTCATCAGGGATGTGGTGCTGTGAGTGAGGGAGGGGGCACCAGAAGAATGAGGGATGAGGAGGAGAGTGCTGACGGTCTTGACTGCGCTATCTTTCGGATTGCTGATTTCTGTGTTGTTTTCTATTTGTTCGTTGGCCCATGTAAGTCATGTGCCGGTGCTTGCCTCTTTCTGTGGGGTTGTTTCCTCCACGCGTGGGGGTGCTGGTGTCCGCCTGTCTCCCTGTACACCCCCCCCCCCCCCCGAACTCCTCCGCCTCGGTATTCTCTGCACGCATGCGCATCACTGAGGACAAGTCGAGCGAAGGAGCGAGCATGAAGGCTCACGTGACCTTTTCGATTGTTTTGCTGTCTCAACGCTGCTTGTGGCCACCATGTGCTCGCCCTCGGCGTGCATGTGTTGCGTTGCTGTCGATGCTTCTCGTTTCCCTTCCCTACGGTGTTGCGTGTGCGTCGTGGGCATCACCGTCCCCTTCCGCCACCTTCACGACAAGTCGGCTTTTTTTTCTTCGCCTGGTTGTCGGTGGGGGGAGTGGAGGGAAGGAAGGAAGGGAGGGAGGGCGGGCCATTTTCCGATAGGGGAAAGGGTGGTCAACGCAGGCTGTGTTGCAGCGAACAATACTCGGTCCACTATCGCCAACTGAACGGGGCCATGCCACCACCTCTTCCCACCCCCCCCCCTCCTCCTCCTCTGTCTCTCGCTGCTCCGTGCGATGTCACTCAGTTTTCTTTTTCTCGTTGTTTTCTTGCTTTCTGGCTTGTGGCTCTTTTCCCTGTCCATTGGTGCGTGTGCTGCACCACCGTCTCCTCTGTCTCTTCCCTCCACCGCCTCCTTGCGTTCTTTCCTCTCTATAGTTTCTTTGCGTTGCTTCCGAGTGGCAGCGGCGGTCATGGCGCTCGCCCGCCTTTTCCGTCTCCTCTTTCCTACACCCGACCTGACCCACCGTCTCATAACTTCCTCGTGCGCCTCTCTCTGTTTCGTTTTCTGTTTTGTCTCTCCGTTGGGCTGGCGTGGCGCAGAGAGGTGGCCAGGAGAGCACGCTGCCCCAGCGACGTGTCTTTAGGTGTACACCTCCGCCGTCTTCTCACACATGTTGTTTTTTTTCTCCCCCTGTCGCTTCAGTTTTTTCTTTTTTTCCTTTTCGCTTGTTTGCTTTGCATGGGAGCCGGTGCGCACGTAACGGGTGTGTGTCCTGTGCGTGTGTGTGCGTATCTTCCACCATCCGTCTGGCCTTCTCTAACCTCCTCCTCGGTTTCTCTCCCCCACCCCCCGCATCCCTACCCTTGGCTGTTGGTGGCGTTGTCCCTGTGTCGCAGTTCGCCTCATGTCGTTCTCTCCCCCATGCCAAGGCGGCAGTGTGTGCGCGTGTGCGTTTTTTTTTGTGTTTGTGTGCGGAGATGTCTGCCGCTGTTGTTGTACGCGTCGCTGTGGATGATAGGGATGCATGCGTGATGGTCAGGGCCGGTCGAATGCTGCGTATGCGTGTGTTGAAGGCTACTCTTTTAGATAGCGAGGTTGTGTCGAGGGCATCCGGAGTGCTGATCGTTTTTCTTTTTCGCCTCATATTCCTCCGACCCTCCCACTCTCACTCTGCGCCTGTGCATGGACGGGTGCGCGTTCCGATCTGTGCGATGCGTTCTCAAGAATAGAAGATAAAGGATTGAGCAGCGACACATAAGGAAAGAGGATCGTCAAGGACGCTGTCCATTACCAGCATGTGCGTGGTTGTCCATCGTACAAGGCGAGGTGCGGTACACGCGTCGATGTTGAGCGTTGACCGATGCGCTGCGTGCACATGTATGTGTGACGACAGGTCTGCATGTATGCCTCGCGAGTCGTCTCCCTTGCTCGCCGCGTTTTTTTCTGGGTTTTCACGCACGACACATCTCTCTGGATGCGGACCGACGCCGTGCGCATGCACACACATGCCCCCGAAACGCAAGCACCAGCATGTTATCGTCCGTGCCGTTGGCCGTCTCTCATCTCGCACGCGTTCATGAGCTCTTTTACGTTGCTCGGCTGGGGCGCTTCTTTTCCCGCGCTACCCCCTCCATCTTTGGAGCAGCAGCACATGAAGGGCTCCCGGGCGAGGGGGCGGCGCTGCCATCAAAGCCTTTACAATCAAAAAACACAAAAGAACCACACTCGCAAGCAGCGTGCAGTTGAAGGACCAGCTGCTTCCCCCCCCTCCCCCGCGGCGACGCACGTGGCTGATGGACGCCGTTATAGCACCAGCACAGGCCCCATCCCAGGGGTGTGCGCACGCGCCCCGCACCATGCAGCGCCGCGTGTGTGGGCAGTGGAAACGGGCAACGTTATCTCCCAACCTCCTCCCGCTGCTGCTGATGGCCGTCATGCTGTTTCTCTTTCCTCGTTCTGACGCTTCGAGCTCTTGTCTTCGTGGGAGGGACACTCATGGGCCGCGCCTTTCCCGTGATGCGCACCTGACGGGGAGCGCCGTGGCGCTGTTCTACTACGGCGGCAGCGAGATAAACAGGTGTGTCGTACAATCGCGCGCCACCGCCGTCCCGGGCGTGCTTATGGTGCGCGCTGCTACAGCGGAGTCGTCTGCAGGTGACAGCGATGAGGAGGCGGGCGGCACCGACGCGTGGGGCACCATTGCTATGAAAAGAACACTGAACTACGACTCAGGGTTGAAGCCGTTCATGACACCGTGGCGCGAGGTGCGTCTCGCCCTGCGGGATGCGGGTTGCTTTTCGACGCTTGCACTGCCGCGCCTGACGCTGACAACAGACACGGCGAGCCCTCGCGTCGGCGATGCTTCACCTGAGTCTTCCACAGCCCTTCCTCCGCTGTGCCGCAAGCCGCTCGTGCTGATGAGCGGCCGAGGGCGAGACTGCGCGAGCTGCTCCAGCTTTGCCTCTGACGTGCTGGAGCACTACCGAGCCGAGTGGGAGTACATACGCGCTCACGTGACCCTCGTCGACGCCGGAGACCCGATGACAGAGGAGCTGGTGCGGAACCCGTACCCGCTGTGGTACGACCCGGCGGAGGCGGGGCCGTGGATGACGTTGAGAAAGGTATCCGAGGTGCGGAGGGCGGAGGGTGACGTCGTCGCCGCTGCGTCCGGCGCGAGCAGCACCTCCCGGGCCCCCTCTCACGACGTAGCCCAGGCGTTACAGCAGTCGGATGCCGAGGACTACACTCTCTTCAACATGGGCGTCCGCCGCAAGGCCGCTTTCCTCCTGCAGTCCCCAACGGTACAGGCCACGCATCGCTGGTCGCGCCTCGTAAAGCGCGCATTCGCTGGCCAGTCCGAGTACGTGCTGCGCATCGTCTTTGCCTACCCGCACAACGGCAGCGTCATGCGCGACATCGTGAACGAGGAGGTTACCGTCGGCGGAAGTCAAGCCGACTACCTGCACTTTTTCAATAAAGCGCAGCCGTTCTTCCACTGTGTAAAGAAGGCGGTGCGGGTAATGGATTGGCTGCAGCGATACGGCGACTACTGATGGCGCGCCTGCCTGCGATGGCCGTTGCGTGTGTGTGTGGGAGCTCGGGTAGCAATATCAGCCGCCTTCTACATCTCATTCTCATGGTTCTGTCTTCACAACGCTCGGGCGCATGTTGCACTTGATACGCAGCTGCGTGTGTCTGGCACAGGAAGTGCGTGGGTATCTGTGACCAGGGGGCCGCTCTGCTGCAGCATGCTGCTCATGGGCGCTGGGTTGTTTCCTTTTCTCCTCACGGCCCTCTCTTCGTGTGCTGCTGCTCGTGCTCTCTCTTTGTGTGTGTGTGTGTGTGTGTGTGTGTGTGTGTGCGTGTGTGCGTGTGTGTGTGTGTGTGTGTGTGCGTGGCACCTTCAGTGACGGCACGTCCGCCAAGAATGAAAAAAGACGACAAGGGAGAGGCGACGCACTTTCCCGACAATCGATGCCCAAACGCCAACACGACGAGGGAGACGCGCCGACTGCTTGGCGCCACCGCTCTCCACTGCCGCCGGGGTGTAGGCGTAGGCGTCGATACGGGGCGGGGCAGGGCAGGAGAGAGAAAGAGGGGGAGGAGCAGTGGGCTGCACTTTCTCCTCATGTGATCTCCTATCATCGTTTCTCGGTTGTTTTTTTTTTTGTGCGGTATGCACATGCACATGGCAACTGGTGTGCGCGCGTGCGTGCCTGCCTGCCTGCCTGCCTGCGTGTGCATGTGTGCTGCACGGCCAGCGCGAACCGCTATTCTTTCCCTACGCCGCCTATGAACTCGTCTTGGTCAAGCCAGCATTCATCGCGCCCGATCGTGCACTCTTCGCTTCACTTGTACGCATCCTCTGCCTCTCCACCACGTGCATCGCGCGCGACGTCCATCCACCAAATCCTCGCGCGCACTTTGGTGTTGTTGTTGAGTTTTCCCAGCACAGGCGGGAAGAAAAACAAAAGGAAAACAAAACCACACACACACACACACACACACACACACACACTGGACAGCAACTAGAAGGAGAAGCATGCCTGTCGAGTCTATCATGCGGGATCTCGTGTCGAACTACCTCTCCTACGCGGTGGTGGTGGGGTCGTCGATTTTAAAGGTGCCGCAGATTCTGAAGGTGTGGCAGAACCACAGAGCAGATGGCATTTCGCTACTCTCTCTCTTAATAGAGTTGTTCTCGTACATTATTTCGACCAGCTGGGGTGTCGTGCAGGGGCTTCCCTTTCGCGACTGCGGCGAGAACATTTTTATTACGCTGCAACTTGTGGTGCTGCTGCTGCTCGTGGCAAAGTTGCAGAAGTCGACGCGTAGGGCGAGCCTCGCGCTGGCGACCGAGTTGTTGGTGCTGTACGCGTTTGCTAGCGGGCAGGTGCCGCGTACCATCCACGAGTATGTGCTAAGCGGGCAAGTTTTTTTCAACATGTTCAGCCGCGTGCCGCAGATCTACGCGAACTACCGAACCCGGTGCCGCGGCCAGCTGTCTTTTCTCACCTTCTTCCTAGCTTTCGGCGGCGGCGTTGTGCGCGTCCTGACGACGTCCCTGAACGTATCGTGGGACAAGGGCAAGGCGGTGCTGCTGGTTCAGTTCGGTGTCGCCGCCACGCTCAACGCCATCATCCTGGCCCAAATACTTTACTACGGCATCGCAGACCGGAGGTCCAAGCGTTCGGAGTGGAGTAACGCGAAGGCGAAGTCGCTGAAGAGCCAGTAACGAGGCAGGCGCGGACGTTTCTCTCCCAACGTGCCGCTGCTCTCGCCTAGCCCTCCTTTAACCACACCTTGTGTGGCACCTCCACCCCCCTAACACGGATACACACAGTTCCCTGCTTCTCATACCCGTCTCTCCCTCCTGCTTTCACCGCCACCCTGATGCTGCGACGCTTGCAGTGGCATGTGCAAGACACTGTTAGACGGGTACAGCCCACCCTTTTGGTCGCGCACTTTTGTAATCTTGCCGTCTTCGCGTGATGCACCCCGCAAAGACGTGCGCCCGCCATCCAAAGTGGGGACCAAACAGAGGGAAACTAGAGCGCCAGCTCCTTTTCTTGCTCCACGTCTGCACGCCCTCCCTTCTGCCTCCTTCGGTGCCCTTCTCCCGCGTCTCTCCGCTCCTCTCTGCCTCTCCGTCTCTCTCGCATTGCTGGCGTGTAGCTCCTTGCCGTTGACCACTTCGTGCCGTGACCTGAGCCACTCCCTCCCGACATCCCGCTCCTCTTATTTTGCTCGTACACCTTGTCGAAGTCGCTGCCATCTCCGCGTCTCACCGCGCACCTGTTCTTCGCCATGCCATGACGGACAAGGTACGCATCGGCTTAGCGGCACACATACATACGCAAACGTAGAAGTGCCGCCGACCACAGCCGGCACAACAGGAGTTCGAAAGAGGAGGGGTGGGGGGAGGGGATGAAGCCGTAGGGCAGACACACACACACACACACACACACACAAGCCTCCGCCACCTCCTCTCCCGTCGTTCTCTCTATTGGGGTGTGTGAACTAAGGTGGTTCAGTCCCGTTTTTTTTTTTTTTTGGGGGGGGGGGTGGTGGTGGAGGCGGTGTGTGTGTGTGTGGGGGGGGGGGGGGGGAAGGGAGGTTTGCGGCCTTTGCATTCCGTAGCGGATGTGTGTTGCATGCGCTCTGGGCAACCCTCTCCCTCTTTTTCACCCTTCCCTCTCCCCCACCCACCTCCCTCTTTGGTGGCTTCCCTTTGGGTGTTAGGTGCTCTACATGTATATGTGTACGTGTATCGTGTCTCTTTCCGTCGTTGTTCTCTCTCTCTCTCTCTCTGTCTCTGCGCATCGTTGTCTTCGCTCCGTGCTCGCTCCTCTGCTCTCGCGCCGAAGAATAGAGGCGCATTGTCCAACGGTGAAGCCGTGCCTCGGGGCATTGAACGCTGACGACGAACTCTCTCTCTCGCTCGCGATCTCGCCCTGTCTCCTGCGTACCTTCTCTTCTGCTCCCCAAGCCGGCAGGCGCGTGGGCAGCCGTCTCGGCGGGGGGTCCCTTCTATTCTTTTTGTGTATTTCTTTTCTTCTCGTGCACGTTTGAGGGATCTACCGCTGCGACGAGGTCGAGGACGGGGGGAGGGAGGGAGGGAGGGAGGGAGGGAGGGAGGGAGGGAGGGAGGGGGTGGGGCGCGATCGCGTCGTCGCTTCCTTCTCCAGCCCGAGCGCGATCTTTGTTCTGCTTGCCAGTGTTTCTTCTCGTTTCCCTTTTTCTTCGAGAACGGGCCCCTGTGACCTCATGGACCCCTTTCTCTGCTGCCATTTTCACTGTCCGTGCCTTCCGAGTACGTCCCGCTCATCCGGACCCCCTCCACCCTTCACGTCACCACCCGGTAAGAGCGGGGGGCTGGAGGGGCGAGTGGCTCCGCACTTTTTGTCCGTGCACGGGCGGCAGGCATGTATGTGTGACGACGTCCTTGTATGAACGCTGTGCACCATGCCTCCCGATATGGCCTCGGTGTGTAAGCGGCGCGATGACGTGCGCACGCACGCCCCCCCCCCCCCCCCCCCACACACACACACGTACACACACATGCACACGGCAGAAGTCGGATCGAAAGAATCGAATATGCCGTCTCGCTCAGTGGCTCGGTGTAACTCCTGTTCGATTCCTTCTCTCCCTTCTCCTTCTTATCGCTTCCCTTTCCCTCGCTCGCGCTGGCGAAGGAGCAGAGGCGCACACACACAGGGAAAACATCACCTATCCCCAAATCTCTCCCACTCCACTTTCATGCAAGCAAACACACACGCCAGCGTCTTTACGGGATTTCTGCGAGGTGGATGGTATCGCGATGGAAATGCGTTGACTTATTCGGCCTATCCTCCGTCACGGCGGCGGCGGCGGTGAGGCGACAGCGGCAGCGTTCCGTTCCGGCCCCGCCGCCCTTCGGCTTCCAAGCCTCAAGCGCCAGTGATGCGTCCATCCTCGGAAGAGGCACCGATGAGCAAGCCGACTCTGGCCAATGTGATCACACCGCAGCAGATGCGGCAGTCATGGATGCGGCCTCGTTCAGAGATGCCTGGGCAGCGCGATGCAGTCGCATTGACATGACTTGAGGATCGGTGCCTTCTTCAGCTGCGCGCGTACCGCCAGCGGCAGCCGGTGCGACCACAACTACCCGCGTCTCCCTATCGCGCTTGCTTTGCGGCTCCCTGTTGTCGTGGCACAGCGCCCTTGACTGCTTCTACGAACTTGCCGAGGGTGAGCGTCGCCGCCGTACTGCCGCCTACGCATCACACGACACGCACCGCCCGCAAACAGATGACCGCGTTAGGCCGCTGGAGGTCATCATTGCCGTCTACGGGATGCTCCAACGGCAGCAGGCGCCGCACACGGTAACCGACAATGCCGAGTGCGGAGATTTCAGCTCGCGGAGTGCAGCTGTGGCAACTGCGATGCGGTCAACATCAAGCGACACACCGCCTGCGTCTGGCGGCTCAGTCTCCCCGCTTGGGTTCATCGCGTATGCCTCTCAGCAGCACCCGTCACTCAATCCTATCGCAGTAATCCTCGGCGCTGAGAAGGGTCGCGGTGTCGGTAACGCGCGTGAGCAGCAGCACAGCCACGGCGCCCACGAGGACGCGCACGGCGGTATCTCACCGCTGTCCTTGCTAACTCTTCCCACCGTTCTTCATCTCGGGCTCCTAGAAGAGTTGCAGATTGCTGCTGCATCGCCATTATCATCAAGTGCTGCAGCCGCTCCTGCAACAGGCACTGCTCCGACGACAGCGTCGCCGTCACTGACTCGACAGCGGTGGGCGGTGGGCGGCGGTCCAGACAATCCATCACATGCAGTGCTACGGGTGGGCCCCGGATTACTTCCGTGCCCTGGACGCGATTCCACCAGCAGCAGCGACGTCGGCGACTGCGACATCGGCACCGGGAGACTGGCATGGGGAGAGTTCTGGCCGAGTGTCCGATGCGCTGGGGCTGGTCCAGCGTGCTGCGCACGCGATGCCCCGCTTCACACGTCTGTTTTGTGCGCTGGAGGGTGCGTGCGCGATGCACCACGAGCGGCATTGCGGCGTGGCGGGTGAGCAGCAGCCAGTGCCTTTCAATGCGAGGCAGCGGCACACGACCTCCGCTCTTGGAGGCTACAAGCAAACAAGAGCTGTGAGCTCCGTTGCTGATGAGGCGGCGGCGTCGATGTTGCACGCCCTCGCCGCCACCCCTACGCGGGAAAGGCTGAGATCCGCGGCGGCGGCCAGTGAGGCGCTACGCGCTGTGAGCCACTCAATGACCACGAGGCAACTGCTTGCTGTGACTCGCGACCTTGTCGTCTTCGCCTGGCGCGCAATAGAGGTGCGGCGGCGCCATGCAGAAGCGCCGCGCATGGTGCTGCGGGAAGCGACCCGGAAAGCAAGGCACATTTCGCCGGCTCGGGGCTCCGTCGACAGCTGGCATCTGCTGCTGCAGTGGTCGACGAGGAGCAGGACGCGCTTCTCCGACTTGTGCGCACCGCCACGCGCTTCTCCGCGTTCAATGTCCTTTACGCGTGGATGAAGCAGCTTTTAACCCATGATGGCCAACTGGCCTTCTCTGAGGTGGCCGATCCGCCATCGCGGTCGTCCGTCCTGTTACCGCAGCAAGAAGAAGCGTTGCTGTGTCTGCTGACGCGGGCCGTGCGTCGAGCGCCGTCTTGGACAACTACGTGCACCATACTCAGCGACACGTGGTCTAAGCTGCCGCGCGTGAGCGCCGCTGCAGACGTCGCAAAGACGGAGGTGCCGTGTCGACGGGACGACGGCGTGGCATCCGTGCCAGAGCTGCTTGAGGCCTTCTTGACTTCTCCGCACGCACCCACAGCGGCGCTGCCTTCGCAGGTGACAAGTAAGGCAGTACGCCGGCCAACAACCTATGATGCATCATTTTGGTACCGCGTGATTGTGTGCACCGACACCGCGGACGCAGAGGTGGCGCACTGGAGGCACATTCTGCTCGGCAGCGATGCATACGCGTCCTCCACAGGGCTTCCGCCGGGCCAGCGCACGGCAGCCATGGTAAAGCGTCATGATGCACTTACCAGGGCCACGCTGCTCGTCGTGCATCGCTGGCTGCGGCCGGCCGAGACCCTTGGCGTGGCGCTGCAGTGCCTCGCTCGCAGTCACGCACGGTGCGCCGAGCAGTGGAGCGCCGCTCTTGAGCGCCAGCCGACCGACGGTAAGGGCGGCGGTGCTAGTGCAGACCACTGCTGCCAAAACGACGGCAGCGCGGGGACGGCGACCACTCCGGATCCTCTTCCTTGCTTGCGGTCACTGATGGCATCAGCGTGCCCTGCGACCGCAGCAGCACCGGCTAAGGGAGCTGTCGACGCGGTGCCTGCGGCGGTGATGCGACTAATGGCAGACCAGCATCGCGCCTACTACGGCGCGCTCCTCTCTACTCAGGAGCAACTGGAATCGCTCGATGTGACCTTGCGGTGCACTGCGGCCCAGATACGTTAACTGTCCACGAAAGCGCCTCTGGTGGCGGTGGTGGCGGCAGCGACGACGAGCCAGCAGTGGCTGTGGCCGACGTGACGGCGATTGTTCACCGCTGGGTATCGCAAGAGGCACAGGTGCTCGAGGAGTCGGCAGCAGCAGCGTTGTTCAAGGACGGGGACGACTTAGCGCGGCGCGCAGTTCTCCTCGGAGATGTTGGCCGGCTGCTGACGGACGTGAGTCGCGCCTTTAATAGTGTACCTGGCGGCCCGTCAGCAGTGGAGGCGCTGTTCGCCGCGGCTCGCGCTGCTGTGACGTCAGCGGGGCCACGCCTCGAGCGCGGCGCTCAGCTTTCGAGTACTTCGTCGCTGTTCAGCGCCGCAGCTACAGCTGCTGCGCTGACGTCTGCTGGGATGCCAGCCCCGTGCGACGACTCTGTCGCTGGAGTTGCAGCACTCTCCCGCTCTGCTTTACTGCCTGAGCTCCAGTCTTGCACGGATGTCGAGCGTCTTCTTGCGCGGCTGCACGGCTGGCTGGAGCTACTTTGCACATGCCCCACAGAACTCGTAGCAGACGAGCAGTGTGTGGTCGTGTGGCTGTATGTGTTGATGCGGCATGTGGAGGAGATGCACGGATACGCGCGAGAAGGACGGGCTCAGCTCAGCGAGGCACGGCGGCAGGCTGGGGAAGCGACGCACCAGGCGGACAGTGCGATTGCCTCTTGTCGTGTTGGAGCGGCGTCTGACGGCGGCGGCGACGATGGGTGGCGGTGCCAGTGGTCGCTGGAGACCGAAGAGGCTGCTGTACGTCGTGTCGTGCAGTCCCTCAGCAGCCAGCTGTGGTCTGTGCTGCCTGCATCGTCGCTGTTGCCGCCCATGCTGCTGAACTGGTTGCTTGCACGGGGTGGCGCGCGAGCCTGGGACGACGCTGTACGCACGCTGCGAGCGTCGGCAGACGCTGATGGCGGGCTTAAGGCAGAACACGCGGGACAGCGCTTCTCGCTGCTCCTGCTACCGCTCAATCGCGTCGTGTCGGTGGAGCACGCTGTGCGGCAGCAGCATCGATGCAGCGGACACCGCCGCCTTATACACCTCTACAGAAGTGCCCCAGCCGCCGCTCGATCACCACTGCATCAGCGGTGACTCAACTTGTAGCGGAGGTAGGGTCTCTGCCGGCCGTGACAGAGCATGGAAATGGGCAGCCGCTGTACCCCATCGTACTTGCGGACGTGTACGGCCAGATCGAGCGCGTCTTACTCCGCAAGTGGTATGGCCGCGCGCTAGCGGCGGTGCTGCTCTTCCTCTCACAACAGCCCCAGCACACGTACCTGACCTACGTGAGGGATGCACCGTACCACGCAGCCCTGGCTCTGCTCCGACGGCAACACGGTGGGCACCGCGCCTTCGACCTCCTGGAGACTGAAGACAGCGCAGAAAAAGCGCCGATGGCGGCGGCCACCAGCAGCGTGGGAGCAGCGTGGGCAAGCCAACCCACGCGCCCATCACCGCAGGCATCGTTGAGCCCACAAGGTCTAGAGCGTAACCGAACGCTTGGTTCACCTGCCTTCGTCGCACCTGTCACTCACGCTGAGGTATCGTTAGCGCGCTGGCGGGCCTGGATGGCCGAAACGGCTGCTATGGCGAATTTGGATCACGACATTCTTTCCCCGCCTCCCGCCACGACACTATCGACTGATTCACCGGCGCCTACGGAGGCGTCGGCCGCCGTGGTCTCTGAACGTGTGCGTTGCACGGCTGACTCGCATTCAGCGGCCATGGGCTCCGTCGTCGACGCTGCTGCGTCGTGCAAGGTGATGCAGGCACGTCTACACGATGGAGCCTCGCCGAATGAGGCAGCAACACCCTCCGCCTCTGCCCTTCGGGTTCCACTGCACCTTCTAGCGACCTTCATCCTCCAGGAGTGCCGCATCAGAGCCACACACAACGGGCCATCGGCGAATGGCACGACACCTGCCGTGACGGGGGATGAAAGTGTAGTAAAAACCCGCTGGAAGCCGAAACGGTGTACCTCTCTCGCTGCACTTCGCTCGCCCTTCTCTTCTTTCCTGTATTCTGTCTCTTCCCTCGACGTGTTCGCGGGCGAGAACTTGCAGAGAAGCTTTACTGGTAGCGCGGCAGCGCTAGCTGCCGCACCGCCTTGCCCATGTTGAGTCCGCACAGTTCATCCGGAGCTGCTCATTTTGTTCTTACAGGTGCTGCAGCGCAAGCAATGGGAGGCGGCGGCGCACAGTGGTGGTGCTGCGGCGGGAGAGACACTCGAGGAGTTGACTGCGGCGGTGCTGGTCGAGCGGTGCGCCGAGGAGGTCGTTGTGGAAGTGGCGGAGGAAAGGAAGCAACAAGCCAACGGTGAAGGCGATCGAGCGCCGGGGTATCAGCGCTGACGTGTTTGAGTCGACGCATCACTTTCTTCAGAGAGGAGGATGGGCGCAAGACGGGTACGCTGTGCTCTCGTGGCTGTTCTCTGAACTCACACTTCCCGTCCCTTTCGCCATACGCAGCCAAACAGCCTGGGCGTTATTTACCTGCCTTGGCGATACAGGGACCGCGGACGCAAGCTCGAGCGCGTACCCCTCCGCGTAACGCACGACGACAATGCGCAGGGGAGTGTTGCCGTGCCCACAGAACCCCTCCTTACCGCTACCCCGCCAACGAAGCAACAGCGAAACACCATCTCGACTTCGCAAACAGCTGTCGACACGTCTCCGGCGACTGCTGGAAGGCATGGGGTGAGCTGGGGCCAAACCATCCAGCGCTGTGCGGCAGATGCGCGTGCTGCTCCCACGGCCCTACCCCCTTTCCCGCGTGTGCGACAGTTTCACGCGTACAGACGTCTTCCTACCCCCCCCCCCTCGGGCGTGTCGCTGAGGGCGGCGGTGCGTTGGTGTCTTTGATTGCACAGTTCACCGCCTCGCCATATTTTCGTCGTGGTCAAACGCGACCCTCCCCCCCCCCCCCCCGCGACCCTCCCCCCCCCCGCGACCCTCCCCTCTTCCGCCCCCAACGGCAAGCCAGACAAACCAACCATGCCGTCGGCCCGCGTCTCTGCTGAACAAGCGCACCACGCACCCCTTCCTCGGCCCTGAATCTTTCGCGCGGCGCCATACATTGCATGCCCGTCACTACGACTGTACACCTCACACCTCCTCCCGCCCACCCCTTTCCCCTTCTACACGCCTCCATACACACACACACACATATCTATCTATCTACATACATATAAAGCACTCAACGCACACATACTGTCGCCGGTGTTACTGCACCAACGTCTACCTCTTCCAGGATGCACCCTTCCACTGTGCGGCGTGAGGCGGAGCGGGTGAAGGTGTCGGTGCGCGTGCGCCCCCTCAACGAACGTGAAAACAATGCCCCTAAAGGGACGAAAGTGACCGTTGCGGCGAAACAGGCGGCCGCTGTGGTGACGGTCAAGGTCCTGGGAGGCAGCAACAACAGCGGCGGCGCCGAGTCCATGGGGACTGCAAGGAAGATAGCGCAGGACTTCCAGTTCGACCACGTGTTCTGGTCTGTGGAGACGCCGGACGAGTGCGGCGCGACCCCTGCGACGCAGGCAGACGTGTTCCGGACGATCGGGCACCCGCTGGTGCAGCACGCGTTCGACGGGTTCAACTCGTGCTTGTTTGCGTACGGGCAGACAGGGAGCGGGAAGACGTACACGATGATGGGTGCGGACGTGGGCGCGCTTAGCGGTGAGGGCAGCGGCGTGACGCCGCGGATCTGTCTGGAGATCTTTGCGCGGAAGGCGAGCGTGGAGGCGCAGGGGCACTCGCGGTGGATCGTGGAGCTCGGGTACGTGGAGGTGTACAACGAGCGCGTGTCGGACCTGCTTGGGAAGCGGAAGAAGGGCGTGAAGGGCGGCAGCGAGGAGGTGTACGTGGACGTGCGCGAGCACCCGAGCCGCGGCGTGTTCCTGGAGGGTCAGCGGCTGGTGGAGGTCGGGAGCCTGGACGATGTTGTGCGGCTGATCGAGGTCGGCAACGGCGTGCGGCACACCGCTTCGACGAAGATGAACGACCGGAGCAGCCGGAGCCACGCGATCATCATGCTGCTGCTGCGCGAGGAGCGGACGATGACGACGAAGAGCGGGGAGACGATCCGTACTGCCGGCAAGAGCAGCCGCATGAACCTTGTGGACCTTGCGGGGTCTGAGCGCGTGGCGCAGTCGCAGGTGGAGGGGCAGCAGTTCAAGGAGGCAACGCACATCAACCTGTCGCTGACGACGCTCGGGCGCGTGATCGACGTGCTGGCGGACATGGCGACGAAGGGTGCGAAGGCGCAGTACAGCGTTGCGCCGTTCCGCGACTCGAAGCTGACGTTCATCCTGAAGGACTCGCTTGGCGGGAACTCGAAGACGTTCATGATTGCGACTGTGAGCCCGAGCGCGCTGAACTACGAGGAGACGCTGAGCACGCTGCGGTACGCGTCGCGCGCGCGCGACATTGTGAATGTTGCGCAGGTGAACGAGGACCCGCGCGCACGGCGGATCCGCGAGCTGGAGGAGCAGATGGAGGACATGCGGCAGGCGATGGCTGGCGGTGACCCCACGTACGTGTCTGAGCTGAAGAAGAAGCTTGCGCTGCTGGAGTCGGAGGCGCAGAAGCGCGCGGCGGACCTGCAGGCGCTAGAGCGGGAGCGGGAGCACAACCAGGTGCAGGAGCGGCTACTGCGCGCCACGGAAGCGGAGAAGAGCGAGCTGGAGTCGCGTGCGGCTGCGCTGCAGGAGGAGATGGCCGCGACGCGACGGCAGGCGGACAAGATGCAGGCGCTAAACCTTCGGCTGAAGGAAGAGCAGGCGCGCAAGGAGCGAGAGCTACTGAAAGAGATGGCGAAGAAGGACGCCGCGCTCTCGAAGGTTCGGCGGCGCAAGGATGCCGAGATCGCAAGCGAGCGCGAGAAGCTGGAGTCGACCGTGGCGCAGCTGGAGCGTGAACAGCGCGAGCGCGAGGTGGCTCTAGACGAATTGCAGACGCACCAGAGGAAGCTCCAGGAAGCGCTCGAGAGCTCTGAGCGGACGGCCGCGGAACGGGACAAGCTTCTGGAGCAGCTAACAGAGCTTCAGTCTGAGCGCGCGCAGATAACACAGGTTGTGAGCGACCGCGAGCGGCTGACCCGCGACTTGCAGCGTATTCAGGCCGAGTACGGGGAAACGGAGCTCGCGCGAGACGCGGCGCTGTGCGCCGCACAGGAGATGGAGGCGCGCTATCACGCAGCTGTGTTTCACCTCCAGACGCTCCTGGAGCTCGCCACCGAGTGGGAGGACGCGCTCCGCGAGCGCGCGCTTGCAGAGCGTGACGAAGCCGCTGCTGCTGAACTTGATGCCGCAGCTTCTACTTCTGAAAACGCACGGGAAAGCGCTTCCAAGCTGCTAACCAGCCTTGAGCAGCAGCTCCACGAAACCGAGGAGCGCGCTGAGGAGCTGGCGGCGCAGCTGGAGGCCACTGCTGCTGCGAAGACGTCGGCGGAGGAAGACCGCGAGAACACGAGGGCCACCTTGGAGCAGCAGCTCCGCGAATCCGAGGCGCGCGCTGCGGAGCTGGCGGTGCAGCTGGAGGCCACTGCTGCGGCGAAGACGTCGGCAGAGGAAGACCGCGAGAACACGCGAGTCACCTTGGAGCAGCAGCTCCGCGAATCCGAGGCGCACGCTGCGGAGCTGGCGGCGCAGCTGGAGGCCACTGCTGCTGCGAAGACGTCGGCAGAGGAAGACCGCGAGAACACGCGAGTCACCTTGGAGCAGCAGCTCCGCGAATCCGAGGCGCACGCTGCGGAGCTGGCGGCGCAGCTGGAGGCCACTGCTGCTGCGAAGACGTCGGCAGAGGAAGACCGCGAGAACACGCGAGTCACCTTGGAGCAGCAGCTCCGCGAATCCGAGGCGCGCGCTGCGGAGCTGGCGGCGCAGCTGGAGGCCACTGCTGCTGCGAAGACGTCGGCGGAGGAAGACCGCGAGAACACGCGAGTCACCTTGGAGCAGCAGCTCCGCGAATCCGAGGCGCACGCTGAGGAGCTGGCGGCGCAGCTGGAGGCCACTGCTGCTGCGAAGACGTCGGCGGAGGAAGACCGCGAGAACACGAGGGTCACCTTGGAGCAGCAGCTCCGCGAATCCGAGGCGCACGCTGAGGAGCTGGCGGCGCAGCTGGAGGCCACTGCTGCTGCGAAGACGTCGGCAGAGGAAGACCGCGAGAACACGCGAGTCACCTTGGAGCAGCAGCTCCGCGAATCCGAGGCGCACGCTGCGGAGCTGGCGGCGCAGCTGGAGGCCACTGCTGCTGCGAAGACGTCGGCAGAGGAAGACCGCGAGAACACGCGAGTCACCTTGGAGCAGCAGCTCCGCGAATCCGAGGCGCACGCTGAGGAGCTGGCGGCGCAGCTGGAGGCCACTGCTGCTGCGAAGACGTCGGCAGAGGAAGACCGCGAGAACACGCGAGTCACCTTGGAGCAGCAGCTCCGCGAATCCGAGGCGCACGCTGCGGAGCTGGCGGCGCAGCTGGAGGCCACTGCTGCGGCGAAGACGTCGGCAGAGGAAGACCGCGAGAACACGCGAGTCACCTTGGAGCAGCAGCTCCGCGAATCCGAGGCGCGCGCTGCGGAGCTGGCGGCGCAGCTGGAGGCCACTGCTGCTGCGAAGACGTCGGCGGAGGAAGACCGCGAGAACACGCGAGTCACCTTGGAGCAGCAGCTCCGCGAATCCGAGGCGCACGCTGAGGAGCTGGCGGCGCAGCTGGAGGCCACTGCTGCTGCGAAGACGTCGGCGGAGGAAGACCGCGAGAACACGAGGGTCACCTTGGAGCAGCAGCTCCGCGAATCCGAGGCGCACGCTGAGGAGCTGGCGGCGCAGCTGGAGGCCACTGCTGCTGCGAAGTCGTCGGCGGAGGAAGACCGCGAGAACACGAGGGTCACCTTGGAGCAGCAGCTCCGCGAATCCGAGGCGCACGCTGCGGAGCTGGCGGCGCAGCTGGAGGCCACTGCTGCTGCGAAGACGTCGGCAGAGGAAGACCGCGAGAACACGCGAGTCACCTTGGAGCAGCAGCTCCGCGAATCCGAGGCGCACGCTGCGGAGCTGGCGGCGCAGCTGGAGGCCACTGCTGCTGCGAAGACGTCGGCAGAGGAAGACCGCGAGAACACGCGAGTCACCTTGGAGCAGCAGCTCCGCGAATCCGAGGCGCACGCTGCGGAGCTGGCGGCGCAGCTGGAGGCCACTGCTGCTGCGAAGACGTCGGCAGAGGAAGACCGCGAGAACACGCGAGTCACCTTGGAGCAGCAGCTCCGCGAATCCGAGGCGCGCGCTGCGGAGCTGGCGGCGCAGCTGGAGGCCACTGCTGCGGCGAAGACGTCGGCGGAGGAAGACCGCGAGAACACGAGGGTCACCTTGGAGCAGCAGCTCCGCGAATCCGAGGCGCGCGCTGCGGAGCTGGCGGCGCAGCTGGAGGCCACTGCTGCGGCGAAGACGTCGGCGGAGGAAGACCGCGAGAACACGAGGGTCACCTTGGAGCAGCAGCTCCGCGAATCCGAGGCGCGCGCTGCGGAGCTGGCGGCGCAGCTGGAGGCCACTGCTGCGGCGAAGACGTCGGCGGAGGAAGACCGCGAGAACACGAGGGTCACCTTGGAGCAGCAGCTCCGCGAATCCGAGGCGCGCGCTGCGGAGCTGGCGGCGCAGCTGGAGGCCACTGCTGCTGCGAAGACGTCGGCGGAGGAAGACCGCGAGAACACGAGGGTCACCTTGGAGCAGCAGCTCCGCGAATCCGAGGCGCGCGCTGCGGAGCTGGCGGCGCAGCTGGAGGCCACTGCTGCGGCGAAGACGTCGGCGGAGGAAGACCGCGAGAACACGAGGGTCACCTTGGAGCAGCAGCTCCGCGAATCCGAGGCGCGCGCTGCGGAGCTGGCGGCGCAGCTGGAGGCCACTGCTGCGGCGAAGACGTCGGCGGAGGAAGACCGCGAGAACACGAGGGTCACCTTGGAGCAGCAGCTCCGCGAATACGAGGCGCGCGCTGCGGAGCTGGCGGCGCAGCTGGAGGCCACTGCTGCGGCGAAGACGTCGGCGGAGGAAGACCGCGAGAACACGAGGGTCACCTTGGAGCAGCAGCTCCGCGAATCCGAGGCGCGCGCTGAGGAGCTGGCGGCGCAGCTGGAGGCCACTGCTGCGGCGAAGATGGCGATGGAGCAGGACCGCGAGAACACGAGGGTCACCTTGGAGCAGCAGCTCCGCGAATCCGAGGCACGCGCTGCTGGGCTGGCCACTCAGTTGGAGGCCACTGCTGCTGCGAAGACGTCGGTGGAGCAGGACCGCGATAGCATGAAGGCGGCGCTTGAGGCGCGTGCTGAGGAGCTTGCGGCTCGAATGAAAGCCACTGCTGCTGCTAAGTCGGCGGTTGAGCAGGAGCGAGACAGGACGCGGGCCACCTTGGAGGAGCGACTTCGGATCGCTGAGGTGCGCGCTGTGCAGCTTGCAAGTCAGCTAGATTCCACTGCTGCAGCAAAGGTTTTGGTGGAGCAGGATCGTGATCGGACGAGGACGACTCTGGAGGCGCGCGTTGCGGAGCTATCAAGCAAGCTTGAGGCCACTGCTGCGGCGAAGACTTTGGTGGAGCAGGACCGCGAGAGCACGAGGGCCACCTTGGAGGAGCGACTTCGAATTGCGGAGGTGCGATCTGCGGAGCTGGCTCGTCAGCTGGAGGCCACTGCTGCTGCGAAGACGTCGGTGGAGCAGGACCGCGAGAAGACGAGGACAGCTCTGGAGGCGCGCGCTGCGGAGCTGGCGAGCAAGCTGGAGGCCACTGCTGCTGCGAAGACTTTGGTAGAGCAGGACCGCGAGAGCACGAGGGCCACCTTGGAGGAGCGACTTCGGATTGCGGAGGTGCGCGCTGCGGAGCTGGCTCGTCAGCTGGAGGCCACTGCTGCTGCGAAGACGTCGGTGGAGCAGGACCGCGAGAGAACGAGGGCAGCTCTGGAGGTGCGCGCTGCGGAGCTGGCGAGCAAGCTGGAGGCCACTGCTGCTGCGAAAGCGTTGGTGGAGCAGGACCGGCAGAGTACGAGGGCTACCTTGGAGGAGCGGCTTCGCATTGTGGAGGCGCGAGCTGCAGAACTTGCCATTGAGTTGGATGCCACTGCCGCTGCGAAGGCTTCGATGGAGCAGGACCGGGAGAGCACGAGGGCCACCTTGGAGGAGCGACTTCGGATTGCGGAGGTGCGCGCTGCGGAGCTGGCGGCGCAGCTGGAGGCCACTGCTGCAGCAAAGGCGTTGGTGGAGCAGGACCGCGAGAGAACGAGGGCAGCTCTGGAGGGGCGCGCTGCGGAGCTGGCGAGCAAGCTGGAGGCGACTGCTGCTGCGAAGACGGCGGTGGAGCAGGACCGCGAGAGGACGAGGGCGGCTATAGAGGAACAGCTCCGGCTCGCTGAGGTGCGCGCTGCGGAGCTGGCGAGTCAGCTGGAGGCCACTGCTGCTGCGAAGACTTTGGTAGAGCAGGACCGTGAGAGAACGAGGGCGGCTCTGGAGGCCCGTGTTGCGGAGCTGGCGAGCAAGCTGGAGGCCACTGCTGCTGCGAAGGGTTTGGTAGAGCAGGACCGGGAAAGCACGAGGGCCACCTTGGAGGAGCGGCTGCGCGGTGCTGAGGTGCGCGCTGCGGAGCTGGCAAGCCAGCTGGAAGCCACTGCTGCTGCGAAGACGTCGGTGGAGCAGGAGCGTGCGAGCACGAGGGCGGCTCTGGAGGCGCGCGTTGCGGAGCTGGCAAGCAAGCTTGAGGCGACTGCTGCGGCGAAGACTGTGGTAGAGCAGGACCGCGAGAGGATGAGGGCCACCTTGGAGGAGCGGTTGCGTGGTGCTGAGGTGCGCGCTGCGGAGCTGGCGCGCAAGCTGGAGGCCACTGCTGCTGCGAAGACGTCGGTGGAGCAGAACCGTGAGAGCACGAGAGCGGCGTTAGAAGAGCGGCTGCGCGGGGCTGAGGTGCGCGCTGCGGAGCTGTCTAGCAAGCTGGAGGCGACTGCTGCTGCGAAGGCGGCGGTGGAGCAGGACCGCGAGCGGACACGGGCGAACTTCGAAAAGCAGCTTCGTGACTCTGAGGCGCACGCTGCGGAGCTGACAGGGCAGCTGGAGGCCACTGCTGCTGCGAAAGCCTTTATGCAGCAGGACCGTGACCGAATAAAGACTGCTTTGGAGGAGCAGTTGCGGGGCTGTGAGGCGCGCGCTAAGGAGCTGGCGGCGCAGCTGGAGGCCACTGCTGCGGCGAAGACGTCGGCGGAGGAAGACCGCGAGAACACGAGGGTCACCTTGGAGCAGCAGCTCCGCGAATCCGAGGCGCGCGCTGCGGAGCTGAAAGCCCAGCTGGAGGCCACTGCTGCGGCGAAGACGTCGGCGGAGGAAGACCGCGAGAACACGCGAGTCACCTTGGAGCAGCAGCTCCGCGAATCCGAGGCGCACGCTGAGGAGCTGGCGGCGCAGCTGGAGACCACTGCTGCTGCGAAGACGTCGGCAGAGGAAGACCGCGAGAACACGAGGGTCACCTTGGAGCAGCAGCTCCGCGAATCCGAGGCGCGCGCTGCGGAGCTGGCGGCGCAGCTGGAGGCCACTGCTGCTGCGAAGACGTCGGCGGAGGAAGACCGCGAGAACACGCGGGTCACCTTGGAGCAGCAGCTCCGCGAATCCGAGGCGCGCGCTGCGGAGCTGGCGGCGCAGCTGGAGGCCACTGCTGCGGCGAAGACGTCGGCGGAGGAAGACCGCGAGAACACGCGAGTCACCTTGGAGCAGCAGCTCCGCGAATCCGAGGCGCACGCTGAGGAGCTGGCGGCGCAGCTGGAGACCACTGCTGCTGCGAAAGCGTCGGTGGAGCAGGACCTCGAGAGGACGAGGGCCACCTTGGAAGAGCGGCTGCGCGGCGCTGAGTCGCGCGCTGCGGAGCTGGCGGCGCAGCTGGAGGCCACTGCTGCTGCGAAGACTTCGGTGGAGCAGGACCGCGAGAAAACCAAGGTCGCCTTGAAGCAGCAGCTCCGCGAAGCCGAGGCGCGTGCTGCGGAGCTGACGGCGCAGCTGGAGGCCACTGCTGCTGCGAAGGCGTCGGTGGAGCAGGACCGCGAGAACACGAGGGCCAACTTGGAGCAGCAGCTCCGCGAATCCGAGGCGCGCGCTGCGGAGCTGAAAGCCCAGCTGGAGGCCACTGCTGCTGCGAAGACGTCGGTGGAGCAGGACCGCGAGAAAACCAAGGTCGCCTTGGAGCAGCAGCTCCGCGAATCCGAGGCGCGCGCTGCGGAGCTGAAAGCCCAGCTGGAGGCCACTGCTGCTGCGAAGGCGTCGGTGGAGCAGGACCGCGAGAACACGAGGGCCGCCTTGGAGCAGCAGCTCCGCGAATCCGAGGCGCGCGCTGCGGAGCTGAAAGCCCAGCTGGAGGCCACTGCTGCTGCGAAGGCGTCGGTGGAGCAGGACCGCGAGAACACGAGGGCCGCCTTGGAGCAGCAGCTCCGCGAATCCGAGGCGCGCGCTGCGGAGCTGAAAGCCCAGCTGGAGGCCACTGCTGCTGCGAAGGCGTCGGTGGAGCAGGACCGCGAGAACACGAGGGCCGCCTTGGAGCAGCAGCTCCGCGAATCCGAGGCGCGCACTGCGGAGCTGAAAGCCCAGCTGGAGGCCACTGCTGCTGCGAAGTCGTCGGTGGAGGAAGACCGCGAGAAGACGAGGGCGGCTCTGGAGGGGCGCGCTGCCGAGCTGGCGCGCAAACTGGAGACCACTGCTGCTGCGAAGGCGTCGGTGGAGCAGGACCTCGAGAGGACGAGGGCCACCTTGGAAGAGCGGCTGCGCGGCGCTGAGTCGCGCGCTGCGGAGCTGAAGGCGCAGCTGGAGGCCACTGCTGCTGCGAAGACGTCGGTGGAGCAGGACCGCGAGAAGACCAAGGTCGCTTTGGAGCAGCAGCTCCGCGAATCCGAGGCGCGCGCTGCGGAGCTGAAGGCCCAGCTGGAGGCCACTGCTGCTGCGAAGTCGTCGGTGCAGCAGGACCTCGAGAAGACGAGGACGGCTCTGGAGGCGCGCGCTGCGGAGCTGGCGCGCGAAGTGGAGGCGACTGCTGCTGCGAAAGCGTCGGTGGAGCAGGGCCTCGAGAGGACGAGGGCCACCTTGGAAGAGCGGCTGCGCGGCGCTGAGTTGCGCGCTGCGGAGCTGGCGGCGCAGCTGGAGGCCACTGCTGCGGCGAAGACGTCGGCGGAGGAAGACCGCGAGAACACGAGGGTCACCTTGGAGCAGCAGCTCCGCGAATCCGAGGCGCGCGCTGCCGAGCTGGCGCACAAACTGGAGGCCACTGCTGCTGCGAAAGCGTCGGTGGAGCAGGACCTCGAGAGGACGAGGGCCACCTTGGAAGAGCGGCTGCGCGGCGCTGAGTCGCGCGCTGCGGAGCTGAAGGCGCAGCTGGAGGCCACTGCTGCTGCGAAGACGTCGGTGGAGCAGGAGCGCGAGAAGACCAAGGTCGCTTTGGAGCAGCAGCTCCGCGAATCCGAGGCGCGCGCTGCGGAGCTGAAGGCCCAGCTGGAGGCCACTGCTGCTGCGAAGTCGTCGGTGCAGCAGGACCTCGAGAAGACGAGGACGGCTCTGGAGGCGCGCGCTGCGGAGCTGGCGCGCGAAGTGGAGGCGACTGCTGCTGCGAAAGCGTCGGTGGAGCAGGGCCTCGAGAGGACGAGGGCCACCTTGGAAGAGCGGCTGCGCGGCGCGGAGTTGCGCGCTGCGGAGCTGAAGGCGCAGCTGGAGGCCACTGCTGCTGCGAAGACGTCGGTGGAGCAGGACCGCGAGAAAACCAAGGTCGCCTTGGAGCAGCAGCTCCGCGAATCCGAGGCGCGTGCTGCGGAGCTGACGGCGCAGCTGGAGGCGACTGCTGCTGCGAAAGCGTCGGTGGAGCAGGGCCTCGAGAGGACGAGGGCCACCTTGGAAGAGCGGCTGCGCGGCGCGGAGTTGCGCGCTGCGGAGCTGAAGGCGCAGCTGGAGGCCACTGCTGCTGCGAAGACGTCGGTGGAGCAGGACCGCGAGAAAACCAAGGTCGCCTTGGAGCAGCAGCTCCGCGAATCCGAGGCGCGCGCTGCGGAGCTGAGGTCCCGACTGAAAGCCACTGCTGCTGCGAAGTCGTCGGTGGAGCAGGACCGCGAGAACACGAGGGCCACCTTGGAGCAGCAGCTCCGCGAATCCGAGGCGCACGCTGCGGAGCTGGCGGCGCAGCTGGAGGCCACTGCTGCTGCGAAGACGTCGGCAGAGGAAGACCGCGAGAACACGCGAGTCACCTTGGAGCAGCAGCTCCGCGAATCCGAGGCGCGCGCTGCGGAGCTGGCGGCGCAGCTGGAGGCCACTGCTGCTGCGAAGTCGTCGGTGGAGGAAGACCGCGAGAAGACGAGGACGGCTCTGGAGGGGCGCGCTGCGGAGCTGGCGCGCAAACTGGAGGCCACTGCTGCTGCGAAGAATTTGGTAGAGCAGGACCGCGAGAGGACGAGGGCCACCTTGGAGGAGCGGCTGCGCGGCGCTGAGTTGCGCGCTGCTGAGCTGGCAGGAGTGCTCGAGGCCACTGCTGCTGCGAAGACGTCGGTGGAGCAGGAGCGTGAGAGGACGAGGTCCGCGTTGCAGGAGAAGCTTCGCGAATCCGAGGCGCGCGCTGCGGAGCTGGCGGCGCAGCTGGAAGCCGCTGCTGCTGCGAAGACATCGGTGGAGCAGGACCGTGAAAGCACGAGGGCCACCATGGAGGAACGGTTGCGCCTCGCTGAGGTCCGCGCTGCGGAGCTTGCAGCACGGCTAAAGGCCACTGCTGCTGCTAAGTCGGCGATGGAGCAGGACCGCGAGAGCACGAGGGGGGCTTTGGAGGAGAAGTTGCGAGGCTCCGAGGCGCGTGCTGCGGAGCTGGCGGCCCGTCTAAAGGCTAGTGCTGCTGCAAAGGCTGTGGCGGAGCAGGAGCGGGACAGGATACGGACTTCTTTGGAGGAGAAGTTGCGTGGCTCCGAGGCGCGCGCTGCCGAGCTGAAGGCCCAGCTGGAGGCCACTGCTGCTGCGAAGACGTCGGCGGAGCAGGACCGCGAAAAAAGCAGGGCGGCTCTTGAGGAGCGGTTGCGAACTGCTGAGGTTCGCGTTGCGGAGCTATCAGGCAAGCTGGAGGCCACTGCTGCTGCGAAGACGTCGGTGGAGCAGGAGCGCGAGAAGGTGAAGGCGGCGTTAGAGGAAGAATTGGGTGAAGCAAAGGCGAGGTTGGCGGGAATGGAGGTGTCGTTGAAGGAGACGAGGTTGAAGTGTGAAGGCCGTGTCGGGGAGCTCGAGGGAGAGTGCGAGAAGCTGAGGAATGATAAGGTGAGGTATGCCCAAAAGGTTCAGTCGCTCGAGTATCAGATGCGTATCGATGAGGCACGGCTGAAGGCGCGCCGCGATGCGGTGCATCGAAAGGAGTGAGGCAAGGATGGTGTAGCGGAGTGCTCGTCGTTTTCTTGATGGGGAGGTGTTCTGCTGCGTCGCCGGTGTTGCTGTAATGGTTTTGCGGCGGTGGGTAGGGCGCGATGCTGTTCTGCTGATTTATTATTATTATACCTCCAATATTATATTGACGGCATCTGCGGACTGACACCTTGCGCGCGGTCGTGACGGAAGTTGCTGACTGCGCATGCTCGGTTTACAGTACCGCTGACGATGCCGTCGTCTTTGCGATTGCGAATCAGTGCTGCCGGTGGGCTACGCCGCACTTTCATTGAGATGCTTTTCCCCCCAAAAAATACAAGGCTTCCCCGTCGTCGTCCACAAGTGTGATGAACGGGGTGTTCAGCAGCTCTTCTCGACGCTACCGTTCGCACAAGTTCACGCGAAGGAGGAACGTTGTTAGCTGCTCGTTGAGCGCGGGCTTTCTCCACAAGTTCGCGTGCAAGGTATTCTGGTGGCATCGAGGGCTCGCACCTGTGCGGTGATCTTCGGGCGAGGTGATTGGTTCGAGCCCACGTATGGTGTTGGAAACCTGCTTGACGTTTGCTGGCGTTGGTGCTACGTTGACGTCGTAGCCGGGCATCGAGTGCCGAGTCTAGTTGCGGTGGTCCTCCTGCTTCCCTCTTCTGTGGGGAAGTGCATGGCCTCCACTTTGATCCGGCTCTACAGTGTCTCTCTCGCTCTGGCCGTCCACCCCCTCTCCTCTCTCTACACACACGCACACAAACTCACGCCGGCGTGCATGGGCGCTCCCTTCCTGTGTCCACGCTCGCATGTCGCTTCCACCATGGCGGCGTTGGTGATCGACATTTCTCTGTGGCCTCGTTCACTTTTCCGCTGCGTCTCACAACGCGCATACGCCGACATGCGTGTGTAGCGGCCATCGCTGACTCTGTTCAACCTCCTCACTGTTTCGTGAGGGTGACGGTGGCAGCACGAAACGAAAGAGGACTTGTCAGCACGCAGCCTTGTTCAGTGCGCGCGCGCACGACCATCTTGCGGGACACACGCACATCGAAGACGGTAGCAGCTGCGACCGCAGTGTCACCCGCGACTCCTTAAAACTCAGACAGTCCGACCTGGTCGCACACAGATACCCCCCCTGCCTCCCTCCCTTCTCCATCACGCACACGCACACACTGAGGCAGATAGATAGCGACCCTTTTCCAGACACATCACACGCATAGATACAAGGCAACGCGCGCACACCTGCGCACCTTTACAGAAGCTCACAACACGGGGAAAAAACATAGCACACGAACGCATCGACCGTCGCTGCGCTTCATCACTGCTCTGCCCGCTTCTCTACCGCATCTGTGTGCGTGTGTGTGTGTGTGCTTGTTTTGGCCTCGTTTGGCTTCTCCGCCGTCGACGCTTTCGTTTCTCCGCTGCCACCCCTTTTCCAAGGGCTGTCGCAGCCTCTCTCTTGAACTTGGCTCTCCCTTCCCTGATCCCACGCTTCTCGTGCGGCTGCTTGTGGGTACGGCTCATCAGATAGACAGTGTCCCTCATCCCTGCTCCCTCATCATTACTCTGCTGCGCTTTCTGCAACGTTTCTCAGCACGAGTCAAGTTGTACAGCTCTTGTATCCCTGCAGCACTTCCACCGCTCACGTGTATCTGCTCATTTCCCTTCAGGCACGCTAGCCGCCAATCACGCCATCGTTACATGCGCCGAGGCTCCCTCCACCGGCCGGTCCCTGTCTGGCTCAACGTTGGCAGTTGCGAGCGACGCGCTATCTCGGCACGTCTGAGCAGACAACAGTTTTTCCATGTCGTTCTCTCCTCCATCGCCTCCGCGCCGCTCACCGTCCCGCCCCAATGTACGGAGTTCCACCCTCAGTGTCAGCAGCAGCGCGATTGTGTTGCCACCCGTCACCTCGTCTGACTCCATCAAGGTATCCGTGCGTGCTCGCCCATTCAACACAAGGGAGCGTTCCGCTGATCCCACATCATCTCTATGCTGCCTCAAGATGGACACTGTCGGAGGTACTGTGCGCCTCCTTTCCTCCACCAGCACCGCCTTGTCATCTGTCCACGGCGTCCGTGGCAGTGTGCGTTCCAGCCTGGCTAGCTCGCACACGGGCAACGGTGCAGTTTTCCAGTTCGACCACGTGTTCTGGTCTGTGGAGACGCCGGATGAGTGCGGCGCGACCCCTGCGACGCAGGCAGACGTGTTCCGGACGATCGGGCACCCGCTGGTGCAGCACGCGTTCGACGGGTTCAACTCGTGCTTGTTTGCGTACGGGCAGACAGGGAGCGGGAAGACGTACACGATGATGGGTGCGGACGTGGGCGCGCTTAGCGGTGAGGGCAGCGGCGTGACGCCGCGGATCTGTCTGGAGATCTTTGCGCGGAAGGCGAGCGTGGAGGCGCAGGGGCACTCGCGGTGGATCGTGGAGCTCGGGTACGTGGAGGTGTACAACGAGCGCGTGTCGGACCTGCTTGGGAAGCGGAAGAAGGGCGTGAAGGGCGGCAGCGAGGAGGTGTACGTGGACGTGCGCGAGCACCCGAGCCGCGGCGTGTTCCTGGAGGGTCAGCGGCTGGTGGAGGTCGGGAGCCTGGACGATGTTGTGCGGCTGATCGAGGTCGGCAACGGCGTGCGGCACACCGCTTCGACGAAGATGAACGACCGGAGCAGCCGGAGCCACGCGATCATCATGCTGCTGCTGCGCGAGGAGCGGACGATGACGACGAAGAGCGGGGAGACGATCCGTACTGCCGGCAAGAGCAGCCGCATGAACCTTGTGGACCTTGCGGGGTCTGAGCGCGTGGCGCAGTCGCAGGTGGAGGGGCAGCAGTTCAAGGAGGCAACGCACATCAACCTGTCGCTGACGACGCTCGGGCGCGTGATCGACGTGCTGGCGGACATGGCGAAGAAGGGTGCGAAGGCGCAGTACAGCGTTGCGCCGTTCCGCGACTCGAAGCTGACGTTCATCCTGAAGGACTCGCTTGGCGGGAACTCGAAGACGTTCATGATTGCGACTGTGAGCCCGAGCGCGCTGAACTACGAGGAGACGCTGAGCACGCTGCGGTACGCGTCGCGCGCGCGCGACATTGTGAATGTTGCGCAGGTGAACGAGGACCCGCGCGCACGGCGGATCCGCGAGCTGGAGGAGCAGATGGAGGACATGCGGCAGGCGATGGCTGGCGGTGACCCCACGTACGTGTCTGAGCTGAAGAAGAAGCTTGCGCTGCTGGAGTCGGAGGCGCAGAAGCGCGCGGCGGACCTGCAGGCGCTAGAGCGGGAGCGGGAGCACAACCAGGTGCAGGAGCGGCTGCTGCGCGCCACGGAAGCGGAGAAGAGCGAGCTGGAGTCGCGTGCGGCTGCGCTGCAGGAGGAGATGGCCGCGACGCGACGGCAGGCGGACGAGATGCAGGCGCTAAACCTTCGGCTGAAGGAAGAGCAGGCGCGCAAGGAGCGAGAGCTACTGAAAGAGATGGCGAAGAAGGACGTCGCTGTGGCGGAGCAGCACCGACTCGTCGCTGAAAAGGAGCGAATACTGCAGCAGATGGTGAACGACTTGGAGAGGGAGCGCAAGTCGCACGAGTGCGTCATGGCCTCTCTGCAAGCACATCAGGAGCGCCTTATGGAGGCGCTGGAGGACAAGCAGCAGTCCGATGCGCAACGGCTTGCCTTAACGGCGGAAAAGCAGAAGCTGCAGGTTGAGTGGATGGAGCAGCAGCAGGAGCAGTCTTCCTACATTGCGCGTCTCATTCAGCAGCTGAAGCGCACGGAATACGAGTTTGTACACAGAGAACAAATCCACGCCCTAGTCACTCAAGAGACCGACGCACGATATTCCCTGCTCGAGCTCCATGCTCAGCTCTGTCAGGAGCTCCACAGACAAGAATCGAAACAGAAAAACATCACACACGACGCGCTTGCGCAGCGACTTCGAAATGCGATCACCGAACACCAGACGCGAGCACTTCAAGCACAAAATGAGTCCTTGACGCTCACGCACCAACTCCACGATCTGAAGCGCTCTTATCAGACCTCAACCACCGCGCTCAAGTCCACCACTGAAAACCTGCAGTCCTCCCATAAGAGTCTCGAGAGCACACACCGACAGCTGGAGGGCGAGCACGCGGAGCTGACCAGGACGCACAAGCAGCTGGAGGGCGAGCACGCGGAGCTGACCAGGACGCACAAGCAGCTGGAGGGCGAGCACGCGGAGCTGGCGAGGACACACAAGCAGCTGGAGAAGGCACATGCCAAGCTGGAGAAGTCGCAGGCCGCGCTGACGGAGTCGAGCGCCGCTCTGGAGCAGCAGGTGGCGGAGTGGAAGACCCGCGCAACGAGCCTGGACGCTGAGCGCGGCGACGTGTCGGAGCGCCTTGTGCGGCTGGAGGGCGAGCACGCGGAGCTGACCAGGACGCACAAGCAGCTGGAGAGGGCACATGCCAAGCTGGAGAAGTCGCAGGCCGCGCTGACGGAGTCGAGCGCCGCTCTGGAGCAGCAGGTGGCGGAGTGGAAGACCCGCGCAACGAGCCTGGACGCTGAGCGCGGCGACGTGTCGGAGCGCCTTGTGCGGCTGGAGGGCGAGCACGCGGAGCTGACCAGGACGCACAAGCAGCTGGAGGGCGAGCACGCGGAGCTGACCAGGACGCACAAGCAGCTGGAGAAGGCACATGCCAAGCTGGAGAAGTCGCAGGCCGCGCTGACGGAGTCGAGCGCCGCTCTGGAGCAGCAGGTGGCGGAGTGGAAGACCCGCGCAACGAGCCTGGACGCTGAGCGCGGCGACGTGTCGGAGCGCCTTGTGCGGCTGGAGGGCGAGCACGCGGAGCTGACCAGGACGCACAAGCAGCTGGAGGGCGAGCACGCGGAGCTGGCGAGGACACACAAGCAGCTGGAGAAGGCACATGCCAAGCTGGAGAAGTCGCAGGCCGCGCTGACGGAGTCGAGCGCCGCTCTGGAGCAGCAGGTGGCGGAGTGGAAGACCCGCGCAACGAGCCTGGACGCTGAGCGCGGCGACGTGTCGGAGCGCCTTGTGCGGCTGGAGGGCGAGCACGCGGAGCTGACCAGGACGCACAAGCAGCTGGAGGGCGAGCACGCGGAGCTGGCGAGGACACACAAGCAGCTGGAGAAGGCACATGCCAAGCTGGAGAAGTCGCAGGCCGCGCTGACGGAGTCGAGCGCCGCTCTGGAGCAGCAGGTGGCGGAGTGGAAGACCCGCGCAACGAGCCTGGACGCTGAGCGCGGCGACGTGTCGGAGCGCCTTGTGCGGCTGGAGGGCGAGCACGCGGAGCTGACCAGGACGCACAAGCAGCTGGAGGGCGAGCACGCGGAGCTGACCAGGACGCACAAGCAGCTGGAGGGCGAGCACGCGGAGCTGACCAGGACGCACAAGCAGCTGGAGGGGGATCACGCGGAGCTGACCAGGACGCACAAGCAGCTGGAGGGCGAGCACGCGGAGCTGGCGAGGACACACAAGCAGCTGGAGAAGGCACATGCCAAGCTGGAGAAGTCGCAGGCCGCGCTGACGGAGTCGAGCGCCGCTCTGGAGCAGCAGGTGGCGGAGTGGAAGACCCGCGCAACGAGCCTGGACGCTGAGCGCGGCGACGTGTCGGAGCGCCTTGTGCGGCTGGAGGGCGAGCACGCGGAGCTGACCAGGACGCACAAGCAGCTGGAGGGCGAGCACGCGGAGCTGGCGAGGACACACAAGCAGCTGGAGAAGGCACATGCCAAGCTGGAGAAGTCGCAGGCCGCGCTGACGGAGTCGAGCGCCGCTCTGGAGCAGCAGGTGGCGGAGTGGAAGACCCGCGCAACGAGCCTGGACGCTGAGCGCGGCGACGTGTCGGAGCGCCTTGTGCGGCTGGAGGGCGAGCACGCGGAGCTGACCAGGACGCACAAGCAGCTGGAGGGCGAGCACGCGGAGCTGACCAGGACGCACAAGCAGCTGGAGGGGGATCACGCGGAGCTGACCAGGACGCACAAGCAGCTGGAGGGCGAGCACGCGGAGCTGGCGAGGACACACAAGCAGCTGGAGAAGGCACATGCCAAGCTGGAGAAGTCGCAGGCCGCGCTGACGGAGTCGAGCGCCGCTCTGGAGCAGCAGGTGGCGGAGTGGAAGACCCGCGCAACGAGCCTGGACGCTGAGCGCGGCGACGTGTCGGAGCGCCTTGTGCGGCTGGAGGGCGAGCACGCGGAGCTGACCAGGACGCACAAGCAGCTGGAGGGCGAGCACGCGGAGCTGGCGAGGACACACAAGCAGCTGGAGAAGGCACATGCCAAGCTGGAGAAGTCGCAGGCCGCGCTGACGGAGTCGAGCGCCGCTCTGGAGCAGCAGGTGGCGGAGTGGAAGACCCGCGCAACGAGCCTGGACGCTGAGCGCGGCGACGTGTCGGAGCGCCTTGTGCGGCTGGAGGGCGAGCACGCGGAGCTGACCAGGACGCACAAGCAGCTGGAGGGCGAGCACGCGGAGCTGGCGAGGACACACAAGCAGCTGGAGAAGGCACATGCCAAGCTGGAGAAGTCGCAGGCCGCGCTGACGGAGTCGAGCGCCGCTCTGGAGCAGCAGGTGGCGGAGTGGAAGACCCGCGCAACGAGCCTGGACGCTGAGCGCGGCGACGTGTCGGAGCGCCTTGTGCGGCTGGAGGGCGAGCACGCGGAGCTGACCAGGACGCACAAGCAGCTGGAGAGGGCACATGCCAAGCTGGAGAAGTCGCAGGCCGCGCTGACGGAGTCGAGCGCCGCTCTGGAGCAGCAGGTGGCGGAGTGGAAGACCCGCGCAACGAGCCTGGACGCTGAGCGCGGCGACGTGTCGGAGCGCCTTGTGCGGCTGGAGGGCGAGCACGCGGAGCTGACCAGGACGCACAAGCAGCTGGAGGGCGAGCACGCGGAGCTGACCAGGACGCACAAGCAGCTGGAGGGCGAGCACGCGGAGCTGACCAGGACGCACAAGCAGCTGGAGAGGGCACATGCCAAGCTGGAGAAGTCGCAGGCCGCGCTGACGGAGTCGAGCGCCGCTCTGGAGCAGCAGGTGGCGGAGTGGAAGACCCGCGCAACGAGCCTGGACGCTGAGCGCGGCGACGTGTCGGAGCGCCTTGTGCGGCTGGAGGGCGAGCACGCGGAGCTGACCAGGACGCACAAGCAGCTGGAGGGCGAGCACGCGGAGCTGACCAGGACGCACAAGCAGCTGGAGGGCGAGCACGCGGAGCTGGCGAGGACACACAAGCAGCTGGAGGGCGAGCACGCGGAGCTGACCAGGACGCACAAGCAGCTGGAGGGCGAGCACGCGGAGCTGGCGAGGACGCACAAGCAGCTGGAGGGGGATCACGCGGAGCTGACCAGGACGCACAAGCAGCTGGAGGGCGAGCACGCGGAGCTGGCGAGGACACACAAGCAGCTGGAGAAGGCACATGCCAAGCTGGAGAAGTCGCAGGCCGCGCTGACGGAGTCGAGCGCCGCTCTGGAGCAGCAGGTGGCGGAGTGGAAGACCCGCGCAACGAGCCTGGACGCTGAGCGCGGCGACGTGTCGGAGCGCCTTGTGCGGCTGGAGGGCGAGCACGCGGAGCTGACCAGGACGCACAAGCAGCTGGAGGGCGAGCACGCGGAGCTGACCAGGACGCACAAGCAGCTGGAGAGGGCACATGCCAAGCTGGAGAAGTCGCAGGCCGCGCTGACGGAGTCGAGCGCCGCTCTGGAGCAGCAGGTGGCGGAGTGGAAGACCCGCGCAACGAGCCTGGACGCTGAGCGCGGCGACGTGTCGGAGCGCCTTGTGCGGCTGGAGGGCGAGCACGCGGAGCTGACCAGGACGCACAAGCAGCTGGAGGGCGAGCACGCGGAGCTGGCGAGGACGCACAAGCAGCTGGAGGGGGATCACGCGGAGCTGACCAGGACGCACAAGCAGCTGGAGGGCGAGCACGCGGAGCTGGCAAGGACGCACAAGCAGCTGGAGAGGGCACATGCCAAGCTGGAGAAGTCGCAGGCCGCGCTGACGGAGTCGAGCGCCGCTCTGGAGCAGCAGGTGGCGGAGTGGAAGACCCGCGCAACGAGCCTGGACGCTGAGCGCGGCGACGTGTCGGAGCGCCTTGTGCGGCTGGAGGGCGAGCACGCGGAGCTGACCAGGACGCACAAGCAGCTGGAGGGCGAGCACGCGGAGCTGGCAAGGACGCACAAGCAGCTGGAGAGGGCACATGCCAAGCTGGAGAAGTCGCAGGCCGCGCTGACGGAGTCGAGCGCCGCTCTGGAGCAGCAGGTGGCGGAGTGGAAGACCCGCGCAACGAGCCTGGACGCTGAGCGCGGCGACGTGTCGGAGCGCCTTGTGCGGCTGGAGGGCGAGCACGCGGAGCTGACCAGGACGCACAAGCAGCTGGAGGGCGAGCACGCGGAGCTGGCGAGGACACACAAGCAGCTGGAGAAGGCACATGCCAAGCTGGAGAAGTCGCAGGCCGCGCTGACGGAGTCGAGCGCCGCTCTGGAGCAGCAGGTGGCGGAGTGGAAGACCCGCGCAACGAGCCTGGACGCTGAGCGCGGCGACGTGTCGGAGCGCCTTGTGCGGCTGGAGGGCGAGCACGCGGAGCTGACCAGGACGCACAAGCAGCTGGAGGGCGAGCACGCGGAGCTGACGAATTTGAGGTCAGCTGGAAAGGAAAAGCTGACTCCTGCTTTGGAAGAATGTGAGGCGCTGAGGTCTGCTGTGGGCAACGCCTGTGATCGGGTCAGAGCAGCGGAAATGGAGGTGGAGCGTCTAAGCGAAGAGGTTTTGGTTGCGGAAAGTCGGGCGCAGGAGTGGGAGTGCCGATGTGGTGCTTTGAGAGTTCGCTTGGAGGTTTATCGGGATGCGTGTCGTGGTGGTATGTGGACACCAAGTTTTGGGGATATATTCAAGCATCGTGACGTGAACTCGTCGAGGGCGTTGGAGGAAAAGTCGGCGGCGACAACGTCCACGAGGTACCCGACCACGGTAAGACTGTCCCAGCTTCTCCGAAGCGGCAACTTCAGTGTCGTGTGAGGTGCGTGCGGAGGCGCACTTCGTGTTGTGTGTGGTGCCGTGGGTTTGGTTGACTGTTGGATGTGTAGTTTTGTGAGGGAACATCAACGGTCGCACCGAGGGTTTGCGGGTGTGCGCCGGTGCCAGGTGCATCAGGTGACGCTTCTGCTAGGGAAGCCCTCGACAGCTGTCAGAGAGAGAGACCGAGACGGCTCTCTCTGAAAAAGTGTCTCCGTGACGACTGCAGTGCTGCTGGTCTGCTGCGCAAGGTGTTTTCCGGTGTATGCAGGGCGTTGCCTGGCCGCCGGTTTTTGGAAGTGTCGGCTGCAGTGCAGGTGATCAGGGAGTGGGCCGCCTTTGTTGTTTTCGGCTTTTCTGGTCTGTGATGGGGCGGGCGTAAGGGTCGGCATAGAGGAGGATCACCTTTGTGGGTGTGTGCGCCGATGCCTTCAGCTATTCACCGCATGCC